>CM021100.1:198949356-199148592 GCA_007115665.2 Sequoiadendron giganteum
TTTTTATTAACTGCATTTCATGCTTATTCTTAATAATAGATTAAAGTGAATGTGGAATTGGTTAAGATCATAAGTGAATGTGATTAGATGCAACTGATTCAACCCCCTCTTAGTTGTCTTGTGAAATTAAACAATTGGTATTGATTAGAGCTTTGGTTCCTTGCAGAAGAGCTTAATTGCTTGAGGTAGATCCAATGGCACACAAATTGACAATCCCTATGTTTGATGGATTTGACTATAGTGTCTGGAAAGTGCAGATGAGAGGTTACATAATCTCTCTTGGTTACAAGACTTGGAAATTTGTTGAGACAAAATATGTTGAACCTGCAAGTGGTCCTTCTTCTGCAGATGAGATTATTGCCTATGAAGAAAATGAAAGAGAAAATTATGCAATTTGTAGTGCTTTCTAAGACTGAGCTAACAAAATTTGTTTCATTAGGAACTAATGAAGTTTCGGAAAAGTTGAAATATATCTATGAAGGAAATGATAGAGTCAAATTATCAAATAAATTAACAACTAAGCATAGATATGAGAACTTGAAAATGGACGAAGGTGAGGAACTTGCAAGCTAATTTCAAAGGGTTTATATTACAATAAATGAAGTCAAAAATCAAGGTGGTACTTTGTTAGATGAATATGTAATGGAGAAGATTTTGATGACCCTACTAGAGAGTTATAGTGACAAGGTCTCAAGAATTGAGGATGTGTATGATCCAAAGAATTTAACTAGATGATAGTTATTTGGCACCTTTACTACATTTGAGATGAGGAAGTTTGGAAAAGAAAAGGAGAAAATAGAAATAGCCTTCAAAGCAACAAAGTCAGAAGATGATCCGAGTAGTGAAGGTTCAAAGGAGTTGGAAAAAAAATTTACAAGGAAGTTGAAGAAAGCTACTGGTAAGTACAAAGGTATGTTACCCTTTAAATGTTTCAGTTGCAGAAATATTGGTCACTATGCTTCAAGATGTCCAAATAGAGCCATACACAAGAAAGGCAAAGACAATAAAGACAAAAAGTTTAAGAAATTGTATTATGTTAGAGAAGATGTTGGAATTTCTAATGATGAATATGCTATTGAGGATGATAAAGATGAATGCATGTTTCTAGCCTTAGAGAATAAATCAGTGTATACTAACCATGGAAGATATGCAAGGGAATTTGGTCTGAAAAATAAGAAGGAAGAGATGAAAAGCACTCTGGTTTCTTCCTTTCATGCTAGACAAGAAAAATACTATTGGGTAATTGATATTGGCTTCTCAAATCACATGAATAAAGACAAAATTAAGTTTACTAAACTTGAAAAGTATGATGGAGGAATAGTCATGTTTGGAGATGATTCTAGTGCAAAGATTGTTTGAAAAGGAATGATTAGTTTTGATGGAAAATATAGTACTAATGATGTCTATTATGTTAAGGGATTAAGGAATAATCTCATGATTGTTGGACAAATATGTAGCAAAGGATTTAAGCTTGTGTTTCAAGATAATACTTTTGAAATAAAAAAAGATTCTGAAGTTGTGGTATCTACGGGAAGAGCATATGGAAACATTTATCAACTTAAGGGTGTTGATGGTCGTTGTTTTGTGTCTCAAGTTAATGAAAGTTGGCTATGGCACCAGAGGATGGGACATGAAAATTTTGACAAACTAATCAGGATTAACTCGAGAGAAGTTGTTAGGGATCTAAAAAAAATCACAAAGACTACCTAAGATATTCATAGAAGTTGTCAGTTGGGAAAACAAACAAGTTGCAGCTTTAAAGGAAAAGAACAATCAACTATCGAAATGTTGGAATTGATTCATACAAACCTCTCTGGTCCTACAAGGACAAGAAGTCTTAATGGTGACAGGTATTTTACACTTTTCATTGATGATTAATCTAGAATGAAATCGGTTGCTTTTCTTAGGGAGAAAGCTCAATCTCTAGATAGATTCAAAGTGTTCAAGTTTTTAAGAGAGGGGGAACAACCATGTCAAGGCCCCATGTCACATAGGGTCAAGAGTTTAAGGCTTCCCTAACTTACCTTAGCTTAAGGGAGTGTTAGGAAACAAGGGACAAGAATGATGAGGACAATAAGGTCCTTCGATCACTTTGCAGACTCAAGACTTGAAATGGGGTTATGTGTTGGTTTTCAAGGTCAACACCATGTCTTAGGAGGTTCTCTACCTAAGGATGGAAGGGAGGCTTTGGGATGACAAAATGGTGTGTTGACGTTTGTAAGATGAGAGGACTTAGAGAAACAAGGTTAAATACAATAAAATGGACTAATGACCTAGCTAATTACTTTTGAAAAGCCAAAAAAACACTAGGACATAAATAAAGCATGCATGAATATGATAAAGAAAATAAATAAGAGTAAGGATAGAGAGGATGATCTCACAAAGATTTTTGTATGTCAGCTAGCTCCAAGAATGTTTCCACCTGCACATAAGAGAGAGGAAAATGGTTGGGGGGTTGTATAGGGGTCTTCCTCAATCAAACCCCCATTTTGGCGTTTCCACCTCCATGGATAGCCAAGATGATGATAATGGAGAAAAGTATGATAAAGAAAGAAATGATGTAAAGAGCACTAAAGCACTAAAAAATAGTGTTATGCTTCTCAACCAAATTGTAGAGGAGAGGAGTAGAAAGCTTACCACCTCCACCAAGAGATCACTAGCTAATGGGGGGAAAATGAGAGGACTCCAGCCTCTACTACAATTGTTTTTGTTCAACACTTTCTCTAGGGAGTTGACAAAGTGTTGATGTTGCTATTGTGAAGTACAAGAATGCTACTTGAAAGTGATGGATTGGAGGCTTAGAGCTTGAACTGAATGCTTAGAGTCTTGAATGAATGAGGAGAGAGTGAATTTGAATTAGAGATGAAGGAAAATTGCCATATTTGGGTCGGTTGATTGAAGAGGGTGTTACAAATCGGCTACTAATGGGGAAGTGTAATGCCTCTATAAATTCTAGATGCGGGAATCTGCCAGGGATGTAAGCACACTATGTGGACTTCTGCACGCTGCATGGGAATCCCTAATAGTTATTCCTCTATTGACACACAAAATGGATGCCAAGTGGAATGAAGGAAGTGGGCTTATGTGGAATTTCACCTTCAGATTTAGTTTTCTAAGTTGAGGATATGTAAAAGGGGAATTTGTGTAAGGGGTGTAAATTCACTCCTATACGTTTCCCCCCCACTTTAGCTAGTATGAATACTTATGAATGCTTCAGTAAAGTAGATCGAAGAAGTAGTGGAGTTAGAAATGTATACCTGAACCATCGAGGAAGCAGATCATGGTATCATGAACCTAAGAGTACATGATAAGGAAAATACTTCATAGCCCCATAGAACTATGAAGCTAAAGAAAGAAAGTGTCTTATAGGCCCACAAACCTGTAAGGAAGGTGTATCCCAAGATCTCTCACATGAAGAAGACCAAGGAAGTAAGAGCCTCATAGGCCCGCAGACCTACAAGGAAGGTGTATCCCACGATCTCTCACATGAAGGATATCCAAGAGGTAAGTGCCTTAAAAGCCCACAAACCTATAAGGAAGGTGTATCCAAAGATATCTCACATGAAGGAGACCCAGGAAGTAAGAACCTCATAGGCCCGTGGACCTACAAGGAAGGTGTATCCCAAGATCTCTCGCATGAAGGAAACCAAAGGAAGGGGGCTCTGCAGAGTCAAGAAGAGGCTTTATAGGTGCACCTGCAAAGAAACATGTTTACCTATAGATAAATAATGTCTGAAAACAAAGTGGCCACGCAAGAAAATAAGCGGACAGTCACGCAAAACACAACAAATTGGAAGGCTTTCAAAGGGTTCCCTCAAGAACCCTTCAAAAGAAGAGGGGTCCACTCAAGAGATGCACTATTTGAAGAGCGAGGTCTAGTCAGGCTTCCCCCAAGCTAGATACAAAGATATGAAATAGGTCTAGCTGGGCTATCCCCAAGCTAGATGCCATAGAATTTATTTGAGATAAAAAAATTGAAAGGGGTCCCTCAAAAACCCTTCAAGACAACAAGGGGGTCCATTGAAGGGACGCTTCAACCAAAAGACATAGAGAAGAGAGAGGGTTTGTTACGAAGGATGCACATCTCCAAAATAAGATATCACTGCCCCCAACATATAGGGGAGGAGAACCATGCAAGATATTTATAATTGGATAGAGGTAACCCTTGATATCACTTGTCCTTTGAAGAAGATGCAAGTGCATTGAAAAAAAAATGAGGGATGAAACTTGAATCATGAAGTTGTTGTATTTTTAATTTCAAGGCCTTACATTCACTAGCGGAATGGCCAAGCACTCGATGGTATGCACAAAAAGAGTTATTTTCTTTATCATGCTCATGAAATTTCTTACGTGTGGGAGAAGGAAGAGTAATCAAGCAAGCTTTTAGAAGCCTTAACAAAATACACTCTTGCTCAGATAAGGAATGGGGAGTAGGAAGCAACCCTTTCTCTTGTGGAGAAAGGTTTGACTTCTCACAAGAAGAAGAAGACACAAAGATAGAAGACAAAGGAGGATGGACCAATCCATGAGAACGAGGTTGAGCAGACATCATGTCAACACTCAACCGTGGTTTTTGTTTAGATTTTTCATTCGAGAAACTAAGCCCCAAGTTAAACTTACGAGGTGCATATTTTATAGGGACTTTAATTCCTTGTTCATTAAGCTCACAACCTTTATGCCATAGCCATATTTAGAGGCAAGCATAAAGCTAGAGCCATAACGTGTTTGCAAATCTTGAGAAGGAGGAGGATTTTCATAGAGAGCATTATTCCAGCAATGGGGATCACACTCTTCTATGGGATCACCATCATCCTTTTTAACAAGACTACCGACATTATCCTCTTTAGTAGAAGCATACTCATATTTTTTAGAAGGAGGATCAACACTAAGAACATTACAATTTATGTTCACACTACCTTGTGGTGTAGAAGAATAACCATCTTTGGTAAAAGGTTTGGATGATGTTATCAAAAGGTCTAAGTGGATTGGGTCAAATTTATGCTCTCCAAGGATTTTGTAAAGTCTAGAGAACCCCAATAATCACCAAGACATGCATTCTCTTGAGAAGAGGTGGAAGGAGCAGACTTAGGATTTTTTTTCAGAAGGATCTTCTTCAGGGGAATCTATATAAAGAGTATCCTTTGTAGTAGATATTGCTAGAGTAAACATCGACACATTAGAAGATACTGAAGGAATAAGAGTAGGCACAACTGAAACTTTACCAGTAGCCGCCATCTCACATAAGTCCAACACATAACATTAGGGTCAACCTTAACTGTGACTACTCAGTTATGGAAAATTAACTTAATAGATTTATGCAAGGTATATGGGACTACACCCATAACATGAATCCACAATCTACCAAGAAGAAGATTATAAGGTAACTTTTCTGACATAACATATACAAGAGTGGGTATAGTAATAGGTCCAAACTGCAAAGGTAATACTATTGTGCCTAGAGCTTGTTGACCAATATTATCAAACCCACGAATATGAATGGAAGAAGTGTTAAGAGAAGATGAATCAATATTAATCTTAGGTAATAGATCAATGCTACATACATTGAGCACCAATTTTGTGTCAACGAGAGTATGTCTAATGCCAATTTTATTAATATTAACTATAATAACTAAAGGATCTACTTACTTTTGTACTTTTGAAGGCGGGAGCTCCTGTGGATAGAATATAATATTCAAAAAATATGCACGAATATAAGCTATCATCGCATCAGCATCTTCTAGCCTAGCGAAAGAAGGAAAGATTATCTTTTGCAAGGATTCCTAAAGCATACCTTGGTAAACCAAAGTAGACTGAAGCAAATCCCATAGTGAGATCTTAGTCGTAGTAACTTGAAGTTGCTTGACAAGATCGTAATCACTACGTGCTTTAGTTGTAGGTTTAGGAGCTTGAGGAAGGCTTGTTTGTTTATTCATTCTATTCTTGTAAGTATGGGCTATTGCTCTACAAGAGGGAGCCATACAAAGATTAGGAGAATCATCATCAAATGGAATACCATTAGTATAAAAAACCATTTTAGGATAAGGACTAGCTGGAGTTAGGTATACGACTAGTCTCTTAGGCCTTTGAGGGGTAATAAACACATAGATTACATTTACAAAGTCATCACAACTAATAGAATAATTCTTTGAAGACATATTCTCAATATCGATTCAAATAGGATCAAATGTGGAAGAGATTCATCATGCACCAATGTATCAACTCTAGAGGAGAGTGCATTGGAATAAATAAGAGATTCATCATTCACAAATGCAACATGTGTAGAAGAGAATACATTGGAATGAAGAGAAGGTAGAGTAGCATTAAGAAAGGTATCAATGATCTTATCTTCTTACAACAAAATATCATCTGAAGTAAGAGGAATATCGTGAGAAGGATCAAAGACACTGAGTGACATGGGAAAAGCTAAGTCACCATCACATGCATGAAATGGAATATCAAATTAACATAATTTTGAATAAAATTAGATACTGGGGTATGTGCAGGATCATCATGGAAAAAATAAGCCCTTAAATGGCAATAAAATTTAGAAAATCAGAGCTAGGAAACTTGACGTAAAAATTTGAATACATTATCTATAATATTTAAAAAATATGTAAGAATAGAATCTGTATCAAATTGAATGTAGTTTCTAAACTATGAGGTTTATTTATTTTTTAAAAAATCTATTTGGTGAAAATTTGAAATTTCAATGCAATAGTACTTAAATTTTAGGGAAAAAATAATAAGTAGGTGTCTATCTAACCACCCTAACCACCATAAAATGATAATATTTTGTTATAAGATTTTAGATATAAGTAGGGGACTCATGTCCCGATGTGATGCATATTTTTTTGTAATTTGTTTCCAAGTAAATAATTAATTATGATTTTTTTATAACAACTTTTAAAAAATATAAAAACTCGTATGTCTGACCACCTTAACTTGGTCAAAACTTCATAAAATTCAATTTTATTTTTTTTAATCCTATATTATATGAAGCATAGAATGTGACACATATTTTGGATTCAAAAAATGTGATACTGTTTGAAAACTCTAGATTTTTTTAATCAACCTATCAATCAAGACTTTAGTTGTAATTCAAATAGAAAATGAATAATAATTATTTATTAAATTCAAAGTAAAGAATAAATTATATTGGTGGAAAGCTGAGGATCTCATTTAAAAACCCTTTTCGTTTCATCAATTTTGGGTAAAAAAAATTCGTCAGCCACATGGGCCATCATATCACTTAGATATCACCACTTTTTGGCTCATCATGATCCTACACATACCCACTGAGCTAATTAAAGAAGATATTAAATTCATTACGATTTTTTCGGTATTTTCCAGGTTCTAGTAAATCACATTTTCAAAGGTCTTCAGAGTGGAATTTGGGTTTGAAACATGTGTTAGTCCCTAAAATTTGATAGGAAAAGGCATAGTATTTTGGGGACTGAACTAATTCTCTAGGAGACTTTTCCAATGATGCAAATGGTTCTGAATTCTAAGGATCGAGTCAAAATTTATGACCCCACCAAGTAAGGGTAAATAAATTATTAGTTTTCTGCTTCATGTCGATTTCACCAAAAATGTAAGAGAGGGGGACCAACCACGTCAAGGCCCCAGGTCACGAAGGGCCAAGAGTAGAAGGCTACCCTAACTTACCTTAGCTTAAGGGAGTATTAGGAAATGAGGGAAAAGAATGATGAGGACTATAAGGTCCTTTAATCACTCTATAGACCCGAGACTCAAAATGGGGCTAGGAGAGCCATTTTTTGAGTTCAACGCAGAGTTTGAGGAGGCTCTATGCCTGAGGAAAAAAGTGTGGCTCTAGGATGACAGTGTAGTGTGTTGGTGTCCATACAATCAAAGGACTTAAAGAAACAAGGTTAGACACAAGAAAATAGACTAACAACCTAGCTAATTACTTTTGAAAGATTAAAACAACACTAGGACATAAATAAAGCATGCATGAATATGATAAAGAAAATAAATAAGAGTAAGGAGAGAGAGGATGATCTCACAAATATGTTTGTATGCCAGTTAGCTCCAAGAATGTTTCCACCTACACACAAGAGAGAGGAAAATGTTTGGGTGGCTATACAGGGGTTTGCCTCAGTTAGACCCTCGTTTTGGTGTTTCCACCTCCACGGACAACCAAGATGATGATAATGGAGAAAAGTATGATAATGAAAGAAATGAAGTAAAGAGAACTAAAGTAATACAAAATAGTGTTATGCTACTCAACCAAATCGTAGAGGAGAGGAGTAGAAAGCTTACCATCTCCACCAAGAGCTCACTAGCTAATGGGGGAGAAAATGAGAGGACTCAAGCCTCTTCTACAATGGTGTTTGTTCCACACTTACTCTATGGAGTTGAAAGAGTCTTGATGTTGTTGCTGTGAAGTACAAGAATTATGCTTGAAAGTGATGGGTTAGTTGGTCAAAGAGGGCATTACAAATTGACTTCCAATGGGAAGTGTAACACCTCTACAAGTTCCAGACGTGGGAATTTGTCAAGGACGTAAGTGCATCACGCGGATGTCTACACACTATGTGGGAATCCCCGATAGTTATTCCTCTGTCGACACACAAAACCAATGCCAAGTGGAACAAAGGCATCAAGCTTATGTGGAATTTCACCTTTGGATTTTTTTTTCTAAGGTGATGATGTGTAAAAGGGGAATTTGTGTAATGGGTGTGAATTCACTCTTATACAAAGGCTAAGGTAGAGAATGAAGTGAATCTAAAAATAAAATGTTTAAGGTCTGACAGAGGTGGAGAATTCACCTCCAATGATTTTAATATGTTTTGTGAAGAGCATGGTATAAAGAGGCATCTTTCTGCTCCTAGAGCTTCTTAGCAGAATGGAGTTGTTGAGAGGAAGAACTAGATAGTTCAAGAAGGATTAAGGACTATGATGAGTGAGACAAATTTTCTTGAGGTATACTAGAGAGAAGCAATTCACACTGTTGTCTGTATTCTCAACAGAGTCCAGATCAAAGGAAACAACACAAAGACTCCTTATGAGCTATGGTATGATAAACTTCCTACTATTAAGTACTTTAAGGTGTTTGGAAGCAAATGTTATATCAAAAGAGATGATGAGAATCTAGGAAGGTTTGATGCAAGATGTGATGAAGGTATTTTTCTTGGATATGCAACCAAGAGAAAAGCATATAAATGCTTCAATAAGAGATTGAAAAAGATTGTTGAAACTGCCAGAGAGAATCAAACACAAGACCTCGGGGAGAAAACCCAAGACTTGGACCAACTCCTCTAACCCATGGGGGCTTATAATATCTTGATTGTTGGATAGATGTGCAATAAAGGATATAATATTGTATTTGAGGATGAGAAATGTGAAATTAGGAAATGATTCAGAACATTGATTGTTGTAGGAAAGAAATCTGAAGGAAATATCTATCAACTTTAGGGTGTTGATGGAAAATTATTTATGACTCATATTAATGATAGATGGTTATGGAATCGAAGAATATTTCATGTGAATTTTGATAACTTTGCAAGGATTAGTGTTGTTTAGGCTGTGAGAGATTTACGAAGGATTACAAAACTTGTTAATGCTATTTGTAGGAATTGTTAGTTTGGAAAGAAAATAAGAAGCCATTACAAATCAAAGGAACAATCTACTACTAGACTATTGAATTTATTTCATACAGATATCTATAGTCCTACAAGAGTGAGAAGTCTACAAGTTGAAAGATACTTTATTTTTTTGATTGATAATTATTCTAGATACACGTGGGTTACATTTCATAGAGAGAAGTCTGATCCAATAGATAGATTCAATACATTCAAAGCTATGATTGAAAATGAAGTAAATTTGAGGATAAAATTCTTAAGGTTTGACAGAGGTGGAAAATTCACCTCCCATGAGTTTATTATTTTTTGTGAAGTGCATGGAATAAAAAGATAGTTATCTACTCCAAGAACCCCTCAATAGAATGGAGTTGTTAAGAGAAAGAATAGAATAGTTCAAGAGGTTGCTAGATCAATGATTACCAAGGCCGATCTACTGAAAGTCTACTGGATAGAAGCTATTCACACCACTACTTATGTATTCAATCGAGTTTAAGAAAGAGAAAATAGTACAAAGACCCCCTATGAGCTATAGTGTGGAATAATTCTTATTGTTAAGTATTTCAAGGTATTTGGAACCAAATGTTATATTAGATAGGATTAAGAAAACTTAGGAAAATTTTATGTGAGAAGTGAAGGAGGCATTTTTCTTCAATATTCTACTAAATGCAAAGCTTATAGATGTTTCAATAAAAGACTAAGGAATATTGTCAAAAGTAAAAATGTCAAGGTTGATGAAGCAATGAAGAATTCAATTGATGTTGATGGTTATGTATCTAATTAATCTGATTGCATAAGGATTGAAGAATTTGTGGAAGAACAGGAAAAGGATTCAAGAAAGAGAAGCAAAACGAAGAAATAGATCTAGAAGAAGCTTCGATGGTGTCCCCTAAGACACCTAGATATGTGTAAAAGAATCATTTAGAAATTAAAATCATTGGAGACAAGACAAAATGAGTATTGACAAGAAGTAGAGTTGTTGTTGGTGAGGCAAATTTGTGTTTAATTTTTGAGATTGAGTCGAAGAATGTAAGTGAAGCATGTAAATATGAGCATTGTATGGAAGCTATGAAAGAATTACTTATGGAGATTGAGAAGAATCAAACTTGGGAATTGGTCCCAAGATTAACAGACAAAAACATTATTGGATCACAAAAGATAGAATCCATTGGTGCACTGGAGGAAAAATTATATATCTATTAGGTATAATTTCTTGATAGAGAAGGTTGTGGAGAATGAATTAAAGCCTGAATATGTCCCTACAAATGATCGGATTGTTGATATATTTATGAAGGCTCTTCCTAAAGATACTTTTGAGTATCTCTGGGAGAAGTTAGGGGTTATTTCCCCTTCTTTCTTGAACTAGATGCATATGGAGATGCATTATTCTGGTGGATCTATGGATCTATCTTTCTTCTAGACAGATGTTTTGGAGGGTACCTCTCAAGGGGAGTAGATAGTGTCATGTGTTGTCATTGTATCGGTATTTCATTTTTAATGTCAAAGGGGAAGTCACTATAAAATATCTTTTTCCTTTTCCATTGATGTCAAAGGGAGAGAGGAAGAATGTGAAAAAGAGAAGAGCATCATGAGAAAAAGATTATCTACTAAGGGGAGAAACAAAAATCAAAATCATGAGAAGGGTGCTCAAAGCTAGTATGTTGTCTTTGATGGTTTTTCATATCATGTGTTGCCATCAATGACAAGAGGGGAGATCTTTACAAGAATGAAGGTGTTATCATTGATGAAAACTGTTCAATTGGTTATGAACTGGTTATTGTTGTCATTGATTCTATGGATCTAGGTTATTGATTGTATATGTCAAGGATACTGAGAAAATTGTAAGGAAGAAAGGTTGTAGGTGCTTAGTGGTTTCTCCGAGTTTTGCTCCAGGATTTCCTCCTATGGTTGTGTGGTTCAGACAAGTTGTTCATGGTTTTTGGAAGCTACTACATCCAAAGTTTTGGCTTATAATTCATTGTATAGTGTGAGTTATGTTCACCAATTGTGAACTGTGGTTTTCTGTGTATTTGGATGAGGTTCGAGAGAAATGTTGTTGGTCCGGATTTCTCTTTGGTTAAGTCTTATGACTTGGGGTTCTAGAGTTAAGTTTTTATGATCATGTTGAAATAAATTCTAGTGTTTCGAAGGATGTGATCATGCTAAGGGTTGCATATGCTTAATTGTTCCATGTGTTTTACACTGGTTTGTCTAACCATGTGTTGAACACTACCTTTGAAGTTGATGAAGCAAGTTGGGACCTATTTGGATTCTCATCAAGTGTCTGTTTGGGTCTCCCTCGTTCTAATTCCACCCTAGTATTTTTTTGCACTGACCTAAGTTTAATTTAATGATGGGAAGTCTGACTTTGGATATGTTTCAAAGTTGAAGATTGTATAAATATAGGATGAGTTAGTGGAGAAAAGGACAAGAGATAAGTGCAAAGAAATAGAGTAGATAGATGCAAATCAGTGGGTTTGTATGATGTGAGTGTGGCAGATTAGTACAAATTCTAAATGTTGAGTTTTCAGATGTAGTGAGTTGAAGGTGTACTCTATCTCTCATGGATGTCTGCAAGTGGTTGATTAAATTATGGTGGAAATCTCTATTGCATTGATATTGTCTTCTCTTTGTGACAAATCTCTTCTATCTTCTTTGTATCTCTATGGCAGTAGGCCCTCCAGGTTGTTAACCTTGTTAGACAGTGAGTCCTGATCTAGATAGCGAGTCCTTATTTTGGCAATGAGTCTTTTCCTCTCAGGCAGTGAGCCTTTGTAATTGATTTTGATATTCTCTATAGTGTGAGTTAATCCTCACTATTTTTTTTCCCTCATTGGTTTATTCACGTAAATCTGGTGTTTTTGTGTATGTTTTCAATTTTCGCACTTGCACTTAATGTTTAATCATTTTAGCAGCATTAAGGATTTTTTATTGATTTTAGTTTTGGTGAATGATTTAAAAGTTTAAATTTGGTACAACTGATTTTCCACCCCCTCTCAGCTTTCTTGTCCAACACTAAAGGTAATTATCAAGTACATCTTGATATTCTCTTTGTAAAGTGAGTTTATTATTTTTTTTCATTAATCAAAATCCAATAATTTTTATTTTAGAACCTATCTCATGTAATATAAATTATAAAAATTCAACACATAACATAAATTTTTTTTAAAAAATTAATCAACCTCCTACTTCAACACACACAACTCTTTCTTTTTCATCCCATTTTCTTTCAAAAAAATTAAAAAAAAAACTCAATTTTTTTTGGCAATCTAGACCCCAAACCTCATTTATCTCTAAAGGAGAAATATGATGACCTTCAACTAAAATAAATCTAGAAATTTCTTAATCTTCTTCTTCTATTATTTACAATGGACATGTTATCCTATTTTCTTACATCAGTTTCTAGTTAGCTAATAAATTTCATGATATTGGTTTAGAATTGGTTTTATTTGGAATGGTTTGGATTAGGATGGTTTAGTTTGGATTAATATGGGTGGATAAGGGTTGATTGACATCTCCTAGAATTTTAGATTTTTATTGATATGGAAGGATTGAAATTTTATTTAAATTAGATAAGGATGGATTTGATTAGGATTTGGGTACTTGGGTGATGGAAAGGATTGGCATTAGAATATCATAATTAAGATAATGGAGTTGATATATTTTTTAATCCAAAGATTAGATGATGTATTATAATTTGGATTTAAAGCTGTGGATAAGGGATTTTTAAGATGATTGGTTGACATAAATAAAAATTTGGATTTTTATTAAGGCGATTGGTTGTCTTAGATTATAAGAAGATTTTCTTATGGTCTTTTCAAAGTTATATTTTTTACTTGAGGTGTTTGGTTTGTAAATGTTTAATGTTTGGACTCAAAGGTTTTGGTGTAAAATAACAAATCAAGAATATTAACTCCATATTTTATTAGGTAGGAGTATTTTAAGTTTTCTAAAAATTGCACTATCTACTAGGTTGCAAAGGGGAATTCAAAGATCATAATGTCACATTTATGTCCATTACCATGTAGGATATGGTCTTCCCCATAATGAAATATACTCAACAACTCATAAGAATAATGTAACTTTTTAAGGCTAACCACTTACTGACCTACATCACAAAAAGGATATTCAAAGGCTCTTATTTATGTTTTATGAGCTTAACTATGAGACATATTCTATATACCTATAGTTACATGAGGAATGGGCCCATGAAATTTGGGGTATATCTAATGGCTTGCATCAATAGGGTAACTCACTCTCTACCTTCACTTTGAAAGGTATAAAGTTCTTCCAATCTTAGCTAGGAATAAAAAATGTCCCCTAATGGGATATTATTTCAATTCTCTCCTAGATTTATATACCCCACTAAAGAACAAGGATTCAATTTCATCTATAAGGTGATAAAATCCTTAGGTAGACTCACTAAAGGGAAAATGCTTAAAAAAAAATTGATTCAATGATTGCCTTATAGTGCAAAGGAAGAGAATATGCGATTTCTTTGATTAACACACAAAAAGAGAACTAGAAAATCTTTTATATCTCCAATAGCACCTTTTGGTATGAGGAGAGAGCATACACGCTTAAAATTTATCATAGGCATAGAAGATAAATGTGTATTCCAATTAAAGAATAAAAGGTGTGCACCTAATTTTGTGCTTAAAAGATATTTTTTTGATAAAAGGCCTTGAAAAACTATGAAATATTAGTTGCAAGGGCAACCTTGGACAATAATTTTGCACTCAAAATATTAGTAGTTTTAGATATAAGAGTCATTGACAAGTGATTTTATGCAAGAAACATGTGTTATCAATTAAGATTAAACCCTTAAAAAAATATATTAACATATAGAAAAATAGAGGTTATCACAATGTTCTTCATGATTTTCTATAAATATATTTTTAAAAATCATTAAATTTGGTTTTTGTGCATAAAAGATATGTGTTTTTGAAGATTAAAAATAATGAGGGAGTTCAAATAGACCTATTCCTAAAATTTAAGTCCAAATCTAAAAACTATCTCTACCATAGTGAAGTTCTTAGCTTTGTAATGATTATATAAACATGAAAATTTTATATACAAGTGAAAATTTATGAAAATTTTAAAAAATACTATTGTAGTTCTTGAAAGGGGTGTGAAGTCCTATTAGTTAGGTTAAATATTGGTAGCTAGGGTTAGTACATGAAATATTGGTCACATACAAGAAGTTTGACTTAATAGCTACAATTAAAGGCCATATTTAATGGTCATAAATGGTATCTATAGTTGATGTTAATAGTCAAGGTTATAGTCATAGTTGGCGGTCATTGGTGATGTTATCTAACATAGTTATAGTTATGGTCATAGCTAGTAGCCATAGTTGATGCTAACTATCATGGTTATGGTCATGGATAGTAGTCGCAATTGATGATGATGGTCACAATTATGGTAATATCCCTTGGTTGCTAATGTGACCATGTATAAAGGTGAAAAGTATTAGTGACCTAGTGATAATCCCTAGTTGGCAATAGGACTGGGCATTGAATGTTTTGAGCTAATGCAATGGCTCAATTCATAACCAACAATTTGAATCCTTACTCTAGTATAATCATAATAGACCAAAAAATAATGGTTTTTTTACACAACAAACAAAGAATTGATTTTGCACAATGAACATTTGTTGATTGTATTTTAATCTTTTCACATAAAACCAGAATATCACTTATTGGACAATAAAATTACCTAGTAGGTAATGATTTTTCATATATAATTGCATAGTATATTATGATGTATGGTTGATACATTATGGATTCATGCATATAAATGGATTATATATCCATATGACTATATATATTTCATACAAACACTAAAACCTTAGTATAAGAAAAAATTGAATTATTTTTCCCACAATATAATTAATTTTATTTGAATCTTTGTCTCTCAACTTGTCTAAACTCAACCATGATATTTATTTGCGCTAGGAGGCTCTCTATGGAAGCTCACCTCTAGGTTCTTTTAAAAGTGACTAGAAATCTACAAGATTAGGTTAGAAAATACTAAAAAAATGAAGGTTAAAGAGGGACCAAGTTTCACTGATTATGCCAAATATGTGTACAACAAATAAATAAATAAATAATAGATTAAAATCTTGAATATTAAAACTATTTAATATCTAACTAAACATCTTAGTTAGAACAAGAAACTATAAAAAAATGAATAAAAAAATAAATCTCACCCATATAGTTATGGTTACACTAGGAAAGTAGTTGGATTCAAAATATTGGTGTTGAAAGTCCAACATGATTTCTCATAGCAGCAACATGAAAACTTGCATTTCTAAAGCTGGTTCATTTTTTAAAATGACTTAGAGATGGGTATATGTTTAGGTTTTGGATTGGATTAATAAAAAATCAAGATTGATGGAGAGATCAATGACTGAAATCAATTTGTTTTAGTAGTTGTGAACTAGAAGGTGGAGGTAAAAAAATATATATATTATTAATTGTTTTATGGATTTTTGGGTGTAAAAGGTAGGATTTAATTAATTAATTTTATTAAATAATATGAGATAGGAATGAAACAAATATTAAATAAATGTAACATTTCAATCTACTTGCTTCTAGATTGGATTGTGTGCTAGTTTTTCATCAATGTTTCAGATCACACTCAGTGATCCATCATTAGGATAGAGAGTTGAGAAAGATGAGAAGTGATAAGTTGCAGACCAAGCTTGTATAAAAGAGAGAGGAAGAAGGAAAGAGAGTGGGGGGGGTTAGGATAAGGCACACAACACGAGGGTAACAAATAAAAATAAAAATAAAAACCTACTCAAAGACTACAAAACAATGAGATAAAATAAAAAATCAAAATTATAAAAGACAAAACTATTCAAGAAGAAGTAACTATAAAAACATACACGAGAGAAATTTATTTACATAGTTAACTTTCTCTCTTGTATGTTTTTATAGTTACTTCTTCTTGAATAGTTTTGTCTTTTATAATTTTGATTTTTTATTTTATCTCATTGTTTTGTAGTCTTTGAGTAGGTTTTTTTTTATTATTATTTGTTTCCCTCATTTTGTGTGCATTATCCTAACACCCCCTCCCTTTCCTCTTCCTCTCTTTTATACAAGCTTGGTTTGCAACTTATCACTTCTCATATTTCTCAACTCTCTATCCTAATGATGGATCACTGAGAGTGATCTGAAACGTTGATGAAAAACTAGCACACAATCAAATCCAGAAGCAAGTAGATTGAAATTCATATGGATTGTGGAAATCTAATTACATTGAATGTAACATTTATTTCTTAGGAATTTAGGGAAATAGATTAGGATTTATGAATATGGGTTATGATAATTATATAATTTATTTAATTAATGGATAAAGGTATATGTGATAGGAAATTTTAGCATGTATATTTGTAGATGTCTACAAATATATCTAACAAGGACCCTACTTTTATAATTATTTTGATTATATATAGTAGTTTGACCACTATGTTGTTGTCTTGTTGACTTGCACACACTTTTCTAGGTGTAATGACATTGTACACATCTTTTTGTGAAATGATATATTTAACGCCTTTATAAATATTAATATAGACATGCAATATTTATCAAAAAAATGCATAAATACAGTTTATTTAAATAATATATATTTTATTTCCAAAGACATAATTCATGCAAGTGGTTGTCAATTGCAAGCATATTATCTTTTATTTTATACACCTTAAAGGATGTATTTACACATGTATGTGCACACATGTATTAATGCCTTCCTAAATTCTAACTACATGTATTTATTTTCAAATAATGGTTACCTTAACGCATTTTAACTGAATGCTTAAGTTTGTGACACCATATAGACTATTAACACATCATAGCTATTGAAATATCCCCATTACCCTTAATATTTCAGCATATAAAGAAATTACACAACATATATATTACAATTTTTTGGAAGTGGCATGTACACAAAAGAGCAAGTAAATAAACCATTATATAATTAAGTTTTATATTTCTAATTTTTTTGCATTTACCTATCAGCTTACTCATTCCATACTCCACTTAAGCAATCATGGAGGTCAATGACCAAATAGTCCTTTTTAACTTTACACTTTAATAATATATAAAAGAGTCTATTAACAATGAAGATTTAGTGTTGAGAGCCTTGCAAAGGATGTATATTTATTGTAATACACCACGCCCTGTGTCTCCCTTATCAAACACGCTTGTGGAAAGGGTTAGGAAAGCCCGAATGTCAAGTTTTTTCCATGACCCCATGATTGTACACCTGCGAGAAAATATCATCAAAGCCATTGAGCATTTCCTACGAATCTTGTGTCACTCGAAGTCAATGTTTGGTGGAACAGCCACTTCTGTAGTTCTAGAACCTTTCATGCGTATTTGACCGTAATTAATTAATAAGTACTCGACAAACGATGCCCAACAACCGCAGTGGGGGAGGCATGGAAGGTCTAATCTCGTAGAGTAAGATGTCATTAAGCAGGAAGAATGTCGTGTCAGGAGGAATTGTCATTACTCGGTGAAGAAGGCGTCAGTCAATCTTGGCCTACATTTGATGGCTGCACAGCTGTATTTAGGTTTTTTTATTGCTGTAAAATACAAAAAAATTATTATATAAATGATTTATTGGTGTAATCGAAAAGTTTTGAAGGAGTCTATCCAGATGAAGTTTTGTTGAGTGTAAGGTATTAATATCATACATGTCCTGTGCAAATTTGGTAGAATGGATACTCTTCAATCCTTGACTCTCAATCAAAGAAGTTTTGACCTAAAGATTTGCGTTCTTATATCGAGTAACAAGATATTTTTTTTGTGGATGATATAAAATCATTTATGAAAAAGAAAGATGGAAAATAAGAGTTTAGACAAATTTTGTAATATTTTATAGACATATCTAATTTCTAATTTATATATTTTTTAAGATAAAGTGGATTGTCAAATCTAGTCCCTAAAAGTTGGATAATGCATTTTATTAATTAGTCTCATATATAAATATTTAGGTTAATTTGTTACGGTTTTTGCTTGTAATTTTTTATGTTATAGTATTTCTTTTGAAATAGCAGTTGATTTTGTTGGTTTGTATTTATTGTGGTATCTTTCAGGTTGTCATGTCTACAAGAATTTTCTAACCTCTTAAAAAGCTTCAACCTTCCATCACTCTACAATTGCTATTGGAGTTAAAGGTTCAATAGTGTTTGACAACGATGCCACCATTCAAGAGGCCTCAAAAGTTTGTTCCCAAGGTGTTGTGCAAGATATGTTTGTTGAAGAGAGCCTAATCTGGTTCTCCTCATTCCAAAATTTGAAAATGCATGTCATTAGTTATAAAAATTTACCTTAATAGGATGTTTTGTGGGAAGGCTCGTCTTGAAAGCATGCTAAAAAATTGGGTCATGGAGGTCTACATCCCACATAGGAATCACCTTGATATCATAAAAAAATTTACCAATTTTTTAATTTTATTTTTCATTTTATTGAATCTAGTCATGCTAAATCCATCCTTAAACATGGCTCCTAGTTTGTCTCCTTTTCTTTACTTGCCTTCTCATTGTAGACTAGATATTTTGTTATCTTTGATGAGAAAGCTCTACTTGTCCCTATCTGGTGGATATTCCTAGTTTACCCTTCCAATGCAAGTTTTTTTTTACACAAATAATAGACTCTCTAGGTTCTATTGTGTGTGTCAAACTGAATAATTTTTTTTCTCAACTTGACCCTAGAAGAGGTTATGTGTAGAAGTGGCTCTCTTCAAGTATTTAAAGTAGATATTTGATATCCAAACCAAATAGATGAGATACACTCAATCTATCTTCTACTAAAATTTGGCCAACACTTGCATCAGATGCCAAAATTCTAAGAATAAGATCTATGATTGGCATTCAACACCTCCACATTTTAAATCCAACCCTCAACCCACTTTTGGATCTCTATCTCCTACATAAAAGATGAAGGGTAATCTATTATAGTGAGTTGCAAAGACAAGAATCCTTTTTATACTATCATGTTAGCCAAACCATCCTCAAGATGTAGGTTTCAATCCTTGAAGTCTCAAAACATAGTTTCAATACTTCTCAACACAAGGAAATTTATTAACTCTCACCATATTTATAGGTGTCTAGTGAGGGAAAATTCTCTCAAGTGCGATTAGCTGATTTATTTTTTACTTCTAAAAAAATTGTGCCTTTACTTGGCATCCTTCCCCACCCCTAACTATGAAATAGAGGTCTCCCAACCTACCAATGAAGATAAAGTAGAATATGTACCAAAGAAATGACACTATATCCATCTTTCCATTCAAATATGAATCCTTAATTTAGAGGAAGTCCCTCTTCAAAATAGTTACTCTACTCTAGATGAGTTGGATAATAAGATGATTCTAAAAAAAAATATAAGAATTGTGTCTCATAGAATGTTTGAGGTTTTATAAACTTCCCACAAAAGAATTTCATTTGTGACACTCAATGATATTTTCCACCTGTCTTGATACTCTTTATTTACAAGAAGTAAATATTTCTAATTTTTCTTTCTATAGCATACCATGTTATATGGGTTTCTAACTTCATTTGATACATAATAGTTGTGAAATAATCATGGTTATGTTTTCAAAATTTTCTCTTCTAGGTGGCACAAAAACCTATATGATCAGGAATGTGAGCCCACTACATAGGTATTATGGGCTCTTTTAACATTAATAATCATTCCTTAGGAGTTATTAATAAATATGTCTTGAATGATACTATTGATAGATTCACTCGCTAGAGATGAATTATAAATTTATGCTTACCATCACCTCAATTTTTTATAATAATATTAATATGATTGAGATGTATGTCTCAGAGAAACTTTGCACAGTATCTGATCTCTCTACTTTCATTTTGTTTCTTCTTGTAGATGTATGTTCTGAAATTTTGAAATAGTATTATTTTATGTGAAAGAAGGGTGTCATTTTTCTTAATTTCTAGCACATTTGGGAAAATTTCTTGCATCTTCTTAAACACACCGAAATGCTAAGAGGGAGGGTTTGTTAGGAATAAGGTGTCTCAACCTTGGATAATTCCTATTCTTATTATTTGTTTTGTAAAATGTATTTCTTGCAAATAATGTAATTAAGTGTGAGTGTACATGTCTAGTTTGCATGTTGATGTGTCACTCCACTTAATGTGTCGGCATCTTGAATTGTGTGTAAGGAGATCATGGCTGAAACGGTTATGACGGATTCCTATGACACGTAAGAGCTATGTCCGGAAGATTCAATGACAGGTGAAGACATGTGGCAACTGATAAAGTTGAGTACTGTACACTCTTCCACGATAGTGGGGTTCGGGGCATCGCCCCGAAAAAAATTTTCGAGTTCCTATTTTCTCGGAGAATGGTAAAACCCTAATACAGTTATCTTCGGAAGTTGCCCTAAAAGGGAAGCGCATGATATAAGCGTTTTTTAGGGTTGCGAAGATTTGTGATGTGAGTGTATTGTTGGAACGTTTTTTCATGCTGCCGCATTTTGTCTTCAAGAGTTGGAAATCTCCTGAAAGAACTTGCATTGCAAGTGTGTTGTAACCGTTGTGTTGAAGATAATACATTGTGCAGGTTTTGGAGTGCTGGGGTTTTTTACCGAAAGGTTTTCCCCAGGGTAAATCATTGTGTCATTCTTCATTTTCTGTATGTATGGTATATTGCTGCAATATCTTTGTTAAGTAGATTAACGAATCTGAAATTGTAAGGGTTTAAAACGAATTTGCACCATACTTTCCTTAAGAGATTAGTGTAGGAAGCTGTTTCCGCACCTGAGTTTCCTTACAGGGTTGAATCATCATATAATAAAAATTAAACAACTCCATTTGTAGATTAAACATCAAATCACATTAACTAAAAGAAGAACATAAATGAAAGAAAGTACCACATAGGGACACCAAGATTTTTATATGGAAAACCTAATGAGGGAAAAAGCATGGTGAGAGTTAACTCACAATATATGAAACTCAATTCTTACAAAATTATAATATTTTTTTAACGCTTGTGGCCTAAAGAATTGCAGGCTAAAGGACACAACCTTAGGGAAAGATACAAGGATCTGTAGAAGAGGCTCACTACGTGATAGCAATATACATTAAAATTACAATAAAAACATGAACATGAACTACTATAAAAGAAGCATCTAACATATGCTAATGTTGTAATACCTTTTTCACATAATTACTCCATCATACTAATTTCACACACACTATCCTCTATTTGATTCACAAATAATTTTTTTCTTCTATAAATACCCTCTACAATGACTCAAAAATCTAATTAGGTCAGCTCTAAGATGACCTGTACAATGAAACATGTTAAACTACATAGGTCGGCTCCAAAAATATACTTTATGAAGTGGAAATAGTTGCAGATCACAACATGTGGCATAAAAGGGCCCAAATACATCACAAAACATCCTTCAAAGAAAAATTAAATAATCAAGATCAACCATAAATAGAGGAAATCAAACTGTTAGCCCAAACTTGACATCAACACCACCAAAACTACCAACAGATCATCTTTACACCGCTGAGGAGAAACTAAAAACATCATACAAAAAAATATGTGAACAATATAGGTTATCAATATCATCCTTACAACCTTATCCTAAATTATATGATCATCATATGTTGATGCAAATGAAGAAACCCACTGAACATACAAGAACATAGCATCCAAGCTGATTGTGACACATCAACATAGGATATTTTACCACGATTCACCAAAATATCTAAACACATATAGATGAATAGATACACTTATTTGAACATATTCTCAAGTCTACAAAGTCATATATATCACTCTAGAGGAATGTAGAGAAATCTAGAGAACATCTAAGACACTTAGCTCTGTTATTCTGCAATCCAGAGAACTGTTACATCTCTTTCTATAAAAATGTTTGTGACATGAAATTTTTGGAATAACCTCTTTTCTAGCTGCCAAACTTAACTTTAGAGCCACGTAATGAGACTATGTAATGTGAAGGAAAGAAAATCAAAAGGTAGGGTCATAGACTTAAGTACATATACAATTTTTACCTTAGACGGCTTCACAAGTATGAACAAAGCCTAAAACTGTCAAGTATCATGCTTCCAAACATCTCAATAGTTTCTATGTCTTCCAAACTAGCTTTCCTTAAATGTGTTGACCCCAAATATCTAACTATTCCAAACCATCTCTCTTAAATCTTCCACTATTTCATCAACTACATTAATCCATCTCTAAACATTTCTTAGCCTCTTCAAGTTCTATACAAACATAACCTTAAGTTGAAATCAATGAAAACACATATTGATTTGACATCAATGCTAAAACATATTGCCAACAATACGCCCCTTTTTCATTGATGGCAACACACATTTATCTACAAGTCATCTTTCCTCTTTTTTTCTCTCTCAACTAATAAGCCAATCATTAACACACTCTAACCCTTTCACACCAAGGATAAAGAGTAAAATATCTTCTACTTATAACAACCTAAAAAAAACTATATAAACTCCCCCTTACTATATTATTTCTACAATATACACTCTCTTGAGATGGAGATGCCTCAAAAATGGATGATATATGTCTTCAAAAAAAGACAAAAAGATACTACAATTTTCTGCAAAACTATATAGAGACAAAATTCTCTTATATACAATTTTGAAACTCCCTTAGAGGGTAGGATGTTTTTGTAAATTATCTTGAAATGTTGTCAAATTTGCAACCTAGTTTTCATTTTCTAAGGTAAGAATATGATTTTGACATTCAAACTCCATGCAGAAATCCTCAACCTCATCCACACTACTTGGAGCCTTCATCTTTTGATCAACCTTTTCTACTTCAGCTACCAACCCGAATAATGATGTAAGCCTCACATAAATTGCTTCTTTTAATAGGCTTCAAACTATTCTTTTTATCTAAGTTCTCTTTGGTCCAAAAATAATGACAACTGCACATGAATATTTTCTTATTTTTCCCTAGTTGATCCATCGTTGTCTTTTGAAAAATCATATATCTCAACAATTTGAGTGATCTGTAACTTAATGAAGTCAATCTGATCTTTGATGTTCTTAGTGAAATTTTGCCATTTCAAGTAAAATAGATATAAGAAAATGAATTCATCAATACATTCCTTAAACATCTTCAAATTATATTGCAATTTGTTGTGTGCATTGGCACATCAGATAGATGCATCAACCATTATTTTATCATTTATCTTCCTCAAGGCCTCTTGTTCTACCTTTTGTTCCATGTGAGAAGAATGATATTTGAAAGAATCCATTAAAAGTTTCAACTTTAGTTCTGAAGGAAAGGAAGAATCAATTTTTACCTCAAGTAAACCCTCCTTAATGATTTTTACTGCATCATCAATTAATCTAGTCTTCTTCACATGTTCCTATAAAATATCATTCCTTGCAAAAGCATGTAGAATATCACCAAGCTATAACTTATGAAGAGGAGAAATATTTGACAAGTCAACATGTCCCGAGTCATGAGTAGGAATTTACAATAGTTGGCGTGTCACCATAGGTTGAAATTGCATCTGGAAGGTCAATAGGTCCCTAAAGGAATCTGAATATGAAGATTCTTGAGCTATATCCATAGAAACATCTTTCTTCTCAATTGTCTTCTCTGTTGCATCTCAAACATTCTCAAGATCATCTTGTTTCTTCTTCTCATCATTCTCCTTCTTCTTCTACTCTTCTTTCTCTTGTTTCCCTTTTTATCTCCATACCAGAGACTTTATGTATATCATGTATACTAGAGATATCTTCTCCTTCTTGTTGTCTGAAGGATCATTGTACTTCTTTTTGACTAGATATTTTTTTCTCATTTGTATTTTCTAGAGGAGGTATATTATCAATTTCTTATTCTATTAGAGGTATTGGTACATACATTTCAACATTAGTGTCATGCATTTCTAGAGGATCCTATGAATCAACATCAACTTTACTTTGTAACTCATTAATGATTATCTTTGTACCATATTCAATTTCACTTTGAATCTTCCTTTTGGCATCTTCATCCATGCTCATCAACAAATCTATTCTTCTCTTGGTGTGGAGCTCCTTAGCTTGTCTCAAAATATCTTATATTTTTATTCCTAGGAGACAAAAATCCCAACCATGTCAATTGCTTATTGTTTCAACTCTTCACTAGCCTTAATAACATCTTCTCTTCTTTGTCTGAAAGCCTCAGCTAGGACATCCAAAGCTCTACCAACAATGTCATCGAAGGGAATGTTTTACTTAAGCATATATTCAATGAAAATTTTTTCAATCATCTTCTTATCCTCTAAAGGAACATCTAGACGCATATCCATTGTATCATTCAATAAACCATATTTAAAAATTCCATTAAATATTGCACCAAAATCTAGAGGGTCATGTACGACTGGAGGAGTCTTCTCAGTCTTCTCCTCAATAATCTTCTTTCCTTTCCTTTTTTTGTAAGGAGATTTCTTATTCTCCTTGTATTGTTCTCTTATCTCTTCTCTTCAATATGAAATATTTCTCTTCTTCTTCATCATCATCCACATTCACAAGAGTAAGCTTTTCGCTTTTTTCCTACTACTTGGTTCTTGGCTTCTTTCTCACTATAGTCTCAGTTTTCATTACTGCCTCAGTAGTAGTCCTCCTTATGCGAGAAGATGATTGAGAAAGTCTAGAAGATTTAGGAGAAGTAGCAATGGTAGAGATAAACCTACTTGTCCTTCTAGGAGCTTGAGTTGTGGTGGAAGTGGTTTATGATTTTTTGTAGGGCCTTTAGTAGTGCCATATTTAACTTATCCAACTTTTTCATCATCTTTCCCAAATTTGTCATCTTCTCCACCTTTTCTTCTATCTTCTTCTTCATTAATTTGTTGGTTATTTCATCATATGCATCAAACCTATCAATAGTCAGATCCCTATGTTTGCTAAGAACAATGTCGACATACAAAGTCCAATTAGGTACGAAAACCTCATAGGGTAAATTTTCTATCAACGAAGTTTTTAGTTCAAATTTCTCCATATAACAATTGTCTTTATCTACCATAGAAGTGATATCTTTATTGTACCTCTCTACAACTTGTGAGGGTATCCTATCCCTCTTTTACATTTCATTTTGGAATGTTTTGAAGAATCCCCAAAACATTGTATCACATTGTTTGGTATCCAAAAATATATGTATGTGGTCCCTAATCTGATGTGTAACAAGAGCATCCCTTCTCTAGACCACATTCTTCAAACCAGGTAATTCCTTCATGAAATAGAACATAAGAAAAATAACTAGAGTTCCATACCATAAATTGCAGTGTGAATCCTTGGTTATTTACAAATTTTTGAAATATTGTTGTCGCAAGAGCACATAAAGATCATAATCCTTTCCTTCCTTCACCATATAATGAGAAGTGTAGATGGTGGTGGTGGTAACAAACCCTTCCCTATTTGTGTAGGGTAATCCCATAATATTGGTTTACAATTTTTGGTCAAACTGGACACTGAAATGATTTTTTTCTAACTAAATCTTCACTTCTAGGCACCTAGAGTGGCTAAACCATGAGGAATTTGGAGATGATGCAAACTAGGGATTTGTGACATTTTTTTTGTAGATTTAAATTTATTTTTTCAAAAAATTTGGAATCAAATTGCACTTCTTTTTCCATCTCCTTCGAAAACTAGTTTTTTTTCAATAAAGACCATTTTTAAGGAGTGATGCTCACTGTATACAACATAAATTTTTTTCCATGAAGGATAAAATTCTTTTTTTTTCGAATTTAGATTTATAACTACAATATCTAGCACTTTCATTTGGTTTCATAGTGAACTTTATTGAATACTTTTTCCTTAATCAAGTTTTGAAGTCAAACCAATTATAATTCAGACATAGGTGGACTGTATACAACATAACTTTTTTTGAATGTATCGAAATTCTTTTTTTTTTATCAAGGATTTCAATATTTAGTGCACTTATATTTTTCAAATTTGTTTTGATAATCTGCTATTTTTCCACATGTGTAGAATACAGAGCTTGATTTTTAGTGAAAAACCTATATTCACAAAATAATAATAATAATAATTAAATTAAATTAAATTTATTTAAAATTATACTTTTTGGGAAGCTTATAATAAGGACTACATACTTACAAAAAATAAATTTTAAATGAGTTTGTTTGATCCCCCAAAAGGTAAATCAAAAGTAGTTTTTCATTAACATTTTGATAGGTGTAAAGGAGACTTCATTATAGGTATGGTTTAATACTAGCAGGGTTCTATCCAAGGGGATTTGATCAAGGTGGTTTGATCAAATCCTCTTTGATTGGAATCCTTAAAATAGAAATTTAAAATTCTTAAATTGTTTTATTTTCTAAAAATATGTGATTTCAACAAAAATCAGAATCTCCTAGAAATTGTAAACTAGCTTTGTGTGATCACCCTATAATAGACTTTATATGGAATGACCAGATCATGGCATACTGAACCCCTAGGTAAAAGATGTCATCCACAGTTAGAGTTATTTGGTCAAATTTTTCTCATGTAAGCTTCATAACCTCTTCATTCTTCATGGCCTTTAATTTCAGCACAAATTCAATGGAGCACAACCCAGTTACAACCATAATAGCTTCCCTTGTGATCAAGTGGGGTTTATCAAGCTGAAAGATATCTTCATGAATTCAGATCAAAGTGATTCTGAAATGTTCATCTTCATAGAAAATGTTGGGGAAACCCTTCCACACATCTAATCATTTTGCCTCTACATTTGCATACTCTAGTTTGAGCTAAAAATCATCACCTAAGAGATGATTTCTTTTGAATTCTTCCAAATTCAAATGATTGTACTCACTTATCTAAGAATGAATATAGATGCAGTCTTCACTACATGAAGCACATTGAAAGGAATGTGAGAGAATGCTCCATCCTTGTTGGTCATAGTAGATATATATGGATGTTTCTAAAATTTTGGCCTTGGCTTCTCAATAACATCAATAAATATTAGTGTATCAATGATAACAATAGGTTTTTCATGCAAATCTAATAAATACCTATGAATAATGCCATTAGGTTTTGTACATAATCCACTAAAAACCTTCTTCACTTTCTTAGCTCTTACAAACACTTGACATCATTTGAATGATATCAAATTTGATCAAGTAGGGATTAAATATGCTTCACACCTACCCTTGTTTCTCCACATTAAATAGATTTTTTTTTTTGACACAATAAACTCTTTCATTGTTATGTGGTGTCATAGAGATCAATGATCATTCAACAATCTTCCACAGAGAGTGTATTTTCTCCAAAACCTTGAACAAATATGTCCTTTCCACCTTTAACCATTATGCTAAAGATTTCAGCATCTTATGCTTTACAAGGGTTGAAAAGATTTGCAATTACAAATCCCCTTAAGACAATACTTTCTTCTAGTTACTAGATGATCCATCTGCACTAGGCAGAGATACATATTCATTCTTTACTTCAATTTCTTCCTTGTTTTGCCATATCTTCCTCGTTTCCTTCTTTTGTTGATTAGTGAAATCTTATTTTGAGGATTAGAAGGTCTTACATTCTTTACCTTGTAGAGCCTTGCTATATGTCCTAGTTTATTGTAGTTCTAGCAGTTGATACTAGGTTGTAGAGAATAGTTACTTCTTCTCACATTAGATCTATAATCAGTAGCCCTATGACCAATTTTTTTTCATGTGTAATTAGTAACCATATAAGGATTGAGAAGTCATAGAATTATTCTTATTCACAAAACTATTCCTCATTACTTTACTTCTACATTCATTAGCCTTAAGACCAAACTTGTTGTAAGAATAACACTAACCATGAAATTATTGAGTGTTCATAACACTGTACCTTGGAGGCCTAAATGAATTTTGACTCATCTTGATTTTGCATTCAACATCCTTGTGACAAAAATTATTAAAATAATAACAATAACCTTGAAAATATTAATTGACCCTGGTAGGGGCATGTTGTCTAGCTGGTGGAGGACCTCTAAATATTCTTTATCTTTGGACAAGAATGAATCCACCTTCTTTCTTGTTTTCTTGATTTTTACTTGCATCTCTAGACCAAGTTTTCTTAGGTTCTTTAGTGCATACTTCCTCCTCCCTTGTTCCAAACTTTCCTTTTTCTTTGAAGTTATCATACAAGTTTATAGCTGCATTGGTTATAGGAATTTTCCCTTTTTCAAAACCAAGACCAAATTTTTCTTTGATGACATTTTAGATTTAATCAACTCATCGAGAATTTCAAATCCTCCTTTCAATTTTAATCCTTTTTCAAAAATTTCTTTTACTTTTTACAGTTCTTTTTCTTAGAGTGAAAATCTCTTCCTCAAGCTTTGAACATTCAACTACTTTAAATCATTGAGATTATTCAATAAATCCTCAATCGTCTTGCCTTATTTAACCTTAAATTCAAATTAGAGATCACATATTATGCCTCAAGTTTAGTCTCACATTCTTTACCTCCTTCTATTTTAGCTTTCAATTTGCCAATTTCATCTTTTGATTCTCCAACATATGCCTACAATTTGATAATTATCTCCTCTGATTTCTCAAGCATGTACTTATATTTTAGATTTAATGTTCTTGCTTCATCTATATCTTCAAGAGAAAATCAAATTTCTTCAAAATCTGCCTCATAATCATATGGATTGATGTCCCAACCTTCAGATTCTATTGACTCTAGATCCAATTCTAGAGAAAACATACCATTGGTCACTGCTACATATCCCATGTGTTCAAGTGTTAGATATACCTCAACTATTAGGCTTCAGGTGATCCCATAATATTGGTTTACAATTTTTGGCCAAACTAGACACTAAATTGATCTTTTCTAACTAAATCTTCACTTTCAGACACCTATAGTGGCTAAACTGTGAGGAATTTGAAGATGATGAAAACTAGTTATTTGTGATATTTTGTTTGTAGATTCTAAATATTATTTTTTCAAAATTTTTGGAATCAAATTGCACTTCTTTTCCCATCTCCTTCAAAAACTAGTTTTTTTTTAGTAAACGCCATTTTTAAGGAGTGACGCTCACCGTATAACACAACTTTTTTTCCATGAAGGATAAAATTCTATGTATTTCAAATTTGGATTTGTAACTATGATATCTAGTGCTTCCAATTGGTTTCATAGTGTTTGATTGAATATGTTTTCCTTAATCAACTTTCAAATTCAAACCAATTACAATTCAGACATAGGTGGATTGTATAACACAAATTTTTTTGTATGTATGATTTTTTTTTGTTGGATCAAGGACTTCAATATCTAGTGCACTCATATTTTTTTTTTTTTTATAATCTTCTATTTTTCACATGTGTAGAATATAGAGCTTGATTTTCGGTGAAAAACCTACATTGACAAGAAATACAAAATAAATATAATAATTAAATTAAATTTATTTAAAATTATACTTTTTGGGAAGCTTTTAATAAGGACTACATACATAAAAAAATAAAAATAAATGAATTCATTTGATCCCTTAAAAGGTAAATCAAAAGCGGTTTTTTATCAACATTTTGATAGGTGTAAAAGAGACTCCATTATAGGTATGGTTTAAAACTAGCGGGGTTCTATCCAAGGGGGTTTGATCTAAGGTGGTTTGATCAAACCCTCTTCAATTGGAATCCTTAAAATGGAACTTTTTAAGGCTAAATTCATTATATTTTCTAAAAATATTTGATTTCAACAAAAATTAGAATCTCCCAAAAATTATAAACCAGCATTGTGGGATCACCCCTTCTAAAAGTCACTTGGATCTGTTACCAATTATTGAACACACCAAAATGTTTATAGGGGTGTGAATCGACATATAATAAAACTTAAAAAAAAATCCATTTGCAAATTAAACATCAAATCACACTAAATGAAAGAATAAAAAATTTGAAAGCACACACCACACAAGGACACCAATATTTTTATGTGGAAAACCCAATGAGGTAAAACCCATGGTAAGGGTTAACTCACAATATATTTAGCTTAGTGCTTACAAAAACTACAATATTATTTTAAGGCTCACTACCTAATGACTTGTAGGCTAATGAACACAACCTTAGGGAAAGATATAAGGACCTTCTGAAGAGGCCTATGGATTGATAGTAGCATGCATAAATATTACAATAATAATATTAGCGTGAACTACTATAAAAGAAGCATCTAACATATTTTGATGTTGCAGTCCCTTTTTCACATAATTACTCCATCATACTAACTTCAAGCACTTCATATTCAACATACTACACATGCAATATCCTATAGTTGATTCACGAATTATTTTTTAATTCTATAAACACCCTTGAGAGTGACTCAAAACTCCAATTAGGTTGACTACAATATGACCTATAAAATTAAACATGTGATACTACATAGGTCAGCTCCAAACACATATTTTATGAAGTGAAATGAGTTGTGGATCACAATACATGGCATAGAAGTTCCCAAATACATAACAACACATCCTTCAAATAAAAATTAACTAATCAACATCAATCGCAAATAAAGGAAACCAGATTGTCGACCCAAACAACACCAACACCACCAAAACTATCAATTTTTCATCTTTACACCATTAGGGAGAAACCAAAAACATCATGTTGAACAAGATGTGAATAATTCAGGTTATCAACAACATCCTTACAACATTCTCCTGAAGTATCTAATCATCATATGTTTGCACAAGCAAAGAAACACATTAAACATACAAGAATAGAGCATCTCAAACTGACTATGACACATCAACACTTAGGATATTTCATTGTGGTTCACAAAAAATATGAAACACATATGGATGAACCCATACACTTCTCTAAACATATTCCCAAGTCTACACAATCATATCTATCAATCTAGAGGAATGCATAGCAATCTAGAGAACATCTGAGAGGCTTAACTCTGTTATTCTACAATCTGAAGAAGTATTACATCCAGATCTTGTTGTAGAAATGTTTATGCCATGAAATTATGGGAATAACCATTTTTCTAGCTATTAAAATTAACTTCAGAACCACACAACTAGATCATGTAATGTGGAGGAATACAAACCAAAAAGCAAGGTCATATACTTAGGTAAATATGTAGTTTTTATCGTAGACAACTTCACAACTATGAACAAAGCCTCAAATTTTCAAGCATCATGTTTCTAGACATCTCAACATCTACTAGGAATTCTATACCAACTTTCCTTAAATATTCTCACCCCAAATCTCTAACTATGCCAAACCATCTCTCTCAGATCTTCCACTATTTCATCAACTACATTAATCTATCTCTAAACATTTCTCAACCTTTTCAACTTGTATACAAATATGACCTTAAATTGACATCAATGACAACCCATAATGCCAACACATTTAAATAGGACAATTTTTTACATCATGTTCTCATTGTAAAAAATTGTGTTATCATAATTTATTTTCTATTGTTAGATCTTGTTAAGCATTTCAAAGATTTTCTATTACATGCATTTGAGAATGAGTTCATTTCTCCCTTTTAATTATTTTTCATTGATCCCTCTCCCACTATAATGCTTATTTGTGAGTTTAGCTTGATGAAAGAGAATAAAATCATTGAAAATCATGGCAATCATGTTTGTTGTTCTCTTGGTATCTTTGTTATGTCCAAAGAAGGTATCTTGATGTTAGAAGATCCAATCACTGAGAATCATGTGAATATTTTTTGTTTCTCCCCACTACCTCTCCTTATTGGGAATAAATTTTTAGAAATGAGGATGAAATCATAGATCCACTTATGGATTGCATAGATGAAGATTCTAAGGGGACAAAATTAGATCCCTCATTGATATAATATCATCAACAAGAATTTAAATCCATTGAGGTTATGAACACACAAGTGATTATTAGGTCTCCTTTTATTATTGGACCTCCTCAATCTACTCTTGGACCTCCAAAGTGCTCTATAATTATTTGAACTCCTTAAACTCCTTTTGGACCTCCTTAGAGTCCTCTAATTATTGGTCATAAAACTCCTTTTGTACCTCCTAAAATTCCTCTAATTATTGGATATCCTAAGTCACCTCTCATTATAGGACCTCCTAATCCTCCAAGTTTTATCTTAAACTTTGCAAAATAACTTACTGGTAATCATGTGTCGCAACAACCAAATTACCATACTATAACTCATACATAACACTAGAAAAAATAAGCAACCAAAACAAAATCCAACATCCATTTGATTTCCTCAACCATATCTCCAACTTGTACCTAACATTCCATAGTGTAGTGGTAAATAATTTGATCTTATTGAGAAACTTCATAACACTCTTGCTAAGATATCCTTGTCGGATTTGATTCAAACATCACCTGCTTACCATGGCATGCTTCAAAGGGCCTTGCAAAACATTTTTATCCATTCTAGTGTGCAACCAAATGATGTGGTAGCTTTGATTGAGAATGTGAATCAACCAAATTTGGAAATTATTTCATCAAAATGAGTTACCCCCATTGGAAAAGTATACAAAAAATGATTCTTTGATGATAATGACTATTATTAATAGAGTTGGGGTTAAATGTACCCTTATTGACAATGTTTCAACGATTAATATTTGTAGTGTAAATATTTTAGATAAAGTTGGAGCAAAAAAAAGTTTAATTCAACCCATTGATTTGCCAATCAAAGGTTTTGATAACGTGGAAAGAAAGCTAATTGGTGTGATAGCATTACTTATTAAAGCTAGTAAGGTTGTGTTGCAAACTCCCATCCATGTCATGCCCCATGATATTTCATATAATATTCTCTTGGGTAGACCATGGATCCATGACATGAATGCAGTGCCTTCAAAACTTCATTGTTCAATGAAGTACATGTATAACAATAATATTTACATGATAAAAGATGATAAAAGATGATAAAAAATTAGAAAAATTGTTTACAAACTGAAATAGGAATGAAGGAACCTCTTAGAACATTGACACCAACTACAAAAGGGGAACCTTTACAAGTTGAGGATAAAGATAAGTGTCTTTCAAAAGTGACAAAGTTTTTGGATGATGATCGGTGATCATTATATTTTACACCTATATTTATGGGAGAGTACAAGATTACACACAAATCAAAAAAAGAGAAAGAAGTCATAATGTTATCAACATAGTCTATCACTGAATCATCAAAAATATCTAATTCCATAACTTCTAGCAAACAAGAAGATAAATTACACATCCACTTATGATGAATATGATCATGAACAACCACCTTCTTTGAAAAAATGGAAGCCATTTATGAAAGAGGTTATGAACTTTTGAAACAACTAGGCTATAATGGAAAAGGATGTGGTGTAAATGAACAAGGTATTTATGTCCCCATATATCCTACCATGCAAGAAACAACAAGAGGTATTGGTTATTATCCTTTGAAATAAATGAAAGACTCGAAAAGCCTTCGCTTAATGTCAATTTCATCCCATAAAGCACTCCTAGGATGAATATAAATAATGGGCATGATGTTGCTTATCTTCAAATACATTTTTAGTGATGATTTGGGTTCATTATATTTTAGGCCTTCCTTTATAGGAGGGTACAAAATCTCACAATCTAAACCTAAAGAGTCTTATGTGCATAAGATATCTTGTGATAAGAAAGCAAGCTTTTATTTACAAGAGAAATAAATGTCCCTTGCTTTGGATAAAGAGAATATCTTGTTGAGGCTTCTCCAATCCTACTTGATTGTACTTCCTCCAAGAACATGAAATGAATTCTACAAAAAAATATCATTTTGTGCATATCATTGATTGCATGGTCATTCTACCAATGAATGTCAGGCCTTGAGTAATAAAATATAACATCTTAAGGATTGTGGTGCCCTTCGTTGTGTTGATGCACCTAATTCCTCTAAACAATAATGATCTTCATCCTATCATGTTTCTCATCACTATGTGGTATTTGTAGCTTTATGAATTTTTCTCATTGTCATTCATGGTGGTACAATCTAAAGTGCAAACATATTTTTCATGGTAGCAATATGATAGTAATTGTTGAATGAACAAGAAAACTAAGAGGGGGGGTAAATCATTTGTATCTTAAATATTAAAACCCTCGATAGTAATCAAATCCACATAAATTCATTAGACCCTTAATTTTTTATAATATTTGAGCATGAAAAGTAGATAACAAAAATTTTAAACAACCAACACCACACACAAGAGAGCACTAAATTTATGTGCAAAACGCTAGAAGGGAAAACCATGATCGAAATTAGCTCATAATATAAGTAATTGAAAAAATAGTGAAAAGAGATGTTGGCATATGGCTGAGGTGATTTTATTATAGGTGTTGTCATTTATGGAAACCCAAGTCATGCCACTCAAGTATTGCATGTGAATGAGCAACACTATTTTGGCTCCTATTGGCAGAACAAAGTAAAGAACAAGGGATCCGATTAAAAGCATAAAATTTGATCTAGTCATCCCACCAAACATATATTTTGGGTTATGGATCTTTGAGGAAGGTCTTTAGAGGTTTGTAGCATCTTGGTTTTGATGCGCACTCACTGGTAAGCGATCTAGAAGATACGATGCACTAATTTGTTATTTATCTATGCTATAAGGCCAACCCGAAAAAGATGGAATTCATGGATGTATAAGATGTAATTAATTATAAGTCTTCATGTTAGATTAAGTGTTATTTGGGGCCTCTCTTTGTCTTAATCGACTTTGGAGGATGCACATAAAGATTTTGTGGTGGATCTAGCCGACAGGTTAAAAGTAACTTAGTACCTTATGAAGCCGACTATTGGATGAATAAATCCATGTAGCGGATATATATAAGAGGTTTTTTCTATCATTTAAGTAATGAATGCATGGTGTACGAATATTAAGGAGTGAGAATTGCGAGATCCAATAGATTAGTAATGTGAATTAGACCATAAGTGATGCAAAGAGCATTAAAGAGTAGAACAAGGCAGAGCAAAGTGTAAAGTCAGAAAGTTGATCCAGAATAAGATCCATGAGCCTCACTTAAACTATTACCTAGCATGATTAGATGTTATCATCTCAGTTCACCCTTCAGATGGTTTTAATTTGAGTTTTTTAGGTAGTAATTCTTATTCTTTTTGAGCAGTGAGCTCTAGGCAGTGCGCTTAAATGCAAGTGCATTCATTTTATAAACAACTATATTTGAGTACTCAAATTATGGATTAACATCCACCGTGGTTTTTCCTTTAACATGGTTTCCACATATAAATCTATGTGTCATGATGTAGTGAATGTTTAATTTCAATGCATACATATTTTCTTTAATGCAATGATGAAGTGGTTTCATGTTTTGTTTGGATGAAATCTAAAGATTGTTGAACACCGATTCACACCCCCTCTCAGTGTTCCCTTGATTCCAACAATTGGTACTAGAGCTAGTTCCTCTGAAGATTTTTTTCAGCTTGAGGTGGATCTTGGAATGTGATGGACTTTGGTAGTCTTCAACAACAGCTAATGGTGGCTCTTGATGACCTTGATCAGTCTAAAGTAGAAGTTCAATAATTAAAAGCAAATCTTAGAGATAATAAAAAATTTATTCAGTCATTGAAGGATCAAATAGTTAAATCCAAAGTGAAGAGGAAAGATCTTTGTGATAAGATACAACAGAAGGAGAACAAATATATGGATGATGCTCACCTAAATCAAACCTTGAAGGTGTTAACCGAAGAATGTTAAAAGCTTGCTAGAGACAATACAAACCTAAAACATGAGATGGAATCTATGATGATGAAGATGACTAAAGAGATAGAAGAAAGGAAGAAAAATGAGGAAAATCTTGCTCAGACCCTGAAAGAGAAATCTGATGAATGCAACAAAATGAGTGGAGAATTCACTTAGTTGAAAAGTGAATTACAAAGAACCGAAAATAATGAAGAAGAACCTGGTAAGCAAATTACTACTCTTAGGAATAATCTTGTCTTTGAAAATGAATAGAAAGAAAAGTTTAAGATTAGTTCATTAAAGCTTGATGATCTAACTCAAGGATAGAAGAGTGGAAATGATAAGAGATGTCTTGGATATGAAAAGGGAGAAAGTTATAGATCAAAACAAAAGAATTCCAGACAAGACAGAAATGGAAAGTATCTAGTAAGACAACCTAATGCACAAAAATTTAATGGATATTGTTTTGGCTGTAACAAGTTTGGTCATATGGTTGCTCAGTGTAGAAGTAATTTGAGGTCAAAAGTTTCATAATTCTTTGGTCAATGTTCCAATTGTAAAAAGCTTGGTCATAAATCAATTAAATGCAAAAATATGTCAAGTCACTCTATTGATAGAAGAAATGTTGAATGTTATGCACGTGGAAAGTTTGGGCATATTTCTAATCAATGCATACTAAGAAGAAACCAATGGAATGGACAAATCAACATTCTGTGCTATAACTATAATAAGTATGGTCATATTGCAAAATTTTGTAGAAACAAGAACACAGATAGAAGAGGTCCAGTAAATAGAGAGAAATACAAAGAAAAATGATAAGGGAAAATAAAATATAACTACGGATGATGGGTATGTGCAGGATCATCATAGAAAAAATAGGCCCTTAAGTGGCCATAAAATTCAAAAAAGTCAGAGTTAGGCAACTTGACGTAAAAATTTGAATAAGTTATCTATATTATTTTAGAAATATGTAAGAATAGAATTTGTAGAAAATTGAGTGTAATTTCTAAACTACTAGTTTTATTTAGAAAAATAAAAAGTCTATTTGAAGAAAATTTAAAATTTCAATGCAATAGTACTTAAATTTCAGGGAAAAAATAAGAAGTAGGTGTTTGTTTGACCACCCTAACCACAATAAAATGATAATATTTTTTTATAATATTTTAGATATAAGTAAAGGACTCATATCCAGATGTGATGCATATTTTTTTATAAATTTTTTCCAAGTAAATAATTAATTATAATTTTTTTACTACAACTTTTAAAAAATATAAAATATTGTATGTCTAACCACCTTAACTTGGTAAAAAATTCATGATTTTTTTGTTTTTTTTAATCCTATAGTATGTGAAACATAGAATGTGACACATGTTTCATATTCAAAAAATGTGATACCATTTGAAAGCTATAGATTTTTTTCAATCAGCCTATCAATTAGGACTTTACTTGTAATTCAAATAGAAAATGAATAATAATTATATATTAAATTCAAAATAAAGAATAATTTATATTGGTGGAAAGCTAAGAATATCCTTTAAAAACCCTTTTTGTTTCATCAATTTTGGGTAAAAAAAAAGTTGTCAGCCACATAGGCCATCATATCACTTACATATCACCACCTTTTGGCCCATCATGATCTTGCACATACCATGATATCAGAGATCAGATGAAGAAGACATGGGTAAAGAAAAATGATTCTGATGTTGGAAATGGTTTCGTACTAGAACCTGCTTCTGGTAATTCTTCTGGTAATTGATTTGAGGCCATTGGCCTAAGGGGAGTTTCACAAGAAAATATTTCCTCCCCTATCTATGAAAGGTACCAAAACACAGAGAGTAGTCAAGGAGGTGCACTCATAGTGTGCAAAAGTTTTGTAGGTCCGTAGAAGATTTTTCTATTGTCGTATGAGAAAATAGAGTCTCTGAGAAACCTAGGGAAAATGCATTTATTGTACATGTGTGGGGTATAAAAATCAAGTCTGAGTTGTCATTTGTCACTTTGCATTATCGAAAGAAGAAGGAGAGAACTCGATAGGTGGATTTTAGAGCAGCAAAATCGAATTCATCGATAAATCTTGAAATCTATTAGGTACTTCAAATCATTCTTGAATTCTTCATATAATTTGATGTGTAGTTGTAAACCCTAAAATGCGAAAAGGAAAATGGCACAAATTAAAGGTTTAATCACATTGGACTAATATAATAGTGCAAAGATCAGATCTATGAGGAATTTGTTGCTTCCTGATGAATTAAAACAACTGAGCAAAACCAAGCATGGAAATTTGGATATGTGGAATGAGTTTCCTTACCTTGAAAATGTAGAATTCATAAAATTCATATTGAGTAGATTACATAGTGATGTTTTAACTTTGGACAAACCTTACATCATCTCAAAAGAGGCAATTGAGAAATTAACTGGGTTTTGCAAAGTCGGTGATGTTCCTAGGAAGAAATATATCTGGAACAAAGAGGTAAACCCTAGCTGGAATAATCGGAGATCAGAGAGCTCTGTTGATAGAAACAATCAAAAATCCTATTATGAAGTGCATTGCACATGGAATTACCTATAAAATATTCTATAGAAATCTAGGAGGAGCTAGTTCGGCTAGCGCAATATACATTGCTCATAAAATGATAATTGAGGGTCATGACTTTGACCTATGCAGATTGTTAAAAGATCAGATGATGGAGAATATTCAACTTACAAAGGAGTCGAGGTATCCATTTAGGTTTGGCACTCTAATTATATGTCTATTTATGTATTTTTTGAATTTATTGCCAAAAATTGACAATGTTGCATGAAAATCAGATAAACCGGTATGCACCCAAATTTACTCTTATTCTAAGAGTTTGTTTAACTGGGATTCAAAATTTGAGAATTTTTGTAAGAATGTGCTTGAAAAGTGTGGATCATTGCATATTTCCCCTCTAGTAAGAACAATGGAAGTTGGTTCCTCTTCCGGTAGCACTGATAGAGGACAAAAAATAGGTCAGGAGATTATTTAATACAACCCCTTGGAAAGAAAAGTTCCTAGGATCGAGGGAAAAGGGAAAGAAAAATAAATTGTGTACATTCCAGATGAAGAATCTGACAAAGAACTTGAGAATCCACTAGAAAATGATTTCAGTCTTGAAAAAGGTAGCGAGGAAGAAGAAGATCTGTCAAAACAAAAGCTGCAATAGCTTATCCAAAGTGCAGGTGGTATGCAGAAAATTGCAAGGTTATGGTCAGTTAGACCATCATACGATCAAGACTTAATTTTGGAAGTTTTGAATGCTCATATTGAGCATTGTAAGCTAAGATTACAAAATCTAAAGGACATTCTACCTGAAGAGATGATTGAGTGTAACAAAGAATCAATGGGCTCTAAAGACAAAGGCAAAGAAGAAGGTGAAATTATCTCACCTGAAGGAATAATTCAGACTATACCTTGCCAAGCTTAAGAATAAAATGAATAAAATGAGGCAATGTATTAACTCAGCCACATGAATATACATTTATTGTGTTTGTTGGCCCCATGCAGTCAACAATTATAAGGAGAAGTTGGATCAGATTGAGATGGAACTGAATAACATTGGCAAAAGCTTTGGCATGTCTAAGATCTAGATTGCATTATCAAGAGAAGAATCTAGGAGTTACGGACAATAAAAATAAAAATTCAATTGTCCAAAAATGTTCTTGTGGACACCTTTTGGAAGGTAAAAGACTTAATTGAGTGTAGGCCAAAGAAAATGGTGGAAATTCTGCAAAATGGAGAAAATTTGGAAGAAGCAATCACAATTCTTGAATCTCTCATTGAGATTATCAACAATACTTCCAAGAACAACTTGATTATTAGCATTGGAATTGCAATTAATGGCTAGAAGAAGTTTCTTCTGAAATTGAAGAAAAACAATAACATAATTTTCTAAAGATAATAGCAAATTGTTCTCAATTTTTTGCAATTTTTGTCAAAGGAGGAGAACTATAAGCATATAAGTGCAATTTTTTTGAAGAATTGGTGATTTTGAACATGTGTTTTGTCACTTTTTGTCACCTCTTTATCATTTTTTGGCATATGGAATCCATGCTTTGCCATTGAGTTAAAGGGGGAGAGAATTCAATGAAAACTGCCTTATAGCGAAGAAAAAAATGCATCATAGGGAGAGAGAATGCCTTATGAATCTCAAGGGGAGAAAGTGCAACAAACAGTTTGGTAGCATACCTATAATGATTCTGACACTTAGTCATTTTCACTAAGTGTTGCCATCAATGCCAAAGGGGGAGATTGTTGGCATATGGCTAAGGTGATTGGCTTATAGTTGTTGTCATTGATGGCAACCCAAGTCATGCCACTCAAGTCTTGCATCTGAATGAGCAACACTATTTTGGTTCCTACTGATAGAATAGAGTAAAGAATAGGGGATCCAGTTAAAAGCATAAAATTTGATCTAGTCATCCCATCAGACATATATTTTGGGTTATGGATCTCTGAGGAAGGTTTGTAGAGGCTTGTAGCATCTTGGTTCTGATGCGCACTCACTGGTAAGTGATCTAGAAGATACAATGCACTAATTTATTAATTATCTATGCTAAAAGGCCGACTCGACAAAGATGGAATTGGTGTATGTATAATATTTGATTAATTATAAGTCTTCATGTTGGATTAAGTGTTATTTTGGTCCTCTCTTTGTCTTAACCAACTTTCGAGGATGCACATAAAGATTTTATGATGGATCCAGTCGATAGGTTAAAAGTAACTTAGTACCTTATGAAGCCGACTGTTGGATGAATGAATCTGCTACTATCATTTAAGTAGTGAATGCATGGTGTATGAATATTAAGGAGTGAGAATTATGAGATCTAATAGAGTATTAATGTGAATTAGAGCATAAGTGATGCAAAGAGAAATAAAGAGCAGAACAGGGCAGAGCAAAGTGTAAAGTCAGAAAGTAGATCTAGAATAAGATCCATGAGCCTCACCGGAACTATTGCCTAACATTATTAGATTCTATCATCTCAATTCACCCTTTAGATGGTTTGAATCTGAGTTTTGTAGGCAGTAAGCCTTTTTCTTTTCGAGCAGTGAGCTCTAGGCAATGTGCTTGAATGCAAGTGTGTTCCTTTTATAAACAACTATATTTGAGTACTCAAATTGTGGATTAACCTCCACCATGGTTTTTCCCTTAACAGGGTTTCCATGCAACAAACTATGTGTCATGATGTTGTGAATGTTTACTTTCAATGCATACATCTTTTCTTTAATGTAATGATGAAGTGGTTTCATGTTTTGTTTGGATGAAGTCTAAATATTGTTGAACACTGATTCACTCCCCACTCTTAGTGTCCCCTTGAGTCCAACAAGAGGCTCACTACTAGATTAGGAGGCACTATCTAGAAAAGCTCATAGTGTAGGCTCACTATCGAAATAGAAAGAAGAAAAGAAGATAAGATGTTGCATAGAGAACATAATCTCAATGCAAAAAAAATTCCACGTTAGTAGCTCCAACAACACTACAATCTTCAAGAGATCAAGATACCTCAACTCACTACATTCAACAATATTGCATTATATCTCACATTGCATTACACACTTCTACACTTAATTTCATATCACCAAATTTATCTCTATTCCACACATCCTCTCACATCAATTCACCTTGCATTTATACCATCTACAACTTGAAAAACATCTTCAAGTTGGATACACTCACTTTATATTTTACAAATTCAAAATAGGTTGGTACTAAACATTCCCATGGTGGATAGGAATGAAAAGTGGACCAGTAAAAAACTTAACTGGGACCTAAATCAACTCTCACATGCCACATTAAACTTTCATTAAAGCTCAAGCATCTTTGAATGTAGTGTAAACACCAGGTTGATCATTACTCATGCAAACACCATTAAAATATAAATTACAAGCTTGTTCAGATCCAAAGATGACTTACAAACCACACACCATGCTTCATAACTATCTAGAATATTCCTCTACCATCTTGAAATCCATCAAAATCCTTCACAACAATTTGAACCTTCATAATGTACACAACTTGTACATTCAAACTACACTATCAAACATTACAACTCTAAAAATCCATCTTCCAGAGCACCAAACCATGAATCCTCTTGATGAAGGAAAGATATCAAAACTATCAACATATCTTCTAAATCGCAAGACCTGAAGAACAACTGTAGAAAAACACAAATCAAATATATTTCTCCCAGACACCTTCTGTAAGAAACACTGAAAACCGGTTCATGCACTGGTGAACATAACTTTTTCTGACCATTGATCCAAAAGAAAAAATTCTCAATAAAGAAACTCTAAACACCTCTATTCAACATATCCAAACTGCACAAGCAGATCTTCAACCTAGAAGAAATGTGATGAAAAACCAAAATACCTTTGCAACACCCTGTTTCCTTATTTTATCAAAATTTTCAATATCCTCAACACCAAAGTAACTTAACTAATGACAACATAATGCAACTAATGAAAGAAACAACCAATACATAAATTAATACCAATGAAAACACAATTCATTGACATCAATTATAACACCTTCATACTTGTAATAATCTCCCCCTTTTTCATTGATGGCAAGACAAGATTTGAAAAACCATCAAAGGCAACAACTCTAAACATATCTATTTCATTTTCTCTTTTCTCCCCACAACTAACCCATTACACTCTCTCCCCCTTTTATACTTTCCTTTTCTCCCATGACTTCTTCACATGAATTCTCTCTCTCTCACTCACTCTTGTATAAATAAACCTTTTCACATGACTTCTTTCTCTCCCCCTTTGATATCAATAGTAAAGGATAAGATATTTTTCATTTTTCTCCCCCTTTTACATAGAACCAAGATACTTGCAACTACTCTAAATACCCCCCTTAGGAATACACACCAATCAACTCAACAACCTCTACACATTAACAACTCCATACTACAACAATGTCACTACCTACCCCCCTAAGAGGTAGCCACCAACATCAGTACAAACAAAAAATGAATCCATATATCCACTAGATTGATACATCTATATATGCATCTAGTTCAAAGATGGAGGGGAAATAACCCCCAACTTCTCCTGAAGATACTCAAAATTATCCTTAGGAAAAGCCTTAGTAAATATGTCAGCAATCTAATACTTTGTAGGTACATATTCAAGCTTTACTTCAATCTCCACAACATTTTTTCTCAAAAAGTGATACTTGATTGATATATGCTTTCTTCTTGAATGCATCACTAGATTCTTTGAAATATTGATTGCACTTGTATTATCACAAAAGATATAAATAGGCTCATCATACACCACTCTGATATCCTTCAATGTATGTCTCATCCACAACACTTGTGTGTAACAAGATGCTACTACAATATACTCATCCTCTATATTAGATAAAGAAACATAATCTTGTTTCTTACTTAGCCATGGTACCAATCTACATCCAAGAAAGAATGAACCACCACTTGTACTTTTCCTATCATCCACACAACCAGCCCAATATGAATGTATGTAAGCACTCAATATAAAATCAATATCCTTAGGATACCACAAACCATAATCTAAAGTTCCCTTTAAATATCTAAATATCATCTTCACTGCTGCAACATGTGTCTATTTAGGTTATTCTTGAAATCTATCCACAAGAAAAAGTGAGTGGATGATATCCAATCTAGTAGCAATTAGGTATATCAGTCCACCAATCACATATCTATACTTTCTCTGATCAGCCTTAGGGGATTCTTCATCGTTAATCTCTTACTACTTGAACTAAGCTAATTCTAACCAATTTATCAAAATTGATGTGATACATTCTCCTATGCCACAACCAACTATCATTAATTTGAGTCATAAAATAGTTACCATCAATACCCTTGAGCTGATAGATATTTCCATTTGTTATCTTTCCAACAATAATCATAGTTTTGGACCCTTTTCTGATCTCACATCATCATCCTAAATCAAAAGATTGTATCCTTTGGTACACATTTTTCCAGCACTCAAGAGGTTATGCCTTAAACCTTTAACATAGTAAACATCTTTAGTATTATGCTTTCCATCAAAACTAATTGATCCTGTTCCATAAATCTTAAAATATAAATCATCTCCAAATTTAACAAGTTCTCCATCATATTTTTTAAGTTTAAAAAACTTACTCTTATATCTGGTCATGTGATTTGAGCAACCAGTGTTAATAACCCAATAGTTTTTGTCCGGACTAACGTGAAAATTGATACCAAAGTACCTCTAGTTTTATCATTTTTCTCTGAAACTCTTTCCTTCATTCAAATTTCACAGTTAGTAGAACCAGATTCATATGTTAAAGACAGAAAGAAACATTCATCATCAGAAATACCAACATCCTCTTTAACATAGTTTCTTTTCTTGATCATTTTTCCTTTGTTTTCCTTGTTCTTATTGTTCACAGTTCTTTTTGTACATCTCGAAGCATAGTGGCCTATTTTTCCACAATTGGAGCATTTGAAAGGTAATTTACCTTTGTACTTACTAGTGCCCTTTTTCATTCTTCTTACAAATTTATCTTCCACATCATCAAGACCACTCCATCTGAATCTTTAACTTTTTCTAATTTTCCAATCTTGAAAGTAGTCTCCATTTTTGTGCCATTCTTTAGTCCAATTTTCCTCATCTCAAATGAATTTAGTGTGCCAAAAAACTGATCTCTAGTGTATGTATTAAAATCTACAACTTCCTCAATAGTAGAAACATTTTCACTATAAGAATCAGGAAGATTTCTGATAATTTTGTTTACCACTTTAGGTTCTTAAGAACTCTCATAGCACTTACTAGTTCATCAACCCTTTGCATGTAACTTGTAATTGTTTCATCTGTAGAAATTCAAAATTTCTCAAATTGTGTTTTCAAATTTTGTAACTTGGCTTGTTTATCCTTATCATCTCCTTCATAAATACTTTCTAGCTTATCCCAAAGTTCTTTATCAATTTTTAGATCCATAACTTTCACTAATTCAGTATGTGCAAGACTACTCAAAAGAATAAACCTTGCCTTACCATATATTTTATAGGCCTTGATCTCATCACTTGTGCTTGGTCCATTTGTAGGTATGTTATATATAGTCTTTATTTCCTTAGTGACAACAAATCTAAGGTAAATCAAATAGCCTTCCATCTTCACTTTCCAGAATACATAGTCCAAGCCATCAAACAGAGGGATCTTCTTTCTCGCCATCCCAGATCTACCTCAAGTGGTTAATATTTTCTCCAAGGAACCTTGCTTTCATACCAATTGTTGAATGAACAAGAAAAATGAGAGGGGGGTGAATCGCTTGTATCAAATTAAAACATTAAAACTCTCAATAGTAATTAGATCCACATGTATTCATTAAACCCTTAATTTGTTATAATGTTTGAGTATGAAAAGAAGATATAAAAAACTAGAAACAACCAACACCATACACAAGAGAGCACAAAATTTACATGGAAAATATTAGAAGGGAAAAGCCACAGTGAGGATTAGCTCACAATATAAGTAATTACAAAACTGATACAAAGAGGCTCACCACCAAAATGGGATGCACTATCCAAAAAGGCTCATAGCCCAAGCTCACTATCAAAATAGAAAGAAGAAAATAAGATAATATGCTACACAAAGAAAACAATCTCAATACAACACAAATTACACCATAGTAGCTCCAACAACACACACAGTCTTCAAGAGATCAAGATACCTCAGCTCACTGCATTAAGAAATCTTGCACTACATTACACACTTATCCACTTAATTTCACATCACCATGCTCAAATCTATTCCACACATCCTCTCACATCAATTCATCTTCCATTTATACCATCTACAACATGAAAAACATCTTCAAGTCAGCTACACACTTTACACTTTATGAATTCAAAATAGAATAGCACTAAGCATTCCTGCAGTGGATAGGAACAAAAAGTGGACCAATAAAAAACTCAATTGATACCCAAATCAACTCTCAAACACCACGCTACACTTTCATTAATGCTTAAGCATCTTTGAATGTACTGTAAACACCAGGTTGAGAATTATCCATGCAAACACCATTAAACTTTGAATTACATGATTCCTTGGATCCAAAGATGACTTGTGAACCACATACCACACTTCATCACTATCTAGAATATTATTCTACCATATTGAAATCCATAAAATTCCTTCGCAACAATTCACACCTTCAAATTGTGCATAGCTTATACATTCAGACTACACTATCAAATATTACAACTCTAAAAATTCATCTTCTAGAGCACCAAACCATGAATCCTCTTGACGAAGGAAACAAATCAAAACTATCAACATATCTTCACAACCACAAGACCTCAAGAATAGTTGAGAAGAAGCATAGAGAAAATACATTTCTCCTAGACATCTTTTGTAAGAAAAACTACAAACTAGTTCAGGCACGGGTGAACATAACTTTTTCTGACCATTAATCCAAAAGTGAAAATTATAGATAAAGAAAATTTGAACACCTCTATTCAACATATCCAAACAACATAAGAAGATCTTCAACCTAGAAGAAATTTGAAGAAAAAGAAGAGCAACTCTATAAACTAGAATACCTCTACAACACCTTGTTTCCTTATTTTATCAATTTTCTCAATGTCCTTGACCCCTAAACCATAAATAAAATATTATCAAAGAAAAACCAAATGTTAACACCAATAACTTAATTGATGACAACATAATGCAACTAATCAAAGAAACAACCACTACACAACTATCATCAATGATAACACCTTCATACTTGCAACAATTGTTATGACTGTCCTTGTCTCTATGCTGGGGGAGTAGAGTAATGACTAACATGTTTCCCCTACAAAGTTCCATTCACCAAAAATTTTCTCTAGATCCTTATCTCTATGTCCTTATAGCTGATGCATTGAGCTATCTTCTCAAAAGTGCCATTAATAGGTAGCTCATTTCAAGAATTTATATCCCTAATAATGTTGTTGTCATCATTTTTCATTATATGTAGATGACAGTTTATTACTTGTACAAACTTATATTTCTAATATGATGGACATATTGGAGTTATATTGTGATATTTCAAGATCCAAATTGTCACATAAATTTTTTTGAATTATGGATGATTGAAGTTGGGTCTACTCCCCCCTTGGATTCCCAAGGAATAGAAACAAATTAATCATGGGGAATTATGAGGTATATTGGAATACCATTTAGTATTAGGGTCTATATTTGAGATATGTGGAATTGGTGTCAACCAAATATTTAATTGGGGGTATAAATCCATTTATTTTACTTGTAAGATTCAAGTTTCTAATAAAATAATTCTTGCCACTCATGTCTATTAATCCTCCTATTGGATGCCTTCTAAGAAAGGGTTTGAGGATAGTCAAAATTATTGAAATATTTCTTTGGGCTAAATGGGATGGTAATCCAAGATTTATATCCATATCATGGTCCCATTGTACTCAGTCAAAACATAGAGGTGGTTTGAGTCTCATAGATCCAAGATCTCAAAAGATTTGTTTGGATACCAAATGGATTATCATAGGTGTTAAAGGGGATGAACAATGGAATATCCTTATTTGATATCAAATTAATCATGCTTTAGCCAAAGGTAAATGGTAGCAAGTGAGTTGGTTAGACAAAATTATTCATGCTTTATTTTTCTTCACCAAGGCTTCTCTCCCCCTTCAGTCTATCTGGAAGGCCTGATAATATTGTTTTTCATCTCTTAAAATGGAGGGTAAAATCCCTTAAACATGGTTTCAGATTTTTTACTTCTTCTATTTGATGGAAAAAGAATATCTTTTATCATGGCCAACCCCTTGCTTTAATCTTCCTGAAGCATTCATATCCAGTGTTCAAAAAGCAGTATGTAATGCTAGAGAATTGTGGGATTTTCAATGAATGTGCTAGTTACCATGGAATATGGTTAAAAACATTTTCAATCTTAGCAACAAACACAAAGATTTCTTGATCTTTGTGCAGTCCTTGGTGTTGTTGGAGTTGTCTATGAAACTTTGTACTCCTATCCAATGAATTTTTTTCAAAGAATGGTCATGGATGTCTTCTTATCCCTTTTTATTGTTCCCTTTGAAAAAAGATATATTTATAGCTACTTCTTAATTTTATTATGAACTAAGTTGTAAAGAAGCTCTTATTAGAGCTAGTCTTGATGATAATATTATTGTTGATGGTGTGATACATGTAATTTTGTTGCATATATGGAGAAATAGATGGTGATATTCTTTTACTAACAATAATAATCATCAAGAATTTATCTTTTCAAGCATTTACTTTGATATATTTTATTGTCTTGCTGCCCTATTTTTTATGCTCTAGAATGAGGTTATAAAGAATCTCATGTTGAGTTTCCATATTCAACAAATGAAATTGGAACTTGAATAGTTATTGAGGAAAAAGGATGTTTGTATAGCTCAAGGTTCAAGATCTTATTTTTTTAAGTGTATAGAATTTTGTACAGTGAGCTATATTTTGTAATATTTCAAGTAGTTGAGCAACTTTTGTGCAAGGTAGTTTTAGTTTGTATAGAGGTATAGTTGTTTGTACAACTCTACAATCTGTAATGGTTCTTCTGCTTGTCTATTTTGTATAGTTTCTCCTTGAAATTTTTTAACCACACTTTCTTCTTTGTAATTGCAATTATATATATATATATATATATATATAACATCTTAAAAATAAAAATGAATAAAGGTATATCACACAGGGCACATGGTAACTAGCTTTTTGAAACTGACAAGTTTATAAAAAATAAATTCCATGAAATGATGGTCATGTGTACTACAATGGGGTTGGATTCCACGTAATTCCTACCACCAACAAAGGAAAATACATATTATTGACTATTGATTTAGTCATGACAGGCTCTTTTCCATGATAAATTGGCATAAAGTAGCACCTAGTGCCCACATGTCTTTTTCTGCTAGATTGAGCTTATTTTATGACATATACAATATATTTAAGTAAATATTTATAACTACTGAGTGGATAGTTTAAAGGCTGTGATGCTATCTAGCAACCACCAAAGATACTTTGCATTGCTCTTTTATTCAAAAGTCTCAAGTTCTTATGGACGTGTTTTTAGATATTTCCTGAAGTCAATAGGTCCCTCTATAGACCTCATGTTGTCTGCACACATTTCAGCTGCCATTTCCCATCAACACATTTTCCTTCAATAGAAGATAGTCTAGCATATACAAGTCTTTTGAATGGACAACAAAAACAAAATCAAAGTAAGGGGAATTCATTGCCTTTAGAAATAGCTTCACTACATCAAGGTGCTCATTGAATTTTCCTTCCACCACATCCCCTTTGGAAAATAGCCCTTCCAAACACACACCTTTTCAATTAGTTTATAATTTGGAGTCTACCTAATAGAATGCAAGATAAATGTACAAAAAAAAATTGTATTTTAAATGAAATAGGCCACAAACTCAAAATTCAAATTATGCCAAGCTTAAGATATGCAAGTCTATATAATTGAAATGAAGTTGAACAAATTAACTCCCTCCAACATCATTAAAATAGTAATGAAGGAAAGACTAAAGCATATCAATGGGAGGTGGGTCCAATCTTTATGATTTACCCCCACTATAATGAATCATCTTAGCTTCTCTTCTTAACATCAAGGAGGGGTAATTTTTTTATTAAAACAAGGAAACATTACAAAGCAAGGGAATTAAATAGCCCTATGAAGTTCCACCAAGTGATCCAACTATTGAGACAAATCCAAGGGTAGTTGACCCTGATCCACCAAATTCCAATCATGAATATGATTAGAAGCCGATTTAGCCAAACAATCAACAACAAAATTCCATTCTCTAGGAATATGAGTGAAAGTAATATAATCCAGAGAAGCACAGAGAGTGAGAATTTGTTCAACAATCAAAGCCAACTTCCAGCTCACATCATCTAAATGTTTCTTATTCAATAAGTTCACCACAAATTGGGAGTCAAACTCACATATGATCCTTCACCAACCCAATTGACTACCCTGCTCCATAGCCAGTAAAATGGCTTGAGCCTCCATTAAATTATTAGTATGAAGACCCTTATAAACAAAGAAGATAAACTGAACATCTCCAGGGCTATCCTAACGAACACCCCTAATGCCAGCATGACCCATATTTCCACGAGAAGAGCCGTCCGAGTTGATTTTTATGACTCCATGAGGAGGAGGGGACTATCTTCCCTCCATATTCACCTTCGGGGTAGGATTTCTACATCTGTTGTGCATGAGCTTCTATTGTGGAGGAGGAATATGAAGATGATTACAACAACCAACATCACAAGGATCCATCAACACAGTCTATCAAACTTAGCCGCAATATTTTCCCTTAAAGAATGCATAATTTTCCACTACATGTGAGGGGCCATCAACAACGTATCCTGAAAAAATCTGCCTATTCCTCTCCAACCATAGGTTCCAAATAATAAAGGATGGGCCAATAGCCCAAGCAGCTTGAAGAAAGGAGGTAGAAACAGGGGCTCTACACCACTATTCCCCAAACTCCACCAATGAGGAAACATGTCAGCATGTCATATTCTACACCCCCCACCAGAAGTTCCAATTCTCCCTAGCATAGGAACATTGGAAGAAGAGATGGGCGACACTCTCTTCACAACCACAACACATCACACACATAGAAGGGCCATGGAAACCATGCTTACATAAATTATCCCAAGTAAGACACCTATTATGAGCCACTAACCACATGAATAAGTTGCAATTGGGAAAAGACAACTTGTGCCAAAATTTCTTCCACCAAGGGACCTCAATGTCCCCAAACAACTACCTACCCAACTGCTTATAATCAACAAACATAGTGTACTTTCCAAACAAATCCAAACCATCCCAATCCAAGACATCAAGTCCCATCAAATAATTACAAGCACGGGAAGCCAAAAGCTAGGAGAGCTCATGCATATCCCCCTTAGACCCTCTAGGTGGCCACTCAGAAGGATGCTTCCAATGAAAACTCATAGCTGATCCACACTATTGTTGCACCTTATATTGCTCCACAGTATCCCAACCAGCTGCAATAAAAAAATCACAAAGGGACTAGAGGTGAGGAAAAGAAGAGAGAATAGGAGAGTGACCATCCCAAGAATCTAACCAAAAAAGAGTCTGTGACCCTGAATGATAGATCCAAAAAGGTGCACACTTAATCAGCTGCACACCCACTTTTAAAGTATGCCAAATCATAGAACCACTCCCTTCAAGAGGATAGCGAGGAACCTCAAAATAAGCAACACCCCAAAGATATTTATGGTTGAGAATATGAGCCCTTAACTGATTTTGATTGGTACACCATCACCAGTAAAGCTTGGAAACAATAGCTTTCCCAGTCAAAATAGTAGAGTGTAAACCAAGACCACCCTCCTGCTTTGGTCTACACACAGATTCCCACTTAACAAGGCTCCACTTTGAAGACAAAAAATTACCGCTCCAAAGATATTGATGTGAAAGAGAATCAAATTCCTTAAGGAAATACATTGGAGCCACTTGAACAAAGCACCTATAGATGGGAAGGGCCTGGATAACATACTTGAGAAGAGTCACTCTAGCAACAGTAGACAACCACCAGTGAGTCCAATGAGTAATCTTCTACCTTAGCTTATCAAGAAACAACTGTCAGGAGGACCTGGGCTAACGACCAAAAACAAGAGGAATACCCAAATAGATAAAGGGAAGAAACCCTATTTGAAACCATAGAATAGCTGCAATCCATCGTTGGATAGCTTGAGGAGTATTAAAGAAGAAGATAGAAGACTCCCGCTCATTGAATTTTTGGCCTGAAGCCGCAAGGTAGATATCCAAAGCTTTCCTTAAGGATTTAGCCTCCCAAATATGAGCCAAACCCATAAGAGAGGTTTCATCCACAAATTGGAGATGAGAAAGCATTGGCAAGCCCATCCCCCACTGCCACCCATGAATCAAGCTAAATTACTATGTTTTATAGTTAAATTACTATTTTTTAAATAAGATGACTGAATTTTATTATTAAGAAAATATTTGTTATTTTTTAACATCACTAGGATAATGGCTAATTGCAATTACATATATATAATATTAATAATTGTTGAAAATCAAGATAATTGTTTACTAAAAATATGTAGATAATTGTATGCATCCAAATAAATAGTTAGCAATAAGTCATAGATGAAAATAGATTACAATATAAATGTAAACCATAACCTAAGAATTATGTGGAGAAACCCTTGTAGGAAAAAAATCCACAGCTAAAGAGATCTAAGACTTGTATTAATCTTTTAAATGAGTTACATTAATATAACTTCTCTCTTTGAATCACTACAACACTTTATTGCTTTAAAAACCTATAAATTTACTTGTTTTTCCTTCAATTCAAGCACTAAATTTAGAGGCATGATAGAAACCGCAAATCACAAATGGTTTTTAAAACCATTTAGGCATAAATCACAAAAATATGAAACTTTCTCTTCCAACTTGTGATGTTGTCCACCTTTTAGTGATCTTCTCATGCAAACTAAAAAATATTTCTTTCCTTATGTATGCTCACATTTAACTTCCCCTTTTTCATGCTCTTTTTAATGTGACAACTAAAAAACACTTTACAAGTTGTTATAGTTGCATTTAGCAACTTTCATGACATATACAAGATAATTACAATTTGCCAATTAATAATTAAATACAAAGCAAGGTTGATGCATTTACTTAAAATTCTACCACTTTTTGAACACCTTACAAAATACACGGGTAAATTGAATAAATCAAGCTTTAAAAGAAGGCCAATATCCTCTCTGCACAAACTAAATATTTTGATGCTCACTAGTTTAGTAAGAAAAACTTCAACATTCTCTAAAATGCCTACTTTATGTAACATGATTTTACCACCCTCAACCATTCCTCAAAGAAAGTGATATTAAACATCTATGTGCTTCATGTAGATGCGATAATCTACAATTTTAGCCAAACAAATCGCACTTTGACTATCACATCTATTTTTTAATTATTTACACTAAAAAACAATACTTGAAAATAATCTCTCTAACCATCCTACCTCCTTACAAGAATTTGTTGCAACAATGTACTCTACTTCTATAGTGGATAATGCAAATGTAGGTATTTTTTTCTCATCTAACTAACTGCTCCTCCAAACAAAATAAAGAAATAGTGACTTGTGGACCTTCTATAATCTAGATCACATGTAAAGTCTAAATCAACAAAGTCATGCAAAAAAATCACCCTATTCATATTATAAGATCTATGGTAGAAAATCCAATGGCTAGAAGTACCACATAAATATTTAAAAACCCTTTTCACATAATTCCAATGCTCATTACTAGGATTTAATGTAAATCTACTAAGAGGTCCCACTACTTGGGCAATATCGGGTCATGTATAGATAATAGCATACATAAGGATTCCTATAACACTCGTCAATTTCATCATCTATTTTAGGACATTGTTCTATAAGTATCCTAGTGTCAACTAGAAATGTAACACTAATTGGTTTACAATAATATAAGTCAGAACATTACAAAATATTTACATAATTCTATTGATTTAATCATAATTTTTTGTTAACCTGATCTTTATTGATCTCCATAACAAAGATATATTATGTAGACCCTAAATATTTCATATCAAATGTACCAAATAACTAACTCTTAAGTTCACTAATAATTCCCTTATCATTTCCAACAAATAACCTATCATAAACGTATAAGACAATGATTAGTAACTAGTCATCAATTAATTTAAAATAAACATGATGATCTTCTTCACTTCAAATATAATTGTGATTTAGTGTAAAGGCATCAAATCTTTGACACCACATTCTTGGTGATTGCTTCAAACCATACAAAGATCTCTTTAACCTACAAGACAAGTGTTTGTTGGAAACAAGCTACACTGAGAGGGGAATGAATCAATGTTGTGCAAAAATTCACTTCATTAACCTTTATCATCAAGCATTAGTAACATTCAACCATAGTGCATAAAAATGAAAATAAAAATAGCACCATAACACCAATATTTTCATGTGGAAACCCTGTTAGGGGAAAAACCACGGTGGATGACCAATATATAATTGATCTAAGTGGACTCAAATGAAGATTACAAAATGGGGAATGCACTTGCATTTAGGCACACTGCCTATTGCTCACTGCTCAAAGGGAAGGCTCACTTCCTTACAAGGAGAATTAGATTAAATCCATCTGAAAGCTTGAATTGAGAAAATTACCATCTAAAAATTTCTAATTATAGTTCTAGTTAGGTACAATAACAGATTTATTGTCCTATAGACTGATTTTTCACTTCTGCTTTGTTATGCTCATACACACAACATAGATCTTCTATACGCAAGTGAAACTATGCATTATCACTCTTCTACTCTTCTCTTACTCGCAATTCACACCAATACACATTTCATACACACATAAAAATAATACATATTATCATATATATATATATCTGTAACATGGAATTCAATTACACTTTGACAACTTCAATAGAACATAAGAAAATTACAACTATCGGCTCAAATCATGAGAAATATGCAATGCGTACCCTTAGTGGTCAGCCACAACTTGGCTAGGACCCAAACAAAGATATACAAATATAGAAATACTTAACCAATTAGTTCTTATACATCCATGACTTAATGCATTCATGAAGTCGGCCCCAATACAATAAAAAGTGAGAATAGGTCAATTGAATCTTCTAACTTCCACACGAACTGATATGAGCTACTATGCTTTTGTAGTAACATAGATAATATACTGAAAATAATTCCCTAGGATGCACAATACAAAATAATAACATGAAATCTTCATACAAATCGATGAACACTATGTTATCAGATACTCCAGATGTTCTTCCTTTATAATATTCAATGTTCCTACCAGTATGATCGAATGATAGTGTGCGGATTTGATCATCGAATAGGGTTGCCATCAATGAAAAAACCAAGTGATACTCGCAGTGTCTCTTGCCAACAATATCCCCCTTTGGAATTGAAGGAAAAAATTAGTGAAAAATTACTAAGTGTCGGACCAAAACCAAGATAGACTGCACTACTACCCAAAAATTCAAAATACGATTCTCCCCTTGAGATAATTGAAATTTTTTTCACTCCACTTCTTCTCCCCCTTTGACATCAATGGAAAAGGTAAGGATCTGATGCAAGATAGAGTTCTTTTAAACTCCAAACTACAATTTCAACTTGGATAGGACTGAACCAATCAACCCTTAAGGTGACTTCTTGAGTTAAGTCAGCTATATCCTAGTAGCCTTGGAGACACACTTATTCAACTATATCTCCAATTACATATCTCTTCTTTCATTTATTAACACACCTTTGAGGACCCATTAACCTATTATTCAACATGTCCAAATCATGAATAAGGCTGTTTTGGACTGGTGTACACTAAACTAAGCTTCTTCGCTTTAACATGGCCTAATTAGTCCTCTTTTACAAAGAAGGACCCTCAAAGATGAGTTCTTTGTCCTCAAAACCAACATGCATCCTGAAAACCAAATATCAAATTAACATTTCACTTATTACTTTCCCTCAATCAGTCCATAATCTAACTGGTTCCTCCAAAAATCCGTGTTTTCTCTATTGGCAAGTCACATTGCCAACCCTCAAACTTGAGCTAGCCTTTGGTTCTCCTTCCCATTTTGTCTATAAATTAAAAATAACTTGTTTCCACATCCTAACAGGCCCATTCCACAATATACTCCATTAAAATATGGTGGAATTTCCTTCAAATCTTCATTTTCTTTGCAAACCCTTAGAAACCCTAACTACATAATAGTTTATAGAAAAATGAGAAGATCTTTCTTCCTACTGAATGAGAGACCCTCTAATAGGACTCAAAAGGAAGCTAACATGATTTTATACTTACTTGCATAGTCTTTCCATTAATTAATGACTATATGGGTTGTACATAATAGAAAGAAACACTGATTTTCAAGAAAAATAACAAAAAATTAGACTTTCTTATTTTGTTTCTTCACAATCTTTTTTTCACCAACCTTCCTTGAGAGTTCTTTCCCTTTTTACATGCCTTTACAACTTGTTCAATGTTCACAAAAGAATTCTAAAATATCTGACTATTGGACTTCCAACTACCCCTCAATTAGACACAAATAAACACTAATTTATTACATCATACTAATGCAAATATTAAGACCCCCCTAACTTGAACCACTAATTTTTTCTATATCATGAGTTTGGCCCCCTTGGTCTTATTACAAATGTAAAAATATTATTCTTGAAGACTAGACCTTAACTACAAAGCAAAAACATACCAAACCGTGAAAATGTGAAAACTGTGAAGGTGCTCTACACCATACACCCAAGGAGGAAATGATTTCATTCTCCTGATGAAATGAGGTCTTCAATAGAGACTTAATGTTGAGCAATGTCCTCTTTAGACATCCAAGTTGCATCTTCTTCATGTAGTCCATGCCACTTTACCAAATTCTCTCTATAAAACTTTCTCCTTGTTCTTTTCACCTCCCTTGAGTCCAAGATAGCTTCAAGTTTCATCAACTGAGTGGCTGAAAGATCTTTGATCCACTCTCCTTCATCATTTCCAAGTTCACTTGCTTATTTACTTGCAAAAATAGTTCCCTTGAAGGGATAGAGGTCAATTACATTAAAAATTGGTGAGATTGCAACTCCCTGTGGGAGTTCAATCTCATATGCATTGTTGCCATACTTGTGGACCACCTTGCAGGGTCCTATCTTCTTCATCATAAATTTGGTGTACTTCCCCTTAGGTAGCCTCTCTTTTCTTAGATGTACCCACACTAAATCACTCACTTTAAAATATACATCTCTCCTTTTCAAGTATGCTCTCTCCTTATACTTGGTTGCATGCTTTTCAAGTGTATCCTTGACTTGTTTGTGTATGTCATGCATGGACATAGAAAAATCCTCTCCTTGTGAAATTATTTTATCCATTCCCGTCAAGTCCCTCAATTCACAAACACCCATTGGATGCATTCCATAAAAAATCTCAAATGAACTTCTCCCCATACTCTGATTGATGGAGTCATTAAAAGCATTTTCTGCCTATGACAATATCAAAATCCCATGACTAATTATGTTCCTTGGTTAAACACCTTAATAGATTTCCCAATCACCTATTAGCAACCTCAGTTTGACCATCGTTCTAAGGATGGTAGGCATAGCTGAATGTAAAATTGGTTCCTAAATTTTTCCACAATGTTCTCCAAAAATGGCCAATGAATTTGGCATCTCTGTTAAACACTGTAGAGAATGGCAGCCCATGGATTCTAACAATATCCTTAAAGAATAGGTTTGTAATATGTGATGTATCATTAGTTGATTTGCAAGAAATGCAATGCGCCATCTTGCTAAACCTATCGAATACCACATACACATTGTCATAACCCCTTGAAGTTCTTGGCAGACCTAAAACAAAATCCATGCTTATTGCATCCCATGGTCTACTTGATATGGGTACAGGCTGATACAACCCAACATTAGAAATTGTTCTCTTTGCTCTTTGACAAGTAACATGACCTTCTACATATATTTTTACATCTAATTGCATCTTTGGCCAATAGTAGAATATTTTAATATGATCCAAGGTCTTGTCATGACCAAACTGTCCATGAAGGCTTTCACTATGCTTCTTTCTAATCAAATTCCCCTCATGGATAATTTAGGGATGCATAACTAAGCTCCCTTGAAGAGTAACCCATCTTGTATCACATATTCCTCATATTATTTATGAAAGGATCCTTGAGACTGCTGACAAAATGCAAACACATCATGGAAGTTTTCATTTGATTTATACATACCTTTGAGTGATTCCACACCCACACTATGAAGCTACACCTCTTATACCAATGCCACCCTCCTACTTAGAGCATCTACCACATTTTTGGCTTGTCCCTTATTGTGTTTTATGGTAAATGTGTAAGCTTGAAAGTACTCCACCCGTTTCACGTGTCTATGGTTCAATTTCTCTTGGTTGTTCAAAAAACTCAAAGCATGATTGTCTATGAATACTAAAAATTCCTTAGGGAGTAGGTAATGCCTCCTTTTTTTGGGGGATTGAACCATAACATACAATTCTAGGTCATATGATGATTATTTTGTCTTTTCCTTATTCAATTTTTCACTAAAGAAGGCAATAGGTTTCCCTTCTTGGCTTAGTACTATCCCTATGGCCAAATTTCTAGAATTACAGTCCATGGTAAATACTTTAGAAAAATTGGGTAGAGTAAGTATAGGTTGTTGTGCTACCTTTTGTTTTAAGTATTCAAAACTTTGATTAGCCTCCTTTGTCCACTGGAATTTGCTCCTCTTCTCCCCTTTGATAGTGTCTATCATTGGTTCAATTGTGTGACTAAATCCCCTTATAAACTTTTGATAGAAGCTTGCCAGGCCATGAAACCTTCTCACTTCTCCCATTATTTTTGGTGTAGGCTAGTTAAGAATGGATTCCAGCTTCTTTGGATCAATTTTTAAGTTTCCTCCTGAGATTACAAAACCCAAATATATCAAATCTTTCTTCATCCATTCACACTTCTTGAGGTTAATCATGTAGCTTCTCCAAAACTCTATCCAAGTGGTCCTCCCTTGTTTTGCTAAATACCAAGATATCATCTAGGTACACTACTATAAGCTTGTTAATGAAATATATTAACACCTAATTCATGAGTCTCATGAATGTTCTAGGGGAATTGGATAGCCCAAAGGGCATCACCATCCACTCAAAAAGGCCCTCATTGGTCTTGAAAGCCATTTTCCATTCATAACCCTCTCTAATCCTTATTTGTTGGTAGCCACTTTTTAAATCTATCTTAGAGAAGTAAGCTTCCCTACTAAACTATCCATGAGGTCTTACATATGAGGTATAGGGAATCTATACCTAATTTTTATCTTGTTAATGGCCCTTGAATTTATATAGAGCCCCCTTTCACCATGTTTTTTGGGTGCCAAAACAGTTGGCACAACACAAGGACTGAGACTTTTCCTCACCAACCCTTTGTCTAAAAGTTCTTGCACTTGTTTCTTGATTTCCTCATTTTGTTGAGGAGTAATTTTATAAGCTTCCTTGTTAGGAAGGCTTGCACCAGAGACTAAATCTAGATGATGACTTACATCTTGGATTGGATGGAATGAAATTGGAAATTCCTTCACCACTATGTGCTCATACTTGTCAAGTAGAGTGTGTACCTCCTTTGGAACTTCTTTCTCACTGTCATCTGTTGCTACCTCTGAAATTGATTTCCCAACAACAACAAATACAACATTTTTTTCTTCCAAATATTTTAGGAACTCCTTCTCCTTCACTATCATCACATTAGGTCCTTCATGGACTGCATATTTGTCTTCCTAGAGTGGCTCTAATATAATTTGTAATCCATCTTTTCCAATTTGATATTCATTCTTGAAACCATCATGTTGTGCCTTCTGGTCATATTGCCATGGCCTTCTAAGAAGTAGGTCACACACATCCATAGGTACAATATCAAAAAGCATCATATCTTTGTAAGGCCCAATGGAGAACTCCACATAAACCTGCTCATTAACAAGAACCTATTGTCCCTTGTTTAACCATGAAATTTTGTAGGGATTAGAGTGGGGTATCTTTTTCAATCTAATCTTTTCTACCATTTACAAAGATGTAACATTATCAGTGGAGCTAGAGTTAATAATTACCTTACATACCTTTCCCTAAACTTTGCAAGTTGTTCTAAACATATCTTTCCTTTGAGGTGTCTCCTTTGAAGTAGGCACTTTGATCAATGTCCTCCTAATCATCAAAGACTCCCCTGATTTTGTCTTAGCTCAGAGTGTTGAAGGTCCTACACATGAAGTTACACTCTCTACCTCTTCATATTCATGAACAAGCTAAGTTCTCCTTTCACAACCTTGGTAGCTTGAGCTTTGCTTGTTTGGATACTTCCATGAAGGGTGCCCATACTAGTTGCAATCAAAACATTTCCTTGAAAAGGCATTAGAGCCTCTTTTCGGTCCATTGAATCTATCTCTACCTCTTGGCCTTCTTCCTCTAAAATTTCCCCTTGTTTCTCCACTTTTTTCTTGAGTGGTGCCTTCTTCATTTGGTGTCCTTTGGAAACCTCTTCCTCTAGGGTTACCTCTTGCCCTGAAAATTTTACCTCTTCTCGTAGTTTGTTTTTCCAACCTCCTCTTTATCTTCTCTTGAGCCTTTGTTTCCATTTGGAAGCACTCCTCCACTGTCCTAGGAGTGATCAAACTAATTTCATCTTGGTGAAATTCCTCCATCTAAGTAGCCACATCAAACTTTCTCTACTTCAAGCTTTACAGCCTCCTATAGATTTGTACTTCATAATCAGTAGGTAAGAATTGGTTCTTGATCTTTTGCATAATCCGGTCCCATGAGTTAATTTTAGGCTTGATATTCTTTACTGATTCTTCTTGAATGTAGTTCCACCAGGTTAAAGCTAGTCCCTTAAGTTTGGTCTTAGCAAATTTAACCTTCTTATCTTCAGGAATCTCTTTGAATTCAAAGTAGTTGTCAAGAGCATCGATCCACTCTATGACTTCTTCTCCATCCATCTTACCTCCATTCATAGGAATCTCTATCTTCACTTCTTGAGCCTCACCTCTTACTGCCTTAAGCACCTACAAGAAATTCTTGTCTTCAATCCCCAACTCCTCTTGGCATTTCTCTTGAGGGTTTTCCTCTTCACCCTCATCTTCAGGTTCACTCACTTGAATTATACCCTTATCTCTCTTCTCCTTTCTTTCTAGATCTTCCATCCATTCTCTCAAGGCTCTAATTTCCTTAGCAACTTTTGTGCTACCCATCTTTGGAGGCGTCTTCTATGGTTCCTTGATCACTTTTACTTCAAAATTCAAATTTATTTGTCAAAAAAACCTTGAGACTAAGCTTTGATACCACTTGATGCAAGATAGAGTAGTTTTAAACTCCAAACTACAATTTCAACTTGGTTAGGACTGAACCAATTAACCCTTAAGGTGACTTCCTGAGTTAAGTCAGCTATATCCTAATAGCCTTGGAGACACACTTATTCAACTATATCTCAAATTAAAAATCTCTTCTTTCCTCTATCAACACACCTTTGAGGACCCACTAACCTGTTATTCAACATGTCCAAATCATGAATAAGGTTGTTTTGGACTGGTGTACACTAAACTGAGCTTCTTCACTTTAACATGGCCCAATTAGGCCTCTTTTACAAAGCAGGACCCTCAAAACTGACTTCTTTGTCCTCAAAACCATCATGCATATAGAATTATTTTTATGAAATTAAAATTTCCCTTATTACTTTCCCTCAATCAATCCATAATCTAATTGGTTCATCCAAAAATTATTGTTTTCTCTATTGGCAAGTCACATTGCCAACCCTCAAACTCAAGCTAGCCTTTGGTTCTCCTTCCCACTCTATCTAGAAATTAAAAATAAATTCTCCCCACATCCTAACAAGCCCATTCCACAATATACTCCATTCAAATACGATGGAATGGCCTTCAAATCTTCACTTTCTTTACAAACCCTTAGAAACCCTAACTATAGAACAGTTTATAGAAAAATGAGTAGATCTTTCTTCCTACTAAATGAGATACCCTCCAATAGGACTCAAAAGGAAGCTAACATGATTTTCTACTTACTTGCATAGGCTTTACATTAAAATGACTGTACAGGTTGTACAAAATATAAATAAACATAGATTTTCAAGAAAAAGAACACAAAATCAGACTTTCTTATTTTGTTTCTTCACAATCTTTTTTCACCAACCTTCCTCAAGAGTTTTTTCCCTTTTTACATCCCTTTAAAACTTCTTCAACATTCACAAAAGAATTCCAAAAGATCTGACTATTGAAATTCCAACTACCCCTCAATTAGACAGAAACAAACACTAGTTTATTACATCATACTAATGCAAATATTAAGACCCCCCTAACTCAAACCACTAATGTTTTACATATCATGAATTTGGCCCCCTTGGCCTTATTACAAATGCAAAAAAATCATTCCTCAAGACTATACCTTAACTACAAAGCAGAAATAGACCAAATTGTGAAAACTGTGAAGGTGCTCTACACCAGAATCGCATACCAAAATTGAATCAATTCATCAAAACTGTTATGCAAAAATGTTACTTCAACTTACATGAGCTAAAATATTTCTGCAAAATATTTCTTCAGCTGAATCAAATTTGTGTCCCAAACTCTTTTGAGACTCTCCAATATTGTAATATGACCACACATCAAATAAGATTGTGTCCACGGAATCTAGGTTGGTCGGATCAACAACTGCTATAGATTCTTCTCATTCCTTTAGAGAACTTGTCAATATGTCAAGTTTTGGACAAATTATGCTTCTGAGTTCACAAGTCCTTGCAAAAAAAATTTCATTATCATGGGTGATCCCACAATATTGGTTTACAATTTTTGGGTGAACTAGACACTAAACTGATTTTTAAACTAAATCTTCACTTTCAAGCTCCTATAGTGGCTAAACCACGGGGAATTTGAAGATGATGCAAACTAGTGATTTGCAACATTTTGTCTATATATTCTAAATATATTTTTTCAAAATTATGGAATCAGATTAAACTTATTTTTCCATCTCCTTTGAAAATTAACTTTTTTTTAAAAACAACATTTTTAAGAAGTGATGCTCACCGTATACAACATAACTTTTTTTGTATGAAGGATAAAATTCTATTTTTATTGAATTTAGATTTGTAACTATGATATCTAGCACTTTCATTTAGTTTCATAGTGTTTTATTAAATATTTTTTCCTTAATAAGTTTTGAAGTCAAACCAATTACAATTCAGACATAGGCGAACTATATACAACATAACTCTTTTTGTATGTATCAAAATTCAATTTTTTTTTTTTATGGATCAAGGAAATCAATACCACACTTGAAAATATTTTTTAATTTTTTTGGATAATCTACTATTTTTCCACATGTGCAGAATAGAGAGCTTGATTTTTGGTGAAAAACTTATGTTTAATAAAACTAAAAAAAAAAATACATAATAAAACCAAAACATATTAAAATTATATTTGTTGGATAGCTCATTTCGAGAACTACCATTATCATTTGAAATAAAATTTAAATGAATTCATTTGATCTCCAAAAAGGTAAATCAAAAGTGATTTTGTATCAGTATTTTGATATGTGTAAAGGAGACTTCATCGTAGGTATGGTTTAAAACTAGCGGCGTTCTATCCAAGGGGGTTTGATCTAAGGTGGTTTGATCAAACACTCTTCAATTGGAATCCTTAAAATGGAACTTTTAAAGGCTTAAATCATTATATTTTCTAAAAATATGTGATTTCAACAAAAATTAGAATCTCCCAAAAATTGTAAACTAGCTTTGTGGGATCACCCCCATGCTTTAGGATTTTTATCTTATCAAGCAGGGACATCACTTCACTTTCTTTCTTTTAAATTCCACCAGCTAGAGGATAAAATGCTTCAAATATGATACTTAACTGGTTTTTGAGATCTTTTACCTTTTTCTCATTTTCTTCAGTAAACTGTGAAAAAGACAAACATGCTTTGTAGATCTTACCACCTTTTGATAAAGCACTCTCCAAATTCTTTACACATGTGGTTAAAAGGATTTTTCCTTCGACAGTCATCTTTTTCAATCCATCAAACCTTTTAACATCAAATTCATTTTGCACTTTCACTATGGGTGAATTTTCTAGTGAATCAAAGTGAGTGTCAACTGAGTTGCTAAGCCTTTTCAATTCACTAGAAGACGAATTATTCAGATCTTTCACATAGGATGGCATTATATTCTCCAATACTCCGGATGCAAGATTTAGCAGTTTACTATCTTCAATGTGTGATCTTAGTAGCTCTTCTCTCGCCTATGCTTGAGCAATTTTAGCTACTTTAGTTTTCTAGATTGGGCTTAAAGTAGATAGGTCAATAGGACCTTCAATCAGTTATGGATCTAGTTCTTCCTTTTGTTCAACCAGAAATTTATTTACTACCTCAATAGTGTCTCTTGCTTCAACCGAGATTGCTTTTACATCACTTTTCTTCTCTTCAGCTATTACTTCCATATTTGCAGGTTCTAATTTGCCTTCATTTATTTCCATTTGCCCAACTGATACATTTTCATAAATTTCAACTTCCATAGTATTTTCTATGTTGTCTACCGGAGAAGGAATTTGAGTATCCTCAATAATGTCATCATTTGTCTTTTCAGAATCACACACAATGTTTTCAACATTTGCTTCTTCTTCTTCCCTTTCCAGACCAGAGGGAACTTCTTCAACATGTATCCCCTTAGTAAAAACATCAATTCTATCACTTAGCAAAATCTTCTTGATAATTTTCTCTGTCTCTTTTGTGACTTCATTTGTTTGGCCAATCACGAGTGTGTTTACCCTTGATTTTCTCTTGAATTATCTATTGGCACTTTTCAAGAATTTATTTATCTCATCCATTGTCAATACTAGACATAGCTCTGCTAAGATCCTTTCTCTCATTCATTCTTCTTCATTTCTAGCATTAACTCTCCTCATTTCTAATATGTCATATAAACTTTTTGGTAGATTTGGCATTATTTCTATCAACACTTTAGTGAAAATATTCACATTCTTTATCATTGCTTCTTCAAGAATTCTATTTTCAAATTCATCAAAAGACTCATACCATTCACAAAGTGGTTTGAGGTTTCCATCCTTAATCACAACTTTTTCAACTGCTTTAGCTGACATACATATTTTAACAATCTTTTCTTTCTTCTTTTCCTAGTTATCTCCACTAGAAGGCTTGTCTTTTGTGATTGATGTTGCCTTGGTGCCTTGATGTCTGATTTCTTTTACTTCTTCATTAGACTCTATTTTCTCATCATCAGAAACAACCATGTACACTCTTTTTCTCTTATCCTTCTTCCTCTTTCCATCTTTATCAGATCCCTTGGATTTAGTTTTCACAAGGATTGATTGTGCTGCAGGGACTGAATGGGATGTAGAGCTTCTAGTTGTTCTACCTTGGGTAGATGGTACTGCTGGACTAGCTGATTGACATTTTGATGCCTCCTTAGCTGTCTGCCTTGCATATTCAACCTCTTTCCTTTTCTGTCTAGCTTCTTTTAGCAATTCTTCAAATACTCCCATACTTTCTGTAAGAACTTCAACCTCTTTTTTGACTCTTTTTTTAACTGTAGGTTTTTTGAGCTTGTTGTGCATCTATCTATCCTTCTCTACATATGTACCAAACCTTTCTTCTTCCAAATCCACTAGTTTGTGTTAGTGTAATTAATATTTAATTACACTTGCATAACTTTACTTAGGTTGAGCTATTTTTAGGTCAACATTAGGGTTGCATACTTTGCTTTTATAAAGCAAATCATCTCATTGTAATATGGAATTCCTGAATATATCATTTTGCACATTCGCATGCAAAGCTCTGCTTTTTTATATTTTCTCTTTTGTGGAAGGTGTTTAGGTTTGCATGTCTGATCTAGGGTTTCTAACATGGTATCAGAGCTTTTGGAGGCTCTAACATGGTATCAGAGCCTTGACATGCAGCCCCTTCTCAAATTCTGGAGAAAACCATTACAGAGTTCGTTCAGGGTTCCTCAAGGATTTTATGCCTTGAGTTCATTTATGCAGCATCTTGGATTAGATCGGGCTTCACCATTGGATTCAGAGTGCTGGAAAAAGTCAGGTTTGGCTTTTATTTTGCAGATTTTGGTCATGATTTGCCAGATCTGTGAGGGTTTCAGTTTTGGTATTTTTTTGCAAGCTCTGGAGGTCGCCGTTTTTTTTAAGCATTTTGAGCAGAAACAGAGGTCACCATTGCGTTCACAGTAGCCAAAAACCCTAAGATCACCTTTCATTTTGTCGATTTTGGTGAAGTTGATCCAGAAGGCAAAATTATTTTGCTAGGAAAGTCGTACGGCCTCCCCAGCACGCATTTCGAGGCATTTTTCTTCACGAAAATTGAGGAAAAATTGCAAACGATCATCGTTTGTCGCACCGCCAATTCAGAAGGTTTCGCCGCTCGGCGGCCATCGGGCAGCCACCAGCCGGCCACCCGCCAGCTGCTCAGCCTGACGGCGCCACTCCATCCGCCGCTCCCCTCGCCTCAGCCCCACGAGCCCGCTCAGCACCAGCGCAGGTCATACGGGGGACCGGGCGCTATGCGCCCAGCCCCCGGCAGCTTCCTCTGCATGCCCGTGGTCATATGGGTGACCAGGGGCTCCATCCTAGCCCCTGTTGGCCAGCCCCTGGTCACATGCAGGACTAGGGGCCATTTTTTTTAGCCCCCTGGGCTGCCTGCAGGCCTTATTGGCCTTTTCGGAGCACTTTCACGAAATCGGGTATAACTTTTGCGTACGGTGTCCATTTTTTGCAAACGAGATACCGTTGGAAATCGAATTCTGGCACCAATCTATTCAATGTTTTATTTTTTCTAGATTTTTCTCCAGATTTATTTTGCAGGTCCTTGAACTCAGATGTTCTGTTTTTCACTCCGGAGGGCATATCTTTTGACTCAGTGATCCTTTTTTTGCCATTCTTACGGCATTGGAAAGATGGTTTAGTCCTCTACATAGATCTGAGGTCTATTTTCATTTTCTATTTATGCATGTTAGGAATTCTCTTCTTTTGTATTCATTGGGGATTATAATAAATGATCTGATATAAAGTTCCATCGGGGGGGTTTCTTGCATAATAATCTTCATCATGTTTTGATGGAAAATTGCATGGGTTGTAATTTGGTTTATTAGTTTATTTTTGCCATATTTTTGTCTTAGCTTGACACATACCAGATTCATTTTGGTTCATGCTTTAGATTGAGAGCCTATGGTTAGTAATCCGCATCAGATCCATCTCAGTTTGAGGGCCACTAAATTTGTGGTTATTGTTCCCGAGTCTGTATGGTACTTTTTCCCATGGAAGAGTTTCAGTCTTAGTTTGGCATCGGCATTGAGATTCATGACTTCCAGATTTTGTCATCATCATATCATCTACTGTTGCTCTATGGATTCCAAGGTTGTTCCAGTTTGGTGTTTTCGAGTGTTCCGTGGCATCCGGTCTACTGTCACATTATTATGATTATAATATGGTTTCTTGTAGATAGAAGTATCTTTCCTTGCTTGTCAGATTGCGGTTCCAGTGCTTTTGTGCAGTAGTCATCTCATTGTAGGGGGGGTTGTCCCACTGGGTTTTCCTTCTCTACCTCATTATTGCATATGTACATGGGTACCTAATCAGGCCTTGTTGCCGGGACCCATTCATGATTTCTTGCATTCATCTTAGTTTTAGGTGCATGCTTATCTAGTCTCCCTAAGTTGCACTTATGGGGGGGTGTTAGCGTAATTAATATTGAATTACACTTGCATAACTTTACTTAGGTTGAGCTATTTTTTAGTCAACATTAGGGTTGCATACTTTGCTTTTATAAAGCAAATCATCTAATTGTAATATGGAATTCCTGAATATATCATTTTGCACATTCGCATGCAAAGCTCTGCTTTTTTATGTTTTCTCTTCTGTGGAAGGTGTTTAGGTTTGCATGTCTGATCTAGGGTTTCTAACATGGTATCAGAGCTATTGGAGGCTCTAACAGTTTGCTCAGTATGTGTTGAGCATACATATCCAAAACTTTCCCATCGACTTCATATCCCATAGGCATGATCCAAATTGTCCTGGGATCAACAACCTCCATCATACACTGATCAATACTCACCATGAAGCAAATTGAGTCCTTGTATTTCTCTACAATAGAGGTGGGAATCCTTTCCCTTGCTTGCATCATAGTTGAAAACCTTTGAAGTATCCCCAGATAGCTGCATTCCTTGCTTTGACATACGAAACATTGTATAATGGATCTCTGTTTTTTTCAAATACTAGTTTGTCCTTTTGCCACTAAACTTTTCCAACTCCCAAAACTTCACCCATGAAATAACAAAGCAAACACAAAAGAAGGGTACCATATTTGAAAGAGTTATTTTTATCCTTCTTAATATTTTCTAGATTTCCATTAGCTGACTTCTTAGTAGTTCACAAAGATCATAATCTATGTTTTCCTTCACCATTTGATAAGCGACATAGATTCTTGTGCCAGACATAGAGTTGTCATGGCTAGAATGATAAATTTTATATCCAATGACCATAGATGAAAATTTCACATCTAAATCAATGATTTTGTCAATAGTCATTGCCCTCCTATCATATGTAGAGCCTCTAGCATTACTGACCATTTAGTTTTTGACATAATTCAGAATTGGTAGTCCACTGGAAGAATTTAGACCAGTTACTGCATTGATAGCTTCCTTTGTAATTTTGAACAGAATAGTTAGCCACATTAATTCATCACGCACTTGGCTCAAAACATAAGGAACCCATTTTGACTCTTGAAACATGAGAAATTTAACCATCTATGTGAATTTCTTTATTTCCAAGATTTTATGTTCTGGCTTTACACAGTAATCTTCACCAATGATATGATTATTCTACAAATTCATGAGTTGAGAACATCCTAGTTCTTTAATATTGGCATTGATATAAACCTGAATGTCCTCTGTGTGTAATACTCCATACGGAACAGACAAAAATGCTCCTAGAGGATTGATCTCATGGGATTTGTAAGGATACCACTTAAATTTGGGATGAGGCCGATCTTTAACTTCAACTACTAGAGAAGTATTCATTTTCCCAAATCACAATCTTGCAAATTTTTATGAAAATACCTTTTTCGCCAGATCATAATTTGAATGTTGAAACACTTCTGATGCTTGAATCTCACCTCAAATGGCCAATTTTCACCTATGAGCTCTCCAGACTTCTTCTCTTCCAAATGAAAGGTAAAAAGTGAAGTGTGAGAATGACCTTTTATCATTTACACACCTAACTCTTTTGTCACAATAAACGATTTAACCCTAATACATCTGAATATTCTATATCTATACACCATGATGGATAAAATGTATGTGGACCTCTAATATGGCATATTATTTCCTTCAATGATTTCAATAGCGTTTGTTGATCATTCATGCATCTACTGTACAGATCCACATCCAGTGCCACTTGTTGGTTAGGGGTTTATATGATTTTATTGACATCTCCCACTAGGTCAAATGCTTGAGATTAATTCCTAGAGGAATTTCCAGAAGCAAGTTCTGGTGATGGCACACTTTCTTCAGAAAAGGGTTCTTTCTTTACCATTTCTTTTGCATTTGTTGCCTGACCACATCTGCAATAACTTTTCCTTTTCCTTTGATATCCTTTTGCATGTTTTTCCTTTGTTTTATTGGACCTTTTATGTTCTAACAATGTGTTGCAATATGACCAAATTTGTTGCAGTTGTAGCACACAACATTTCTCTTTCCAAACTAGTTGCTCCACTGATTTCCTCTTGATATGCACTAGTTAGCAGTATGGCCAAGTCTATTACATGTGTAGAATCTAATGTTTTTATAAAATTGATTCATTATAATTTTGTATTCATTTGACTTATGACCAATCTTATGAAAATTAAAAAACTGACCTGAGAATGATGGACCACTTTGATTCATTCTACTTTGGAATTGAGCGGCCATGTGTCCAAATTTATTACAACTAAAACAATATCCATTAAATCTTTGAGCATTAGGTTGCCTTACTAGACACCTTCTTGATTTTTTCATTTAGTTTCCTTGTCTGAATCTTCTTTACTCGGGTCTAGAGCTTTCTCCTTCTTCATATCCAAGACCTCGCTTGCCACCATGAGTCCTTTGACTACTAATTAGTTCATCAAGCATGGCAGAACTAGCTTTGAACTTCTCTCTATACTCATTAGCAGCAGCAAGTTCATTCCTGAGATTATCCATCTACTTTTCAAGTGCCTCTTCACTGTTTTTAGATTGTTCCAACTCATTATCCAATCAGCTGCATAATTCAGATTTTTCCTTCAGGGATTATGTCAAGTTATCTTCATTTTTCTTTATGTCTTCAATCTCCTTTGTCATCTTCATCATGATAGATTTCATCTCATGCTTTAGAACTATATCATCTCTAGTAAGATTTTCACATTCTTCTATATTTTCTTTCAAGTCTTGACTGAGTTCTTCTTCAATGCTCTTACTGTCACTCTACATAATATGACCACATAGTTCATTTTACTTCTCTCTAGACTTATTGATTTTATCTTTCAGAGATTCAATGAATTTCTCTACATCTGAGAGATCTTCTTACAATTTCTAAACTTCAACCTTTGACTGATCAAGATCATCTAGGGCCACCAAAATTTGTTGTTGAAGACTACTTGAATCCATTAAAACAACTTTCAAGATCTCCCCAAGTGGTTAGACTTCTTCTAGAGGAACTAGCTCTAATACCAGTTGTTGGAAACAAGCTACACTAAGAGGGGGTGAATCAATTTTGTGCAAAAATTAACTTCATTAACCTTTATCATCAAGCATTAGTAAAATTCAACCATAGCGCATAAACATGAAAATAAACACAACAACATAACATCGAGATTTTTACGTGGAAACCCTGTTAGGGGAAAAACCACGGTGGATGGCCAATCCAAAATTGATTTAAGTATACTCAAATGAAGATTACAAAATGGGGAATGCACTTGCATTCAAGCACAATGCCTAGAGCTCATTGCTCAAAGGGAAGGCTCACTGCCTTACAAGGAAAATTAGATTAAATCTATCTGAAAGCTTGAACAGAGAAAATTAGCATCTACAAATTCCTGATTATAATTCTGATTAGGTACAATAATAGATTTGTTGTCCTATAGATTGATTCTGCACATCTGCTATGTTCTACTCATACACACAACATAGATCTTCTATGCCCAAGTGAAACTACGCATTATTGTTCTTCTGCTCTACTCTTACTCACAATTCACACCAATACACACTTCATACACACATAAAAGTGATACAAACGATCATATATATATATCCACAACATGGGATTCAATCACACTTTATTAGATTCAATAGAACACAAGAAAATTACTACTGTCAGCTCAAATCATGAGAAATATGCAATGCGTACCCTTAGTGGTCGGCCACAACTTGTCTAGGACCCAAACAAAGATATACAAACGTAGAAATACTTAACCAATTAGTTCGCATACATCCATGACTTAATGCATTCATGAAGTCAACCCCAATGCAAGAAAAACTAAGAATAGGTCATCTGAATCTTCTAACTTCCACATGAACTAATACGAGCCATTGCACTTCAGTAGTAACATAGATAATGTACCAAAACAAATTCCCTAGGATGCGCAATACAAAATAATAACATGAAATCTTCATATAGATTGATGAACATTGTGTTACCAGATACTTTTTTATTCCTTGATAATCTTCAATCTTCTTGTCGGTATGATCGAATGATAGTGTGCAGATCTGATCATCAATTAGGATTGCCATCAATGAAAACACCAAGTGATACTCGCAGTGTCTCTTGCCAACAGTGTTTTTATCCCTTCAAAGTAAATTTATTATATTGTTTCACGAATATTTCCTTATCAAGATCCCCATGTAAGAAATTTGTTTTGAAATTCATTTTCTCTACTTCTAAGTCAAAATCAACAATCGATAAAAGGAATCTAATGGAGGTTAGTTTATCCATGAGAGAAAAAATCTCTCCAAAAATTCACTTCCTCAACTTGGGAGTAACCTTTTGCCTCTAATCGGGCCCTATACCATTCCAACATACTATTTTCTTTAAATTTAAATACCTGTTTGCAACCAATGGCTTTCTTCCTCGTAGGAAAATCAGCTAGATCCCATGTGTCATATTTATCCAAGGCCTTTATTTCATTTTTCATTTCCTCTAACCAAGAATCATGCTCATCTAAAGATAAGGCCTCTTTCATAGATCTAGGTTGATTATCAATACAAGATAAAACACAAAAATAACAAAAATCAGATGAACTATACCCATACCTATTGATAGGTTTACCTTGTCTAGTGGATCTTTGTATAGGTGTAATAAATTTTTTTGGTTGTTCCTCTTCACAATTATCTTCTAATCCTTCTTCTTCACCTTCATGTTCATCATGTTATTCTACATGGGGATCTTCTTGTGGTTATTCTACACATGTATTTTTTCATGGTTCAAACTTAATATTGAAATGAACTATTTTATTAGGCTTTACATGAGGTTTTTCATCATATTTAAATTCCTTAAGATAACTTAAAATTATATAATTATAATATAATTATTTTGTTGCTATAGGATCCCAAAGCTTATAACTCTTAATGTTCTCTCCATAATCCACAAAAATATTTTTGTTAGCTTTGAAATCAATCTTACAAGATTTTTCTTTAGGAGCTTGAACATATGCCTCACTGCAAAAAAATATAAAATTAGAAACTAATGGTTGTTTGGGTATGTGCACCAAAGTGTGACGCAAAAAGTGCCAATTTCCAAATTTAAATAAAATTGCAAGTTTGGTGCTTGCCAAGTTTGGCGCTTGCCAATTTTGGCACTTGCCAAGTTCGGCGCTTGCCAAGTTTGGCGCTTGCCAAGTTCGATGCTTGCCAAGTTCGACGCTTACCAAGTTCGGCGCTTGCCAAGTTCGGTGCTTACCAAGTTCGGTGCTTACCAAGTTTGGTGCTTTCCAAGTAGGCTTCGATGGTCAAGTCTGAAACTTTGTCATACCAAGCCCATTTTGTGAGCACCAAATTTAGCGAGTGTCAAATTTGACACTCACCAAATGGCCTTGATCTATTTGGTGATTGCCAAATTTTATGCTCACCAAATGTGAAAAGTCAATAAAAAACCCGACACGAAGACACCCATTTTGTGTTTTCACATTTTGGAGTGATGTATTTATCCTCTTCTCAACCCACACTTTCCAAATAGAGTCCATTTTTTCATTTGGATCTTGTGAAGATCCCACCAAGATGTCCTAGAGGTGAAAAAGGTATGTATTTCTAGTTTTTATTTTCAAATTTGAATTAAATGATGGATTTAATTAGGTTTCTTAATTTTTTTTATTTTTAGTTTTAGGAAATTAATCTCCACCTCCAAATATTGAAAATTATCAATCACCTCCTCATGAAGACCCTCATGAACAAGAACAACAACAAATTCCTCCCTCAATTTATAGACATATTGTAGGAACAAAACAAAATATTCAAGAGAAAAAAAAGAGAACTTGAAGGATTGATGGCAAGGTTAAATGATATTACCACAACACACCCTCATATGAGAGGCCTTTTCGAAGCCGTATACTATATATTGTATGTCATGTAGGATCAATGAGTGCACAACTTAATTATGGATGAATGAGAGGGAGGAATTAAAATTTTTTTATGAAAGTAATCTTTTGCATGTGCAAGTGAAGAAATAAAATTACCAAATCCGACTTGCATGCCCTTTTCATGGAATGAAGAACCAATCAGCCTTTACTAGTTGCATGTAGGAGTTTTTCCATCCATTGGTGCCACCATGATGGAATAAAAAACAATTTTTTGGATAAGTGGTGGATGGTTCTTGACCAACCTCTATGCAATAACTATGAGATCCTACAATATATGTTGCGGAAACTCTATTGTGAATTTATCCTCGATAAGGTTCAAAATTATACTAACTATGTATATTTTCAAGGTAGAAGTGGGGGCTCCACATATGACAAAGTGAGAGCATGACATAATTCACAGTTGGTATTAATGGATGGGGAAACTCCTACATGTGAATGTTTCTTCCATTGTGAAGGACAGTGTCAAGGTGGACAAGTTGGACTCTATGAGTTTTCTCTCTCAAAGACTTGTATAACTTATGTGAGGCCTCTAGTAAATCTTGATGTAGGTGAGTCATGCAAGCCTAGAGCTCCAACCCACTTTTATGACTCTTACGATGTAGTTTGCACATATGATTGTGAGAGTGCTCAATATTTAGTTACACGGGATACACTAACTGCATAATACATGTATATGACACATGCCTTATTGAATGAAACATTCAATATTGATAGTCAGGTAAATTTTAGAAAGTTCATTTAATTTTGTTGTTAAATTTTAATGTAGACATGTAAAATATACAATTCAATCTAGCACACTTGATCCTGATTACTAATGACATTTCTTCCTAAATCACACTCTCAACTTATGATCACCTTCTGTGTCTTAATTAGATAAATCATTATTTATTTAATTAGGTCTTTCTCCCCTATTGATTAAATTAATCAATTTAATTTAATTAACCCTAAAATCCCTTTTTAGTTAAATAATTAATCTTATTTGATTAAATCCCGAAAGTCTTCTCATTAAATTGAATAAATTAAACCTTATTTGACTTAGTCTAACATTATCCCCTTCAATTAAATAAATCAAAAATATTTATTTAATCAATCACTTTCCTCTCAATTCTGATTTAAATCAACTCATAAATTTGAGTCAAAATTATCAAATCACCTAATCTCTCATTAAATTGATCAAATCTTGATTAATTTAATCTCAATCACTAAAATCCTCTAGAGAATGCAACTTGCACAATAAATCAATTACTTTGATTTATTTAATTTCCTATTTTCTCTCAACATGGAATAAAGGAGGAATATTCCTTCAAATTTGAATTCAAAATCCAAGTGGATTTGTACATCCAACAAAGCATTCACTCCTCTTACATGTCCTTGTGCATTGAGCCAAGTGGCATTTATTTCATTCCTTTTTCCCTCTCACATGTCATTTCCCCAATTTCAAATTCCACCTAATGGCATTTATCATGCACATTGACCAAAATGTGCTCATTCCTCAACCATTCACATCTTGACAAGTGGCACTTTTCCATTGGATATTGAATGATCCCACATTGCTTATTCCCACTCTCTTCCATTTTGGAAATCTATAAATGAGAGACTCTTCCTCTCATTCTAACATCCACAATTTGAGTAAACTTATTATACTCAACTTCATCCTCATCCACAATCTAGGGCAAAGTTACTCTCTTCACATTTAGAGATAATTTTATCCACTCCACATCAAATGCTCATCATTTTCATGATTTCATATCTAGGTTATGCCAAATTTCCATCAAGAAGCTTCAATCATCATCAAATTATCACAAAGATTACAAAGGAGTTGGGAAAGGGTCAATTTTGACATACCAATTGGCACTAATTCCCCCATGGGATCAAGAGTTTGCATGGTTAATTAGGATTTCATTTATATAACATGTTTTTTTCTTCATTTTCCTATTATAAGTATTGTAAATGGATTTCATGGGAAATCCTTTTTTTATCTTGCGTATTTACTCACTAATGTGTTTGTTTGTTGTGTTTGTGTAGGTATAGGACTGGGGTTCACAATAACTAATTTAGTAGAATAAATATAATTAAAATTTAGGGTTAGAGTTTTGATATCAATATGTGCACCATTATCATAGACCCCTATTTTTTTATGTTTTCGAGTCCATATGTATGTAACTATTATTAAATAAATAATTATTACATGTGAATAGTTGAACCTTGTATGAATGATTATCTCATAACACATATTGGATGTCAAATAGTTGTTTGGTGGACCTTTGACATCAACACCTCACTCTTTTCATCATTGACCAACTTTCACTAAGTTAACCTTTATTCATTAATGGTGTTTTAAAACAATGTTAGGTAGTTTTGATAATTGAATAATATTTTTTTTTTCATTCTCAAATGTTGACGTCAAATAGTCCTATTCATCATGGCATAATGGAGCATGGAGTTTCTACAGTAGTATTAAGTTTTGTTCCTTTGATAGAGGTATGTGATAGATTAGTAAATTTCACATTATATTCACTCTTTTATTGGTCTATTATTGAAAATGTTAATGATACTCATATGTATTTTAATTTTTATCTTGATGCTTGCTATAGGGGCTTGTCACTCCAAATTATGAAGGTGCCACTATTGTAGATGAGCATGCTTATTATTTTCTTGTGATATGTGTTTATTTTGTTATGTCATTCCAAAATTCAATTTCTATATAATAAGGTCTATACCTTTTATTGTATCTGTTTGAACTGGACAAAGAGTTGAAGAGAGGAGGAAGAGTGACCACATTCAAAAGACAAAAAAATCACATGCATCTCCATCACACTAACATTCGAAGCCATCTCATGATCTATTTTCTTTTCCTAGTGTGAAATCACTATGTATTCTAGGGTTCTTTGTTGTATACGTATGTGATATTTTTGAACATATGTTTGTTGGTAAAACAAGGATAGACAACTGAGAGGGGGGTGAATTAGTTGTTACCAAAATCTAACTTATACAACAATAATCAACCTTAGATCTCAGATATGATAATTTACAATACAAACAATAAATCAATAACACATCAGAGACACATGAACACCAAGATTTTATATGTGGAAACCCTATTAGGGGAAAAAGCACAGTGGATGTTAGTCCACAAGATTATACCTTGTTAGAAGTATAATGAAGAATAAAAAAGGAATGCACTTGCATTCATGCACACTGCCTAGAGCCCACTGCTTAGAAGGAAGGCTCACTACCTTACATACAGTAATCGGATTAAATCCATCTGATGAAGTTGAGTTGAGAAATTCACTTCTACAAAAGCCTGATTACAATTCTGATTAGGCACATAAAACTTCTATACACTCTTCCACACTCTCCTCAATCTCTTCCACACTCTTCTCTTCTCATGAATGATTTGAACTTTATTCGCACATGTATATGCTTGTACACTTGAGAACTTCTCCTAAAAGAGGAAAAAAATCTCATATATATATCCACTACATGGTTTTACATCCACTATACAGTCGACCACAAATAAAGAATAGATTACAACTATCGGCCTCAATACATAAATAAATTTAAATGTGCACCAACACAAGTTGATCACAGCATAGTGAGGACCCAAATAGATAACTCCAAACACACCAAACAATATATTATTAACCCTCATAGATCTGCAACACACTAACACCATCATGTCAACCAAGAAAATGAAAAATCGGGCACTCATCAGAAAAATCTCCGATCACAAACACTCCAATCAATGCAGACATGAAACAAGGATAGAGCATGATCTATAATCATCCATGAAAGTCACAAGTACATGTGAAACACATGAAATTACTATAATTTTATCTGCTTCATCTAAGAGCACCATCTATAGAAATTGAATAAATATAGGACCACAAATTTTTATAACTTCCACAAACCTTGATGCGAACCTCTGAAACTTTCAAAAAAAAAACTAGAGAGGTTCAACAACAAACCCTTTGAAGTGCACCTTTAGATTAGAAACTTAAATCTCTTTCCATCATTCAGACCTTCTTAGCTCCACTGGCTATCTGGACTATATTTTTCTAACAATTTTCTCAATCTCCTCGACATATGCAGCTTTCAAAAACACCAATGCTAATAGTGTTGATATCAATGACAACCACATATTAGAAAAATAACCACAACATCCAACAATGTTTTGTACTATGGATATGTGACATTTTATGTCCATATGGATTTTTTGCAAGATTGTATGACTTTATTTGGCATATTGTATACTTTTGTCAACATATAACATTGTATGGACTTATGAAATTTTGGTTAATGTAAATCTTATTTTACCACTAGTATCCATGTATGTACTACAAATGATGAATTAAATAAATGAATAACTATATAAAGTTAAATTTTAGTAACCATAAAAATATTTCAAGTATTGTATGTCCTTACTATTTAGATTTCATTTCAAATTGTTAGTAACTATAAAATTGTTATTAATTAAAAAATTGTTACAAATATCATATGCTATCATATTTATTATACATATTCCAACAATTTTCAAAGAGTTTTTTGCACAATATGTAGCAACAATACTCTAGGAAAACTTTCTACAATTTCTACCATGGCTTCAACTAAGTTGAGCACGCCTCCAAGCCAAACCACAAATGCTAACTCATATCACAAAGTAGCATAGTTCCAACATCATCCTACAATTATCATTGAATTATCTATTGTTTCTTTATGTAAATAAGGAGCTTTCTATGAGTGGATAGAAAATCATAGTTCCAATAGGCTCTAGCTATACAATGGTCTTTTTCCTTGGCACATACTTTTGTTGGAAATATTTAAATTTGAAATAATAATTGGCACGATATTCCAAATTAGATATTTAATTCCCAAATAGTTTCATCCATGAAATACTTCCAAATGATAAGAAAAACCCAAATCTTGGAGGGCTCCCAAATGAACATTATGCATAAAACATGATAATATGACTAACACATAACTCAATTTGATCACATGGTGATAAGTAAAGGAAAAACCATTATGTGAAAAAGTGTGAAAAGCATGCCATAGTATAAACCCATGGAATTGAGGGTATGTGCAGGATCATCATGGAAAAAATAGACCCTTAAGTGGTGATGAAAATTCAAAAAATCAAAGTTAGGCAACTTGACGGAAAAACTTGAATAAGTTATCTATATTATTTCAAAAGTATATAAGAATAGAATCTGTAGCAAATTGAATGTATTTTTTAAACTACTAGGTTTATTTATTTTTAAATCTATTTGGTGAAAATTTAAAATTTCAATGTAATAGTACTTAAATTTCAAGGAAAAAATAATAAGTAGGTGTCTATCTAACCACCCTAACCACAATAAAGTGATAATAATTTTTTTAGAAGATTTTAGATATAAGTAGAGGACTCATGTCCCAATGTGATGCATATATTTTTGCAATTTTTTTCCATGTAAATAATTAATTATGATTTTTTATTATAACTTTTAAAAAATATTAAAAATCGTATGTCTAACCACCTTAACTTGGTCAAAACTTCATGAAATTATTATTTTTAATCCTATAGCATGTGAATCATAGAATCTGATGCATGTTTTGGATTCAAAAAATGTGATACCATTTGAAAGCTATATATGTTTTCAATCAACCTATCAATCAGGACTTTAGTCATAATTCAAATAGAAAATGAATAATAATTATTTATTAAATTCAAAGTAAAGCATTATTTATGTTGGTACAAAGTTGAGAATATCCTTTAAAAACCCTTTTCATTTCATCAATTTTGGGTTAAAAAAAATCGTCAGCCACATGGACCATCATATCATTTACATATCGCCACTTTTTGGCGCATCATGATCCTGCACATACCCTTGACATAGAATCATCTTTAAGCTTTCAAAAGAACACAAGAAAAATCACAAAATCATCAAGCTACACAAAAATAAAAGTACAAATTAAATAAAAAGAAAAGAAAATGAGAATAAAATATTTATGGTTGATATGGGATTGTAGGTGGGTTAGGGGTGTTTCTCGATCAAACACCCTACTAGAGAATTTGTAAGCTCAATTGTCACAAATAAGGTCTATGTTGTAGAAACATTCTTCTAGCTAGTACTCCAACTACAAGATTCCCCAAACCCTTTTGTATGTACTTTGGAATGGACTTGTCCTACTTCCTTTTCTTCTACCAGCTTTAAGTTAGGTTGTGCCCCTCTGCTAAATCTTGGCCATGATGTAATTCTTCACATCTCTTTTGAACTAAATTATGTCATGACCCATTCACCTCCCTCAATTTTGATCACCATTTTTTTCCCTACTATATCCATCTTTTCACTTTCTTATAAAAGTAATTTATTTCCTCAAGACAAGAAACTAGGGAAAACTTTAGTGGAAAATCTTTGTCAATTGGCATTTAGATATCAACCAAGTCAAAATTGGTGAATTAATATTATCCAAAAGGGTGGCCAAATCACCTTGATTTTATGAATTATCATTCCAATGCATTTCCATTCGTCATTGATTTTTTTATGAGGAATATTTAAGTAATAAATTCGCCATAATAAACTATGCATTTCAAATAGACCGATTAATATTTCTGCCTGGAATCTCGGAAGCATGTAATAAATCACCTACATATTTGCCAATACTATTAAAATAACATTGTGTATCAGGACCCATTTTACCAATTAAAATTTACAAATAGTTGCTTATGAGCACCCATTTTGCTTATTAAAATTTACAAATAGTTGGTTATGAGGACCCATTCACCAATAACATTAAAAAAAATTACATTTGAGGAAACATTTCACCAATTTCCTTGATACCCCGATGCTAATCATAGGGCCATAATTTCCTTTAAAATTACGTGTCATTGTATAATCACATGAGATTCACCAAATTTTTAATATGCCATTGAAAAATCCCATGGAATTCACCAAATATGGATTGATATAAATACAATCAAAATTATCATTTATTCTTACACAATTTTTTTTAGTTCTAAAATTGTGAGCTCTCAATTCGAAAGGTGGGCCTGGAACCTTGAACTTGATCGTAGGAAAGTTACAAACTTACAACAGAGACATTCCTGCATTAACAAATAGGAAGTCAATGAAAACCTAAACTTAAAGGTGAGCGATCATTTCTTCATAGTGTTATAAGATTTATTTATCTCTTTTCCATTCTTCCTTCAATCTTAAAGATGATATTGAGTAGGGAATGAGATATATATTCTCTATCCTTCTTAAACAAGAAGACATTTTTTTCCATCTTTTATTCAAAGTGAGATATCAATATGTTGAGCAACAAGTGCAACAAGGGAAAGAATCCTCAGGGTGGTGAAGGGAATAGGAGGCCATCAAAATGTCAAAAATGTAGAGTTACCATATAGTATTACTTTGGAATTGGAAATTATTCTGATCCATTAGATCAAGATGGAGCTACATCATCAAATCTTCTACCAAATATTAATGAAGAAGGTATTCACAATACCTCACCACCATTAGAATGCCAAGGTGAGATTTTTATTGAGTCAAATGAGGATGGAAATACCACAGAAGATGTTCCAAGGGATACCTTGGTTAGCCAAAATGAGATAATTTACTTTGATGATGTTGGTGGCATGAAAAAAAGGAAAATTGAAAGTGGGGTGCGAGTGGGAAATGACAAGGAATTTTCAGCTTGATTGGGTTTCAAAGTACCCATTCATTGTACCAATAGAGAAAGAAAACAAAGATGAAACTACAAAAAAAATGAATGTGTATGATTTGTAGTTGGAAATGTAAAAGAGAAAAGAAGTTGCAGCTAAAGCTTGACACTATAGAAAAACATATCAGTAAATTTTATGAAAAACAAATCATAGATAGAAAGGAATAATCAGTAGTATGATGGAAATCGAAGGAAGACTATCTTCATGTTAAGTATCTCATGGAATATGAAGAGCATAAGCAAAGAATTTCAAAGATTATTGCATGTCGAGGTATAATTGAGGCTCAATTTGGAAAATCAATGGAAGGAGCACAACTAGAAAATTAAACTGTTCAGATGAGTGTTGGTTTTCATAATTTGTCCAGAGGGAGTCCTATGATAGACTACCCAAAATATTTTAATTTATTATCTTTTTTGGGTATTCTGCACTTTTCTAGCTCACATTGGTTAGTAAACACTGGATGGGAATAGGAAAACTATCTTGTTGTAGTGGAAAAGAAGGATTTAAAGGAGAAAATAAAAGAGTCAAACTTCATTGCATTATCTTTAGATGAAGTTACTATAATAGATAATACTTATTGGGTTTGTATGCATGTGTATACTATAAAACAACATGTCTGCCAAGCTCATCTTCTCTTTGTTCATAATATTAATAATAGTTCAACATCATAAAATCTATTTGAACTAGTCAAAAAATCTTTGAATGAAATTGCAAGTATGGAAGACTTGATAATTGTTAAAAAGTTGGTGTGTGTAGGATTTGATGGAGCTACATTCATGCAAGGTCACAAGAGCGGTGTTTGCACAAAGTTACAAACTACTTGTACATCATACATGCTTGGCATTCACTACATGGCCCATATAATGAGTTTAGCATTTAGAATTGTAAGCAAGTTTTCTGAAGTATCAAAAGTTGAAAATCTAGTCGATGAGCTCTACACATACTTCTGTCGAAGTCCCAAAAGTTTGTGGAATTTCAATTTTTTTATAGGGAATAACAGGAAACAAGCTTCTCAACGATGTTGATACCATATGGATATCCCGATATGGACCTATTAAATGAGTTCTTGTAAAATATCAGTCCTTGATTGGAGTAATTTACGAGCATCACAACACAATAGAAAAAGCTCTTGACCTCTTACATAGGTTAAGCGATATAGAGACATTGTTGACTTTAGCTAGTCTTCTCCCCATGCTGGATGAAATGAAAAATGTTGTGAAGAAAGCCTAAGACATAAGTATGTATATTTATGAGTAATTCAAACTATGTAGACATACACACATGACCCTCAATCATCTATATCTATATCTAACTTCTAAAAGCATATTTTTTTCATCTCGCAGAAAATTACTAGTTTGAATAAGCTTGATAATTATTTACATTTTAATGCAAACATGAACTTATGTATATGTGTACATAGATTTGAGATACCAATGTACCATTGTATGATATCCAGATGCTCTATATCAGAGAAGTACCTATTAGAATGAAAGATTTTAACATTGTTAAATTTGTTAGTGATAATTTTAAGGAAATTGTAAAATTTATTTTCATAGATATTTATGATAGATTCCCTCAACAAAAAATACTTGAAGCCATGGGTATTGTGTATCCTCAATTTTCAGTAAATCGAGATAGCCCAACCTATTTTCATGATAAAGTAAATATCTTGATCGAACACTTTTTGAAAAGTGTAAAATACTATTAGTAAACAATAGAAGGAATTATAAATGTAGATAAGCTTACACAAAAATGTAAGAATTTTGCAAGAAGTATGATGGACCGGTTCGATTCCATGGGCATGGAGAAGTCATTTGAACAAGGATCAATAACAAAGGCTTGGACAAAATTAGGTCAGATGAAATATTTTGTGGTTCGATATTAGAATATTTCAAACTTGTTGATTTATGTCAGACAATGATATCGTGGTCGATGGAGGATGAGAAAGTTTTTAGTTCATTGACATTTTTGAAATCAAAGATAAGAAACAAACTAGACAAGAATTTATAAAATTGCATGAGGATGAAAGGAACTTCTTATAATGTCAAAAAATTTCCTTTTGAAATGGAACTCATAATCTAGAGGTCCATATGCAAAAGAAGAGGGTTGTTCAACACTCCAAACATTGGTATTCGTGGCACTTGTAGTGGGACAAATGACAGTGACACAATGAATGTTGAATTTGAGATACAAGGCGAAGAAAATGAAGTCCAGACTCATAATCAAGATTACTCTTTTACTTTATCTCAAGTTGAACTTTAGTTTCAGGATCTTGACTCCATTTGGGAAATGGAAGTGAATTAGTAGCTTTTAGGTATTTATTATGAATCATTTTCCAAACTATAGTTGATGATATTTTGAAATTTTGTTTATAAATTTTCTTTGTTGATTGAATGACCAAGAATGTTTATCATGAATACACAACTTAGATCAGCACCTTAACCTAAGAAACATAGTCATTCTTAACACATATATAATGGGATGTACTTAAATACCTCTACACCTAATGACCAAGTACATTAAAAATAATAGATAAATTCTCATCTAATATCTCAATAAATGGAATATATTAAGAAGCTAGCTACCTCTTGAAAACACTCAAAATTTAGAGCATGGGAATGGAGAAAATTAACATGTCATAAAATAAAAAAATTGTAGTCCATTTGAAAGTTTGTTTATAAAATTGGTTTGTTGTTTAATGACCAACAAGATGTATCATGAATACACAACTTAGTTCAACTCCTTAACCTAGGAATAAAGTCAATCTCAACACACATACTTTTAGAATTGGCTATGGATGCCAAGATCTTGAGACAAAATGGAAAGCACAAAAAGAGAGAATGGAATGTGACAAGAATAAACTATATTCTTATCAATATGATTCAATTATATGAGATTATTTTTTTCAAATGAGAGATACCCCTTTGTTGTATAGCCAAGGTGAGATGCAAGATGACATAGGATTATGAAAAGTGTCTTAATCATATGAAATGAGACAACTCATCACACTTACCTAGGTTCACATGTAGTAGTTGTCAAAATATAAGATAACAACTAATGACAACTAACACCTTCTAGAAATATTCCTTCCTATGACCTAAGTAAACTTAACATGTGTAAATAAGTCCCCTAGTATTGAATTAACTAGGTACAAGACATTATTTACACCAACACCCCCCTTAAGTGCAACTTAGGGAGTACTAGATTATTATGCAAATGACACAAAGATGGGTCATGACTACTAGGCCATGTTAGGTACCCATGTATATATGCAAATTAAATCTCTCACAAATGAAGAAAATGAGAAAACCCAGTAGGATAGAACTCCTCCCCAAAAGAGAGATGAAATACAAAAATAAATTCTCTCAATGAAGAATGAGAAGGTAAAAACCCCATGTGAGGAAAAAGACCCCCCATAAGAGAGAAGTAGAAGAGAGACAAGGCAGCCCACCCTCAATGTTGAGTCTCTTGCAATGATGGTAGAATCTCAACATTGAATGTTAAAGATGATCCAATCTCGCTGAACAACATTCATCCCTTAGGAAGAAACAAAACCATGAATGTATGCAAGATGTTAGGAATATGGATGGTGTATGATGATGCCTCTAAAGCATGCTCAAGTGTCTCCATGTCGATGTCGAAAGTTGACACACTCCAAACAGGCATTCTAGGCCACACTACTAAAGAGGACAATCCAAAATCTAGTAGAGATAAATGTAGAACATGATCCAAAGACAAGGATATCCTCTATGAAGACAAAGAAGCCTCCTCCAAATACTATCCAAACTCATGCTAAACCATAGAGAATGAACAAAAGGGTCAGAGTGTTCCCTCATAATAAATGAAGAAGGAGCATCTTCATCAAAGAGAAGATGAATGCTATCAATGGTGTCTCCCACATCTACAATATGAGACTCCACAAACAAGTCTGAAATACCTGTCAAGAAGCCATCAAAAGTAGTCATATCTGGAAGACAATGTATATCCTGTTGCACTGAATCACATGGAACCAAAACTGTGGAATCATCAACTACAATAGTAGGTGGAGGTGAAATAAATGAGTCAAGAACTAGATCTAATGTGAGAACTCCCAAGTTCAAGAAGCCAAATGTGTCCTCTAAATCATGGTTCATATTATCAACAACTGAAGGAACAATGTCATCATTAGAAGAAAAATCTGCAAAGGTATACAATCAAGATGAATGATCAACCACCATAGTAGAAATGATCTTTCTACTCTCCAAGTCTCAAATGATGATTGAATTAGGTGGAAACTCCATAGTTCTCCCATCTCCACTATGTGTAATCTGATATATGGAAAGAAGATTGTTCGTCAAATGAGGAACACACAAAACATCTTGGAAAGTGTTGTCCCCAAAACTAATAGATCCCTTCCCAATTACAGTCATGTATGTATTATTTCCTATCAAGATAGGAGACATACTACAAGGCTGAAATGAAGAGAATATAGACTACAAAGATGCCATGATGAGATGCTCCTAAATCTAGAAGCCATCTCCCTGATCCTGGAACTGAAAAAGCACAAAGAGCTTGACCTTTATTTCCTGATGTAGATGCTTGACCTTTTTCCTTTTTAGACTATTTTGAAGTAGAAGGAGAAGAAGGTGATTCATAAATTCTAGAAGGAAAATCAATGTGATTCCTTTTGAGAATATTTTTCAACTCATCAATATCCTTCTTATAAAAATAGTGTTATTCATGTTCATCCTTCTTGCAATATGCACAAAAATGCCTCTCCTTCTTAGATGATTCCCCTTTGGAAGAGGATGTTTTATTTTCTTGATCAGAATGTGGATTATTCTTTGCTTTCTTTTGTTTCTTATCTAATTCTGATTCTTTCACTCGATTAACCAAAAATTCCCGAGATTTATAAGTCTTGATGAGACCCATTGAGATAATCTTTTTCTGCTCATGTATCAACATCTCAAAAAGTGATGCAAATGAAGGTGTAGTATATGCAGACCCCATAGTCAATCTATGAGTATGAAAGCTAGAAACAAAAGAAGCATAATTAGGAAAAATTTTGTTCATTGTATTGTAGACCAACTAAATGTCCTTCTTATCAGTTCCACATGCTTTATATTGCTCTCTTAGATCATTAACCTTAGTGATGTAGTCTTGGATGTTTTCAAAGTTCTTAGGATCAAGGCTCATTAGTTCATTATCAATTTGGTAGCCTCTTACTTCATCTGGAGTACCATATAATTTTTTCAATTTGTCCCAAGCTTCATGATAATTTTTACATGATTCAATTTGAAACAAAAAATCTTGAGAAACTAGTCTACGAAGACACCCAAGATATTTGGTATGTTCAATCATCCATTTTATCTTTTTATCTACATCTATAGGTTCAAGTACCTTATTTTCAACATATAGAGAGTGACCTATCATTAGAATACTTCATGCATTTTGATTCCATGTTGAATAATTATATGATGTGAGCAAAGGAACCTTAGAATGATCCATGAAATTAGAGAGCACAAGCAAACAGGTCAAAGAAATTAACGAAGAGACCCCCCAAAATAACTCAATCAAGAAAACCTCCAAGCAATATTTGATTTGGTACTTTATATTTAGTGTGTTTACAATTGCCACTTACTAAAACAAAGAAGTGGACTTGATCTTAGTGCTTACAGATGCCAAAATAGGTCAAAAAATCAAGTACAATTTTTGGTACAAAATGAGATCAATCTGATCACACCATTGAGAAGTACACAAAAAATTATGCACTTTCAAAAAATATTGCACCCAAAAATGTTACCATAAGAGTAAGATATGAGCTCCTGAAGTTCCCAAAATGAGGACGAAACAACAACACCTATGAGAGTCTACAAATTCTAGAAACACCAGGCACTAAAACTTGAAACTGATTGCACCACTGTGAAGAGCATGAAAAATTAGCCCAAACAAAAAAAATTGCTTGAAAAAAGGAGCCAAAATGAGCAATTTATGAAGCTTTGATGTTCGACTGCAAAAACAAAACTACCGATGGAGAGGGGGTAGAAAAGTTTTAGCATGCTGATGTCATTATTGATACAAGATGTTGTCAACCATTATAATGATTAAATTTGACATGTTTTGGGTCATCAAAAAAAAATATTCACCAGCATCACAAAATATTCAACTAATTCTATGCTAAAATTTGACACCTATTTGGACGTCACAGGTTTGTAGAATCTAGCTGGGGAATCTTTGATGATGCCGAGAATCTTATGCCGCCGATATTAAAAAAACCTGCTAGATTTTAAATTAGTTGCCAGAATCTTTGAAAAGGTATTAGGATCTTGGTATGGGCCCCAGAATATTCTTGGAAAATATTTTCCCACCGATTGATTAACTTGTTCGACAGATTTTAACTGTCGGTGCCTTTTGTATGCCCGCCTGCATATTTTATCACCCGATTGACTTTTCTGTGGGTTGGTGTAAGGTGGCCCACTCAAAGATTTCCATGTGGCATTGTGTGTGTGCTCGATTAGGTACACGAGTATAGTTAGTACCCTATGCTTTGCAGATTTATGTGTACTATAGAATAAAAAAATTCTCCCTTATTTTTTTTTATTTATACAATAAAAATTTTCCAAAAAAAATAAAGCAATTTTTTAAAAAAAATTTTCTAAAAAATTTTCAAAAAGAAATTTTGATGAAATAAAATATTTTGTTTTTGCAAAATCATACCCTACATAATTATGACGACTCCCTAGGAAAAACATTTTTGACTCATCGGACAACTGCTCCAATTTGGATGATTTGGCAGTCAATCTTAGGGTTTTTGGCCCTTCTGGATGAGATGGTAGGGTTCAATTTGACCCAAAATGCTCCAACAATGCAACTACCTTCTAGATTTGGCAACCACTCTTCAACTTCAAACCCTCATAGATTTGGCCTCGTATGTCCGATTTGGATGAAACATAGGGAAAAAGTGACTTTTTCAAACCTTCTGGACACAATGGTGAGCTTATATTTACACCAGCAAGCTCTAATATAAACCTACAATAAAGAGCCAAAAATGGAACCTCCCCAAATCTGGTATCTCTCTTTAGAAAAAGACTCTTTAATGGCACCCAACCCACTTTGATACCATGTTAGAATTGGTTATGGCTGCCAAGATCTTGAGACAAAATGGAAAGGACAAAAAGAGAATAGAATGTGACAAGAATAAACTATATTCTTATCAATATGAATCAATGATATGAGATGATTGTTTTTCAATTGAGAGAGACCCCTTGGTTATATAGCCAAGTTGAGATGAAAGATGTTATAGGATTATGACAAGTGTCTTAATCATATGACATGAGACAACTCATCACACTTACCTAGGTTCACATGAATTAGTTGTCAAAAGATAAGATAACAATTAATGACAACTAACACCTTCTAGAAAGATTCCTTCCTATGACCTAAGTAAACTTAACATGTGTAAATAAGTCCCCTAGTAATTAATTAACTAGGTACAAGAGATTATTTACACCAGCACATACAATTTGACAATAGATTAATATGTAGCATAATTAATCTTTGATAATACTGCATTAAAACATCACATTCATTGTATTCTTAACCATAACTTCTTGTGAAGATCCTAGTACTCAGCTTACATGAACCTATAGGTTCATTCAATCAATTTCATTAATTATTTGAATTAAAATGAAGAAAAAAACTATACATCCACTAGAAATCAATGAAGACAAATAAGATAAACCTTGATCATCTTATTCATAATCTATGAAACAAGTAATAGGAGAGAAATGGCCTTGAATTTGCACCATTTTCTATTCAATTTCTTGTAATATTATCAAAGTGTACATATACATATTGAAAAACTCAAAACCTAAGATAAAACTCTAAAATTATCTCTATATTCTCTTTATAAAATTCTCTATGATCAATTAACAAGCAATGAACCCATAATTTTGGCCTTGAGTTTATTCTTATAGAAATGAAGGAGCAAAAAAGCTTTGGGATAGAAAGTAAACATGTCCTATTCTTATCAGACCATTACAATGCATTCCTTATACTAGTTATATTTGCATTTCAGATGGAGGGGAATATTAAATGAGAGAAAAACCATTTTCATTTGTTGATGAAGATCACCTCCCACCTTCCAAAAGGCATCCTTAAGCTAATGTAGAAATATCCACATGCTCTCAAAATATTGTCCATGTAGATCCAGCTTGAAAGATAGAAAACCATAAATTGAAGAAAGATAGAAGAGACAAAATACCTCCATGTCTACATCCTTGTCAACCATTTCAAATTGGAAAGAATATTATTTTTACATTACTTTATCTAAGGCCTAATATGTATTGGTTCTAGGCCATGTATTTTTTTTATCCCATCTTTTATTCACCAAGTTTGTAGAGTTAAAAGCCAAATTGCAGTGATTACCTCCTAACAACAACTCAATCTTCCAAGACATCAAGGTATTTATCCTTCTAGGCTTGAAATTATTCCTCTGAGGGCCAATTGAAAGTGATAATAGTGTCATCCTTTAACCTATAAGGATCATATCTTGTGATAACTTGATTTTCCTCCTTATCAACATCTTCAAGAGTAATTCTTTCCCATGCAAGCATGTCCATGTTCTTTTTCAGCATGCTCATATCTCCTTCTTCACATATTTTAGCTACTTGATTTGAAATTACCTCATTGGCCTCCTTTATCCAATCTTGTAAAGAATTGATATCACCTTTATCATTCAAAATTTCAGGAAGAAGACCATGATTTATTTCATGAAATCTCTTAAAGCTCTTAACCAATTCCCTTATCTTAGCCTCTAAAGGCTCAATCTTTCCCTAGAATTCTTGGATTCCATTCATAGTTCTAAGGGTAGATTCAAGATTTTTTGCATCATGTTTGGCTCCCATGACCATTATCCTCAAGTCCTGGAGTCTTGGGATCCACTTCTTCATGAGGGGTATTACCAACTCCTTGTCTATGCCAAAACTATTCATTGCATCCCTCATGGAAGAATAATTAGCATGAATGCTAATTAATCTTTTATCTACTCCTTTGCTCAAATTTTCCAACACTCTAGTTACAATCTTCAAGCTGCTAGCAAGGACCGATCTATCCTACTAACTACATCTTTCCTCATAATCTTTGAACTATTCAAGTAATTCTTCTCTACTAATTTCTTCTTCTTGTGGTGTCTTTGATGTACTAGGCCCCACCACTGAAATGGGTACATTTCCCATATTATAGGGCACAATTTCCCATGAAGAACTTTTGGGAGGTGTAAAGACAATATGTGTTGGCTCTTGTGAAGTAGAAGGAGAAGCAATATCTATCTATGTAGGCACACTAGGTTACAATTTATGCATTTTCTCCTTTAACAATGCCAATTCAGTTTGCAGTTGTATTGTTTATTCTTGGGCCTTGCCCTACTGAACCAACAAATCATTTTAAATTTCTTGAAATTCTCCTTCTCAGCTATTGCTAACTCAGCAGTTGCTTTTGTGAACCGAGAAACATTAACTAAAATTGTAGCAGCTTCAATAGAAAATGTGTCAGATACTATTTTTATGATTAAACCCCCTTTGTAATATGCAATAGGTTATGCAATATCTGCCTTCTTGGCATTGGGGGCTAGGGTGTAGATGGCCAATGTGTCCCATTTCCCATTGAATGAAGATCCTTGTAGTGCAATGGTAGCTTATTCCCCAAAATTATACAAAGGCCTATCATACCTCTTGACTATATCAAAAGCAATTGCAAAAGATAAATCACATTCAAGCAATAAAAGAATGCCAATTTTCCTTACCAATTCTTTGCCCTCTTGAGCAGATATTTTTTGGAATTTCTCTTTCATTTCATTTATTACTTGAGCTTGGATGACTTCATCAGAAAATTTTAGACGCAAGCTTCTTTTCTTTATTAAATTTTATTAACAAATTCATCTTTCTTATCCCTCCAAACAAGTTCAATGAAAGCTTTAGACTTTACAAAAGAATCATCCATGAATTTTGTACATTCCTCCTCCCTAAAATCATCTTGGCCATTTATGCAAGTGAGTTTATCCTTACTCAATATTAGACCTAGCTATTGTGGCGATATCTCCCTAGGTGGAGAAGGCATTCCTTGTTGGATTTCCTCTTCTGTGACCAAGATTTCTTCCTTAGATTCTTCTTCATAATCCACTAGACTGGCTGACTCAAAAAATTTCTTCTTCAAGGGTGGAAACCTAGGTGGTGATACTTTTCTTGGTGGAGAATCAATATCAATAAATTATGGAGTAGTTGGACTAGGAGGATATAGTGGTGGCACTTGTTTCATTGGTGAAGGGACTCTTTGTTCCTCGAGTTGAGAGGAGGCTTGCACCACTTGTTCCTTCTCTTTTTCCTTGTTCTTCTTCCTCCTATAAATAATTACTTTCTTCTCCTTAGGGGGTTGAGAAGCTTGAATTTCTTCCATCACAAGGGTTTACTCCTCACCTTGTTCTTCTATTTCCATGAATTTTCCCTTTTCTTGGATCAGTCTCTCACCTTTTAGGTGCTTAACTACTATTTCAAAGTTCTAAAACATACACTCAACTCTCTGCATTAAATTTGGAATTTCCTGAAGAGCAGTGAATTGTGGATCTTTTTCCCTTATTTCATTTTGCAATTTACTATAGGAAATCCACTTCATTTTTCTATCATCTTGCTTCCAAAAATCAAATATGTTTCTAATGACATCTTCTTGAAAATAGAAATTGTGAATAAACTTTGAGCTTCAAATTTTTGTTTTCAACCATGCCATGAATCCTTCAGGATCATGGTTTATTTTTGCTACTCTTTTCATTCCAAGAGGCTTGATTATATCATTAATTTTATCCCATACTCCTTTGAACATAAAAAAATATGAGAAAAAAGTATATGAAGGGAAGAATTTTCCCTTTCCTTGATCCTTCAAGTGTTTATTCTCCACATTTCCCAGTTGCCACATTACCTCTAGAAAACCAATTCCTTTTGGAACATCCTTGGGTAACATCTAGGGTGAGATAGTTGTGCCATAAAATCTAAATATTATATAGCTAGGATAAGGAATAACATCCCCCCAATTGTCATTAATACCTAAATCTGGCCTTCTATCCTTAGGCCTCAAAAAATCATGTAAGGCTATAAGAATCCTTGGCATGTTTACAATCAACACTCTTCTCAACTTGGATGCGAAAAAATTATGAAACATCGCATAATCAAATTTCCTAGAGCATCTTTATCATGGACCATGGTCTAACATTGGATAGAAAAATCCAAGTTACATTCTTTCTATTCCAACGTCATGTCTTTACCAAAATATATAGCTCCTTTGAACAAAATCATGTGCATGAATAATGAGTACCAAAAGAATCTGACCCCAAATTCACCTTTCTTCAGCTTAACCAAGCACTCATGAATCTTTTCTACTACGTAACCTCCATAATCATCATGTGTATGACATGTGGGATGTTGAATGTGACCTTCCATATACATCTAGGCTATGGGAATGCTTTTAGTTGGGTCATAACCAATAGTTTGACACAAAGAGTAAAAGGTTCTCTAAAAATAAGAGACAAAATAGTTGATAGGGTAGGGTTCTTTATCTAATGGGACCAAGATAACCCTTTGACCATCAATAGATGCCAAATAATTTTACAACATTGAAATTGAAAGTGTGCCTTAACCTTTCATATTCTACCCTAAATTCCTTCTCATCAATTGACACTATATCCTCACTCCATTCTATGAGCTTGAAGACTTCAACAATTTAATCCCTTGTGAGCAACTTCACCATATCAATCCCAACAAATTTCCTCATAATAATTGTGATTGGATCATAGTTTATAGCCACTACCTTTAGTAAATCCACATCCATATCATTCCAGACTATCAACTTCCATCACTGTCGACCAATCAGAAAAAAAAATCATGTGGAAAATACTGCAAGTCACCCCACTGGCTCCACTTCCTTATCAATGCTGAGAAAATGATGACACCTTGTTTGAAACTTAGAAAAACATAAACTAAATCACTAATGCTTTGTCTTCAAATTAAAGTGTCCAACTTTTTACACATCAATAAATATGGGCTCTCCACCCACTACAATCTCAGATACACCATTGTGTATATTAATCATATAACTAGAAGAAACAAGTCTCAGCCACACTAGGGATAGTAGAATAAATTTTGTTTAGCCCTTATGCAACATTAGAGGAATGACGCAGCCTCATAACAACCTCCAACTCAATACCTTAAAGGACACATATGATAGTCAAATCAAAGGATATAGGAGCTAGTCAAACATTTGTAGAACAAGTAATTAAACAACAACAACTCATCCTCATTTCCTTGAACAAAAAATAGAAGGAGAAACAACAAGGTGTTAATGGAAATAGATAGAAATTGATAGGACAAAAATGGTGGTAAAGAATGAAGACAATTTTAGCTTTGTCTAAGAGTTTCAACCCGAGGATCGTAGCTTGCGAGAAGTGTTGTGGCAGTATAACTAAGGGAGGAAAGCAATGAATCAAGTCGGGATGAAATGCAGCTAGAACATGTGTAAATTTCCTAGTGAAAATCTGGTTCAGCTTTCCTATTTTGTCTTTTTATTAAAAGCATGACAAGAATTGTTACAAACTACAAAATGAAAACAACAAACTCTCTCATGAATCCATAATATAATTCACACAAACATTGACAGAATATCAATAGTTGAAAGTCAATTTTAAACTAGATTGTAAATAGCTGAAATAACGATTACACACATAAATAAAATGTTGCAGGAAACTCACAATTGCAAAATCTATTGAAATTAAATCAAGTAGAAAATAAATAACACACAACAAATTTAACAAAAAAATAAACATCACCGTGCTTCACTAGGGAGTTGCTCCATGACTTGCAGGTGAGAAGAGATGAGAGCTTTTTACATTTCCTTAATCAGAAGAAACACTATTAAATTCATTAGAAGTAATACAAAAAATATGCTATAAAAACTTGTTGACCAAATTCTATTAAAGTCTATATTATCAGCTCGCTTATAGTGCGCTTATTTATATATGCATTGTTTGAAACAACGGAATATAGTAAATATTAAGTTTGTTTTGGCCTGCAACCAACAAACTTAGAAGAGACAAATCTATGAGTCACTAATCCACAGATTAAAACAATGTTGTTATAACAGTGAGAAAATATAGGAGATGAGAATATCTTTGGTTTTTTCCAACTAGAAAGATTGTCCTCCATGAGTTTTTCTCCAACTACCAAACATGTCCTTTTCAAAAACTAACATTTGTATTTTCCTCAACAAATCACATCAACCATATATCTAGTAGTGCATCCTCCATCACGGGTTTCCATATGGGCTATAATGGTGTTGAAGTGGACACATGGAATTATTGGGTCACAAATATCTTAGCATAAAATAGATTCACATGGATGAATAATAAATGTAGGAAGTGCCATGAGGAACCAAAGGAAGGTCGTCATTAGATAAAACAATGCACAGTCAACTCGATGCCACCTTGATAGAAATAAATTGTTGGTTAAAGAGTAATGCACATAAGTTCGTGACCAAAAAGTGAAAATAAGATATTATGCATAAAAAGTGACTAGAAGTTCTTCTAATCAGCATGTTGCAAGCTTTATTTCTCAAGTCTAAAAATCATAATGCTTATTAGTAAATATAACCAATCCTTAATTTCCATTTTTTATCCAAAACTCTATTAAATACAACTTATGCATATTTAATCATATGCAACATAAAATGGGGAAATAGTATGATATGAAATGAAAATGGAATGTGGAAGTGGATATGGAGGTATATGAAATAGGCTAAAATGTGGCATAAAATGGGACACAATTGGCTCTCATCATTCCCCCCAACTTAACATATTGCGCGTCCTCATGTAATCATTATTTTTGAGAGGGTAGCCTTTAGATTATGAAATCTTCCTTCATCACCCTTAACTATTATAGATCATGCTTAATTACATTATTCTTTCAAAAGTCTTGCAACTATCATTTAACCTCCTTTAACTTTTGATTTTGCATGTATTTTTAAAATTTTCTCTTTTTCTTTTTCTTTGTTTTTCGTGTCATTTCTCATAGCATTTTGAAAGTCTATATATAGGAGGTGTCATGAAAAATTTATCTTGACAATTATGAGCTATCTGAATTGGATGAAATGATAGGTAAAATGAATAGTGAAATGAAGGATGAAATGATATGCAATATGAAATTATTTTTCAAGGTCGAATAATGGATACTATTAAATAAGGATAATGGAAAGTAATAAGTGAAAATATGGTAATAAGGATGGTAGAACTCCCCCCAACTTAAAGGGTTGACAATCCTCAAGAAAAAAGGAGAGGATAGGTGAGAATGTTGCTAATATGATTAATATAATAAGAAATATTAATAAAGTTAAAAGATAAAATAATGAAAAATAAAACTGATTGTTTTACCAACTTGCGTGTCCATGTATGCCAAGGTCTGGTAGCCAATGTAACTTTGCAGCTAGGAATCACTAGCAAGGAAGGAAGAAAAAAATATGAAAAGGACTGTAGCCACACTACACATGAAATATCTCCATCAGACTGAAGTATTTAGGGAGCATACTAATGGTAGCCTGAATTTGCTCTTCATTATTTTATAATACCTCAACTGAAAATGTAACTCTTGCAACAAGTGATCAAAGTGAAATGGACCACAACAAATAAGAGTACATTTACACAAGTGAGTAACATGAGGTGCTAGGAGGTACTCAAACAACCATTGAAGCAATAGATTATACCTGCAAATTGATTATCCCATTGAAAGAACACAAATTATGACAACTTTTTCTTTTCTTTTCTTTTTTTACATTTTTTATAACAACAAGTGACCGCTAGCAAGCCAGTTTCCAATCACTTACTGCTTAGTGGTGCTGTGAAAATAGTTTTCACCACTAAGAATTTTATTCAACTACAATCCATCAGAAATTGGTTTTCAAATTGTAGTTGTCTAAAAACACCCGAAGGTTTTCATTGTTAGAATTTATTACTTTTTTTCCTTTTTTCCCATTCTTTCCATTTTTTCATTTTTTTTTCATTTTTTTCATATAACCTGCATATAATGACCAGAGAGAAGGAACCCTATGTATGGTGTCTAAGTTCCCTCTATGACACCATAAAAGTCACTGCTTGAAACCGGGTTGTATGTAGAACTTTGAAATGATGACCAACAAGAAAGATACCTTCATCACGATTGACCATGCATAGTTCATAGCACAATTGTGACAAATAGTCTTGATCTATTTAGCTCATGCCACCATATCGGAAAATAGACTATAGAACTTTGGAATCCATTCCCACTCACTTGGTTGAAGGAAGTACTTACAGTGAATGCAATCTTTGAAAGACACATTGTTCTATGATGACCAACTTGAGATGAATCATATTGACATATCATGAAGCTATGTTATCCTTTCCTTTTAAGCATGAGATATATTCATAATTGTTCCCAAAGATGTATGAAAATATAGAGTGCAAATAATACAACTTCCTTACCAAAGACAAGGTTGCATAGTGAAAGACCAATTGTAGTCTCTTAACTTGTCAAATGTGTCCAAACAACTTTAGGTAGGTAGATACTCAACTCAGAGTGTGATGATCTGCAATATGTGTGCCTATCTTCAAGTGGTGTTTGGATCTGTGGTTTGTGAAGAATTAGCCAAGAACATAGTATCTTTGTTACTCATACACCAAGTTGCATATTGTCCTTCACATGATCGAGCATCAAATTTGATATCAAAGATAACTTGTGTTTGTGAATTTTGAACACCTCACCCAAAAAACCTCTTGTTATCTCCAATAGTGAAGCACAAAGGAAACTTGAGGTGTTCCATATAGCTAGCAAGGCCAACAAGGTGTGTCTTTGGATTCTCATGTAGAGAAGCATCATCATTTGGAACTGGTACAAAAGTGTTGGGTAACCACAACAACCTGTAACCATATTCTCAAGCATATCAAGTATAGTTATGCAGTATCATCCATTTAATAACTCCACCATTAAGTAGTTAAATAATTTTTGTAAATGAAAGGTAGAGTTATTAATATGAATAAATACTTGATAGTAATAAAATTAATGAATATAATAACAATGAATGCTTGTGTAGAGATGATACAAAATAATTTCCAATTAACATAGGAATGCATACCTTTATTTGGTCCAAGTATCACATAGGTGGTGTTATTAGAAGCACCAATAAAACAATCAATGAGGGTTTATTAGAAATCAACCAAGAATCGTCAAAAGTCAAGGGATTCCCCCCTAACTTAGCTTCATACTGCAAAGGCATGACATCATTAAGATAATCCAAGGAATGAATAAATATAGTGACATATTTAAGAATACCTTAAGCCTTGGTCAATGAACAATCAACCAAAGACTTCCAAAATTCAATGGATCCTCCCAGCTTAATTTCACATTGTAAAATCATGAGGGTATTAGGAAAATCCCAAGAAGAAAGTGGCATATTTAATAATAAATTGGTCCTTAATTAATGATCATTCATATGTAGCAAGTTGGTTGTGGTCATTAATTCTTTCAACCCCTTCTAGTTCATCTTAATCATAAAATCAATTATTGGACCTAGATCAATAAGTGTGTGAGGAATACATAATTTTACCATAGGCCTCCCAAGATTGAGATGTTTGAGTATATTTATAAATTATAGATCTCATAGGAGTTCATTATGTATCTCACACAAATATTGAATTATCAAGGCCAATAGTTCACCATTTCTTATTGCATGATTAATTTCAACACACATATGTAGCACTTAAATGATAAAATTAGAATCAAAGTGAATTAGTCACTTATGTGTGTGAATTATTTCAAAAATTTGTGATTCCTTAAGTAGATAAGAAGAACTAAGTTTATTATCATTTAGTAGATTATGTTATTCAAATTAAATTAAACAAAAATCACATCCTTTAGTTGTGTGAATAGATTGCAATTGTGATTGATCAATTTCATGCATATTAATGAAATGTAAAGGGATCAATGAAACCTCATTATTATATGAAAATTGAACCACCTTATTAGATAATAGTAATTTATTAGGAATTTCAATTTCCCTTGGTGGAGATGTTTGGGTGGATGGTGGGTGATAGGAATGGAATAATGGAAATGGTAAAATTTATGTGGTATATAGAGTAGATGGTGAAGATGGTAATATTTAAGATGGATATATTGGAGATGTTAATATATGGGATGGGTATGGTTATTGTAATAATTCATTATGCCATTCACAATACATACTAGGTGAAGAAGTAACATGTGAAGAAACATATTTCTTTTCCAATCCAGTAGAATTATAGGACATTTCAAAATCATTATGCATACATGATCTTCCCTAGTTGACGTATGAAGTTTTTCTTGAGTTACAAAGAAGTCTTATGCATTTTTTTGTTGAGACTCACTTAAAATGTCTTCCTCCTTCACTGTGCCATCTTAGCATGTGCACTTATCTTCTTCCTTGCAACAAAGAGAACAAAAAGTTGTCAAATCTTCATTAAATGATTCATTTTCAAAAATTCATTGTCCTAAAAATTCATCAATGATATGTTCTTGTTCATCTATAGGAATAAGATTTGTATATGCATGTGAAAATGGTGATGAAAGATAAATATATTCTAAGTTGCATTCTTTATGTAGAGGGGGTATAAAAATACCACTTTTTGTCGACGTGATTCCCCCAACAAGTTCTTCTTTTGTTTTTAAATTTGAAAGTGGGGGTTTGGGGGCCAAAATGATAGGCCAAAAATAGTGGTAAAGAATGAAGATAATTTCAGTTTGGTTTAAGAGTGTCAAGCTAGGGATTGTAGCTTGCGAGAAGTGTTATGGAATTATACCTAAGGGAGGAAAGCAGTGAATCAAGTGGGGATGAAATGTGGCTAGAACACATGTAAATTTCCTAGTGAAAATATGGTTCAACTTTCCTATTCTATATTTTTGTTAAAAGCATGACAAGAACTATTACAAACTACAAAATGACAACAAAAAACTCTCTCATAAATCCATTATATAATTCGCACCAACATTGACAAAATATCAATAGCTGAAAATCAATTTTAAACCAAACTGTAAATAGCTGAAATAACAATTACACACAAAAATAAAATGCCTTAGGAAATTAAATCTCACAATTGCAAAATCTATTGAAATTAAATCAAGCAAAAAATAAATAACACACAAAAAATTCAACAACAAAATAAACGTCACCGTGCTTCACCAGGGAGTGGGCTCTTGCTCCACGTCCTGCAGGTGAGAAGAGATGATAACTTTTTACATTGCCTTAATCAGAAGAAACATTATTTTATTTATCAGAAGTAATACAAAAAATCTGCTATAAAAACTTGTTGACCAAATTCTATCAAAGTCTATATTATCAGCTCCCTTACTGTGTGCTTATTAATGTATACAATTTTTGAAACAACAAAATACAATAACTACTAAGTTTGTTTTGGCCTACGACCAATAAACTTAGAAGAGACAAATCTATGATTCGCTAATCAATAGATTAAAACAACGATGTTATAATAGTGAGAAAATATAGGAGATGAGAATATCTTTGCTTTTATCCAGCTAGCAAGATTGTCCTCCATGAGTTTTTCTCCAACTACCAAACACATCCTTTTCACAAACTAATGTTTTTATTTTCCTCAAAAAATCACATCAACCATCTAGCTAGTAGCGCATCCTCCATCACGAGTTTCCATATGGGCTATAATGGTGCTAAAGTGGCCATGTGGAATTATTGGGTTACAAATATCTTAGCATAAAATAGATTCACATGGATGAAAAATGTACATGCAAGAAGTGCCACAAGGAACCAAAGGAAGGTCACCATTAGATAAAAAAATGCACACTCATCTTGATGCCACCTTGACATAACTAAATTGTTGGTTAAAGAGTAATGCATAGAAGTTCCACACCAGAAAATGATAGGAATATATTTTGCATAAAAAGTGATAGGAAGTTCTTCTAATCAGCATGTTGCAAGATTTATTTCTCAAGTCTAAAAATGATAATTCTTATTCGTAAAGACAATCAATCATTAATTTCCAGATTTTATCCAAAACTCTATTAAATATTGTAGTTAGGGTAAAAATATTAGAGCAAAATGCATAAACAAATTATAATGAAAAACCCACAAGCACAATAGAGCACAAACTAGCATGAAAATAAAAATAGGAAAGCAAAGCAAACCAATCTCCAAGCTAGATTTGATTTATCTCCATTGCTCTTCTCCACTTGCATGAGAATGCAATATTTTGAAGGATATAATGATTTGATATGTTGATTGCTCATTTTTGCAGCATAACGATAAGATGAAGATAATAGAAGGAAAATAGATAGATAGATAAGAAGATTGAGAGAAATTTTGGCAAAGTGAGGATACTAGAAGAAGATCCCCCAAATGGCCTGTGAAAGGCTTGATTTATAGGAGAAGGCTGATTTGATTCAATGACCAAGATTAAAAGTCAAGTTTGTGATATGTATGGCTAGGATTAGAAGTTTATTTTAGTGCCTACGACACACATTAAGTGGGTTATGACATGAGGCTAAAATTAGGATGTGAGGAAATAAGTGAGATTCTTTTATTTATTTTGGAGGAAAAGATGCCTATGACGCACAATGAATGGGGCTAAAAATAGGATGTGAGTGGGAATATCATAATTTAAATAATAAAATTATTTAAATTATTTGTGCATGTGAAGAGTTGTAGTCATGTGACACATGTTGCAATGTGACAATAAGTGGGATTAATTCAAATATTTAATTTGAATTATTTTGAGACATGTGAAGGGGGAATTAATTGGAGATTTATTTAATTAATTGGTGATTAAGTGGAATAAATGGGATAAGTGGGATAATGTAATGACCTAGGGTAAAATATTACAAAATGTCTTACAAGGTCATGTATTGACTAGGTAATATTATGGCATGGAAATTTTGGGTGTCTAAATTTTGCCCCTCTTTGAGATGATGTTCAGATGGTGAGATTTATGTCGAGTAACATCATTTCAAAGAAGCTAAGGTATGGATAGATGAAAAACGATGATGCCCCAACCACTTGCGGAAGTGAGGAGTAAGATGAATGAAGGAAAGGGATGATAGAAGAATATGATGATGCAAAATATATGAAGAAATGGGATGATGATGTAGGATATGATAATGATGATGATGCCCCCTCGAGAGGATAGGTAGATTGGAAAAACATGAATATTCTCTCGAAATGAATGAGATGATAAAGGAGGGATAAGATGAATGATACAAGATAAGAAGTAGATGAAAAAGAAAAATGACACGCTATGTTGCAATAAAGTGAGCAATCATATGTTTGATATAGCACTAGATGTTATGCACCAAGGTATAAAGGACCAAGGTGACGATGTGTCTCATGCCCTAGTAATACAACCTTGTCTAGATACAAGATATGAATATTAGCTAGGAGTGATTTGGATTTGATGCAAATGAAATTGAAATGATAAAACACACAAGCAAGCAAGCATGCACAAATGATACAAAAAAACAAGGTATTGCCCCTGTCAAGCTTGTAAACTGATGATTAATTGATTGATTGATGATGATGATAGTGTTGTCATTGTGGGGAACTATATATCCCTAGATCAACACAAGGATGATTGATTGATGATATGATGATTGTCATTGCGGGGAAAGATATATCCCTAGATCAACACAAGGATGATTGATTGATTGGGTTTACAACAAGATTAGGATCAAGACCAAAGGATGTGATTGGATAATTTGGCAAGATTGATTAGCTTGGTTGGTATGGATTAAGGATTGACTTGCATTTGGATTATTGCTTGGAAGGATTGAAGATGCTTGATTTGAAGATTTGGATGATGATTGATGAATTAAATTGAGGAATGATTTACTTGGAATGATTTTGATTGATTGGATTGATGGAGAAATGATTTGATTTGATGATAATGATTGGATTGATTAGAAGAATAAGTGATGTGATTGATTAGAAAATGGATTTGATTAGAAGAAGTGATGTGATTAGATAATTTGATGAAAAAATTGATTTGAAGAAGTTGAATTGATGCGTTGAATTGATTGGAAGAAGTGAATTGGTTTGATTTTATTGCTTGGATTTTTGTGTTTTGATTTTTTGGATTTTTGAAATGTTTTGATGATTTTTTTGTTTTGATTTTTTTGGATTTTTGGAATATTTGATTTTTTTGGATTTTTTTTAAAATTTTTTTGCATTTTTTTAATTTTTTGAAATGTTTTGAGATGTCAATGGATGAAAATTTGGGTAGCCTTTGTGCTAGATACCAATGACAAGGGAAAACCAAGTCTAGGTGCAAGGAGATAGATGTGATTGATGGATGAAAGGGTGGGTGATAGGATAAGGGACAAAAGGCTCATGATATATGGATGGATAAAAAAGGATAGGTCATAGTGAATGAAATGGATGTATGCATCATAAGAGGGCAAGGATGTGATCTCCAAAGACTATGTCGCATAGGAATAACATGCCCCATTCTAGGTACAATACTTAGGATTCTTCATGACAAAGCTTATGACACTAGGATAATGATAGGCTTGTTTGGAAGGATGGGGTATATCAAAAGATATCCAAAGCATGTTTCAACATTTTGCCCCATATTTTTATCAAGATCAAAAAGAGGAAGAGAGGATGAATGGACTCAATATGATAAGTATATGGGTATGATAGATAAATATGGTAGGTAGGATGGACATGATATGATAAGAAATGACATGATAGGATAGATAGTGCAGATGAGACAAAGTGCCCCCAAGTGTAAGTGACATAGAAGATAAACCTACACATGACGCCTGTTTGCCAGGTTTTCATCATGGTACTTATCCAAGGCGCCTTTTTATTAGGTTTTCACCATTGGATGAAGGGATTTCTCTTTACTCTTTTTTTTTATTTTTTACTTTTTGGATTTTTCGAGAAGAGAAGGGGAATATGGATAGGGGGGAATCAAGTTTCTAGTTCCATGAAAGATGATAGTCCCATTAGAGATGGACGTCATCGCATGGACCATGTCAAATGTCATTATGCTCATAGATGTTGGTAAGGGATGACATGAAAGGGAGATGGAGTAGGTAGATGATGGATTATGATGTGGATTATGGAGGGATTGGTGGATTATGATGTGGATTATGTAGGGGAGATGAATGAGAGGCTTAGCCAAAAGCATGGACCATAGGAAGGTGATGGGGAAGATATGTAGGATAATGAGTGAATGGTGAGGAGATGGAGGTATGTGAAATCGTTGTGAAATGGAAGGGAACCATGACCAATGGTTGCACACATTGTGATAAACGTTGAAGCTTTTGATGTGGAGGGGGTGTAGGAAGCAATGGAGATGGTTGCTTAGGAGATGGGTGATGAAGTTCTTTAGGTACCCACATAGATTTAGTATTTTTATGACTTTTATTTTTCTTGTGGGATGGAATATGAGATTCTTGAATAGAGTGGGAATGTGAGGTGGAAGTGGATGGTTGGGATTTTTGAGATGTAGATGCGTCATTTGACTTGTTTTCCTTTTTCTTAGGTACCCAAACCATTTTGTTTTTAGACTTTTCTTTTGAAAGTATGATCTTATATTGCTTTTTGGATGGATTTTTCTTTGGTTCTTTGCTTTTGTATTCTAGGGCATGGGGACCCTTCATATTTTTTGATTTATAGATAGAGGCATCAAAATGTTTGCTTTTGAATCCCATGGGTATGGTGGAATGAGTGAAAGCTTCATCTTTAGACAATGTGTGCATTGATTGGTCATGATTAGGATTTTTAGAGGATTTATGGATAGGTGGATAAGGGGATTGGATAATGGGGATATTAGGTGTTGGTAGTAGTGGAGGTAGATTAGATGGATGGATATTTGGAGTTGGAAGCAATGGTGGCAAAGTTGATGGTGGAAGGTGTACGGTCACATGCTTTTGACATTTGTAAGATGATGGAGGAGGGATGGCAACATATGTTTTAGGCATATGATAGGATTTATGGTGGAAAGAGGACTTATGATGGATGGAGGAAGTACCAACATATTTATATTGGTTTCCTTTGGGTGTATATCCAAGGCCATAAGAGCATGGAGGGACCTTGACATGGATTGGCTCCAAAATACCTTGTTCATGAAGGCCTAAACCTTTACCTTGGTAGTTCATGTTTTGAAGCATGTGATGGACAGTGGGACTATGTGTGTTTTGGACACTAGACTTGAGTTCATTATTAGAAGAAGAAGAAGGTGAAGTGGATAACGATTGTTGTTTTCCTAAGGAGGAACATTCATGAATAAAGATGTATGGACCAATAGGACATGGTGGATTTGAAATTGGATTGATAGTGGATGTGGAAGGATCATTAGGATCTTGATTATGTTCATTTAGATCCACACTATTGGTTTGATCTTCTACATTTACTTGGGAGGCATGTGTCTCATCATGACAAGTGGATAATGTAGGATCATGGATAGGACTAGGTAGGGGGTCTATAAGAGAAATGGAGGTTTCTTGCTCATGGATAGGTTAATTGATAGGCTCTTGACCATGGAATGCATAGAGTTGGCTAAGAGGATCATCATGGCCTTCTTGATCATAGGTAGAATGTAGATCATAGAGGGAAGCTTCATCATGAATAGGACCAAGTATGTTATGAGTGGTATTATTAGAAGGGTCTAGATCTTGATTATAATGATAGGTTAATATTTACTCATGCTTAGGATAATGCTCTTGAAATAGCTCTTGGATTTGAGTGGAAATGGAAGTTGAAGGCTCTAGAAGAGGCTTGGTATGCTCTTTATGATCAACAACATGAGGGCATCATGGTATTTGACTTAGACATATAAGATCAATAGGTTGTGGAACACATGATGGAGTTGGAAGAATATGAATGAAAATCAAAGGTTTTTTGGTAAGCTCATTAATGGGTCTTTGACATGGGGATGGTCTATTCCGTGCTAGTAGTCTTTGGAGAAAATCGTTAAAGGATTCTTTGGTTGATGAATTAGTGCTTGAAAAGTTGGATGGTGGTGTTGGTGTAGGACTAGTATGCTTTGAGATAGGAATTTTATTAGATGGTGATGGAGGACTAGTATATGGAATGGTGTATGATTCCAAACTGAGGGTGGTATTTCCCTTGTCAATAGTATCATTAAAGTGACCTAAGATTTCTACAAACTTTTCATCATCACTAGGATCTACAAAGTTCTCATCATCATTGGGAGCAAAGTTTGACCCACCTTGGAGGACATATTATTTTCGATTATCTTCATGATTAGGTGAAGGGGCTCCTCTAAGTATGACCTTGGGCTTGTGACTAAGATCGTTAAGGATTAGGACCATTTTAGTAAGTGCTTGCCTAGGATCAGGGTGATGATGATGATGTGGAATTATTATATTGGATAGCTTGGATTGATTAGAATGCAATTAGAAAAAGGATGATTAAGATGATTAGAATGATATGTTTATGTGTTGTTGTTTATAGCTTAATATGACAATTTGTAAACAAATGATTACACATGGACACACATGAATCACACACGCAAGACACATAAGCAAGTTTGAATTTGAAATTATGAATGTGATGATTAAGCACACACTTGAAGAAGACACATCAACAAGTCCTAGAACTAGTCAAGTGGGTATGGCCAATTAGATCTTAAGTTAGGATGCACAAGGTTGACTAGGGATAATTTGAAAGAAAAATTTGGTCACACAGCCGAGAGAAAGGGGTAACCCAGCCTTCACCTTCACTTCCCAAAGGTATAAAGTTCTTTGGGGCTTAGCCAAGATTGACAAGATTTTAACTCCCAAAGAAGCCTGTCTTTCAATTCACACTTTGATTGAGGTTTTCCCTAGGGGTGATGAAATCCCCTAGTAGGCCTCCTATGAAGGGTAAAAGCGAACCAAGTGAGGTGCTTTTTATAACACATGCACTTGATTCACACTTGCAATTGTTAATTTCCCTTTAGAAAATTGAAATATTTGTAAAACAATTCAAACACTTGTTATTTTTAACCCAAAGTCAAAATGTGTGATGGAAGACAACCATTCTTTTTAAGCCCAATTTCAAAGTGTGATTGCAAACAAGATGTTCATTTTAAAGCCCCAAATTGAAGTGTTTTGCAAACAAGATTTATTGATTAGATGAGAGATAAAGATAATAGAATGAGTGCACCTAGAAGTTTTCACTTTCAAATCTAATGTGTATGATTGATATTAATGCTAATACAGCTCCTTATGATCACCTACAAAATTTAAACAAATGATATTATAATGCAACCATAAAAAAATAAGCTCATCAGAAAATTGCAATTTCAGATACATGTTTTGAACATAGCTGAATTAGATTCAATTATTTGAAGATGTTATTGATCTGAAAAATAAAAAATAAAACAACAAACCCCTGCTAATTTTTTGCAAGATTCCCAAAAATGTAAAGAAGTTAGAAAAATTCCCTGTTTTGCACCCAAAAATTGCGGATTTATGAAAAACCTATAGAAAACAAAGATCAGATTTTTTTTCGCATTGTATTTGACCTCTAAATTAAATTTGTAAAACATATACCCCCATTAAAATTTCTAGAGCTTTCCAGAAATGTTAAAAATTCTAAAAAATTCGCTGATTTGCATCCATAAATTTAATTTTATGAAAAAATATAAAATCATGATAACTCCTACAAAAATGGTGATAAACCCTCAATTTATTTATTGTAGCCCCTTGAAATGAAGCTTCTATGAAAAAATTGTAGAAAAATGAATAGTTGTTTGGAAGATATGACAAAATTTGTAAAACCTTGGGTTTTGTCCAAAAATTGTCAGATCCACAATAGAAAGTTAATGAAACTTGCAAAAAAATAGGCTAGATCAAAGGATTCACATCGAGTTGACCAATGTAGTTAGGGTAAAAATATTAGAGAAAAATGCATAAACAAATTATAATGAAAAACCCTATGAAGCACAATAGAGCACAAACTAGCATGAAAATCAAAACAAGAAAGAAAAGCAAACCGATCTCTAAGCTAGATTTGATTTATCTCCATTTCTCTTCTCCACTTGCATGGGAATGCAATATTTTGAAGGATTGAATGATGTGATATGTCGATTGCTCATTTTTGCAGCATAATGATAAGATGAAGATAATAGAAGGAAAATAGATAGATAGATAAGAAGATTGAGATAAATTTTGGCAGAGTGAGGATACTAGAAGAAGATCCCCCAAATGGCCTGTGAAAGGCTTGATTTATAGGAGAAGGCTAATTTGATTCAATGACCAAGATTAAAAGTCAAATTTTTGATATGTATGGCTAGGATTAAAAGTTTATTTTAGTGCCTATAACACACATTAAGTGGGTTATGACATGAGGATAAAATTAGGATGTGAGAAAATAAGTGGGATTCTATTATTTATTTTGGAGGAAAAGATGCCTATGATGCACAATGAATGGTGCTAAAAATAGGATGTGAGTGGGGAATATCATAATTTAAATAATAAAATTATTTAAATTATTTGTGCATGTGAAGAGTTGTAGTCATGTGACACATGTTGCAATGTGACAATAAGTGGGATTAATTCAAATATTTATTTTGAATTATTTTGAGACATGTGAAGGGGGAATTAATTGGGAAGGTGATTAAGTGGAATAAATGGGATAAGTGGGATAATGTAATGACCTAGGGTAAAATATTACAAAATGTCTTACAAGGTCATGTATCGACTAAGTAATATTATGACATGGACAAATTTGGGTGTCTACAAATACAACTTATGCATATTTAATCATATACTACATAAAATGGGAAAATAATATGATATGGAACGAAAATGGAATGTGGAAGTGGATATGAAGGTATATGAAATAGGCTAAAATGTGGCATAAAATGGGACACAATTGGCTCTCATCAAGAACTACAAAATAATGAGCAAACAATGTGATAATAAGTAAAAACATTCTTTCATTTTTACAAAATCAGCATTCATTCCACATGCGAATGATTTATAGCAATTTGCACCAACACCATTGACTGGAAACTAAGCCAAATAATTTTAAAAACAATATAGAGCTAAAAACAAGTTAATTGTTTCTCAAGGAATTAGTTCTCTATTCCCAATCCCAAATGGAGCTCTCCCCAGAATAAAATTGTTACTCCCCCTTCTTGTTGGCAAAGAAATTCCCCATTTACAAAAACCTAGTAGTTGGTTTGATACACACATAAATAACAAGAATCACCCAAACTGAATGTAACCATTTGTAGTAGCCCAAAAAAAGATTCCTCCCAAGAGTGGTGATCGATCTTCTCTAATATTTGTAACTATCTTTCATTTTCATTTTGCAATGATTAGAAGAGAATTCAAGCCTTGCCACCTACCTAGGATTATTCTAAGTAGACAAAAAATTAAAGTAAAACATAAATCAAAATTCTCCAAAACAAAAATGGGAAAATTCAAGTGTGAAAAAGTGATGCCCCAGCATCAGGCTCCCTAGGGGAGTTGTTTGTGAGCATAGCTCACAAAAATATTTGGGTAGTAGGACTACCCTTTCAAGCTCCATGTACTTGCAGCATAATCCTTATCTTGTTCGTCAGCAACCAGTTCCCTCACTTCTTCCTTTTCTTCCAACATATGGATGGAATAAGTACTCCATTACATCATGAGACAAAAATTGTGGTTGCATTGTCATTTGGAATTCCATGCTCCCCATCTATTGAACTTCACTTTGCAAAGACTCCCTTCATTCACTTCCCACTGGTTAGCTTCATCTAATTCCAAACTATCAGTAGATTGAGCTTCTCTTGACTGATTACTCCCTAATCCAAATTATTGTTTCCACACCCCATCTCATCATCATCACCATATTTCAACCATTCTCCAAACAATCTCTCTTTGCTTCACCTTTCCAAATCATTTTGCATTTCCCACTCCATTGCAATCATGGTAGATTCAGGAAAATCAACTACAACTATATCCAAGGGCTTTTAAAACTAATATCTTACCTCATCACTGATGACTTCACTATTCATCACACCTCTCATCAACTCAAGCCACTCTCTTTCAATGGTCTCAATTTGAAGAATTGAGTAATCTTCCACTTCCTCTTTTTATTTATCCACACTTTTTTCATGTATTTTTGTGCCCACATAATCCTCTTGGCATTGCAGTTCCAAACTCTCATGTATCTCTGCATCCTTTGGAATAACAATGACTGCCTCAACTTCCTTTGGCTCTCTGTCATTTATAAACTCTTTTCTTCTAACCAAAATCACCTTACTACTACTACTACCATTGTCCTATTCTTGTTCACACATAGATAAAAAAGTATGCTTAATTCCATCCTTTTCAAAAGTGTATGTGTTACTCCTCCCTTCATGTATAACCTTCCAATAAAACTTCCGAGGCCTTCCAAGCAATACATGACACATATCCATCAGCACAATATCACAAACAACGCTATCCTTATAACTACCTATTTCAAATTCAATCAAATTTTGTTCATCTACCAAAAATTGATGCCCTTTTTGAAGCCATGAAACTCTATAAGGGGTAGGATGTTTAGTTCTCTTAAGTATTACCTTATCCACCATTTCTACAACCACTAAAGTATCCATACTACAACTGCCAATAATTAATTTACAATACTTACCTACTGTTTTACACTTTGTTTTGAATAGAGCCTTCCTTTGTAACAATTCATGACTCTCCTTTTGCGGTTTAACAACACTCTTTTGAATAAAAGAGATTCTCCTGACTCAGATTCTTCTTTTCTTGGAGAAATTGATCCTGTACTCTCTTGATTTGTTTGCACCACATGATTCCTTCTTTCAAGCCCTGTGTAACCTCTTTGGCAAGATTTTGGACACTCCCAACTCTTGTGAACCACATACTGATTACACTTAAAATATTTACTTGCAAAAAATCTACCTCTTCCTTGATTCCCATCACTTCTAATTAATATTTCTCCTCTATCTTGTTAGCCTCCTCTATTGAACATAACTGGCCCTTTGGAGCTTCTTGCTTCTCCATCTTCATGGTGCTACTATCATTTTTCTACATAGCCTCATCCTCTACCCTGGCCTTGCTAATTCTGCCTCCTTTTCACTTCTCCTCTACCTTAATAGCAAACTATTATGTTTTCTCAAAAGTTCTTGGTGACACTAAACTCAACTAGTCCTACAAACTATATCTCAAAATTTCAGATACCTTGCCACCTTCTTCAAATCCTCTTCACTATGGCCTGAGCGAATCACCAACTTGTAGAATTCTTCCATGTATTCCTTGACTGACACATATTTCTACTTCAAATTCTCCAATCTTCTAAAAAGATTCGTTTGGTAGTCTACTAGAAGAAACTTTGTCTTCAATCTAGAAACCATTTGATCCCAAGAGGAGATCTTCTCCTTATTTTTCTCGCGTCTTTCAACCTGCACATAATCCCACCAATTTTTTGCGTGGCCTTTTAATCATGTACAAGAAAACTTCACTTTTCTTTCCTTGGATATTCAAAATACTTGTTCAAATCATTAATCCAGTTGATAAGTTCTTCTCCATTTATGATTCCTTGTTGATGGGTGTTTTAGTACTTCTCAACACAAACAACACACAAGTGCACTACCTCTCTTGAAAGGTAATTTCAGAAACTAAGTTGGAGAAATAACCTCAAGGTCTCTTGGGTATCAGGTCATGATGATGCTTGGAATAGTTCAATTGGTTGATGTTTTTTTCTAGTAACATAGGGTCGGCCTTTATGGTTTACAAAGCAAGGGAAATTGGGTCTACAAATGGAGTTTCTGAGTGTTAGAATTGAATGAATAGTGGTTGCGCACTCAAAATAGCAAGCTAAAACTCACCATGTTCATCAGATTTGGCATTGTTTTGATGCTTTGAATCCTACTCTAACAAGGAGGTAAAAGAAATACCAAAAGGGAAAGGGTTAAGAGAGTTGTTCTAAATCTAAGCTATGAATGAATAGTAAGAATGGATGTTGCTACAACAAGCTAGACTTCCATGAAAGTAAGTTTTGTTGGACCAAGACAATCTATAGCTACACAAAACTAGTGCAATCTTATAAGGTTTGTAGATTTTCAAATTGTGCATTCACCTCATGAAAATACAATTGAAGTTTGTTGAAGCAATGTTAAATAGCTCAGACTAGCTTTACAAAGTGATTCATCGTCAACAAATCACAAAAAACATGAGATTGGAAGAGGTCAACACCATAGCATTCTTCATTATCAAAGACATTCAAAAAACTAACTAAATATAATATGGGAGTTCAATCATGCATACATATTGAGCAAACTCAAAAGAAACACCCAAATTCATTCAATGATTCTCTCTATTGCTGCAAAATGCCTTTTACATCAATTGTCCAACCATTTACAAATGAGGGGTAAGCCCCTATTTATAGTTTTCCAAAGCCCAAATGAATGGCTAGGATTGATTTGCATTGTGTGGCTCAGATTTGTTTTACAATAGGGTTTCACCTACCCCCATTATATAGGAATTTAAAATACATCATTTGTCTTATTCCTATTTTTTCATCTAGTGACTCAGGTACTGTAGAAATTTTTTCATCTAGTTGATTGCCCTTTTACTATAGCTAAAACTACTTAAAGGCCATCCTTTGTTTGATATGCCTTTGCAGCACCCCTTCATGTGATCAACCAAAACTTCTTGAAGATTTGTGTAACTGACAAGCATATGTACTACTCCCAATCCCAATGGACAACTCCTGACAATCATCATCATTTTGGTGAAATAAAATATTTCCCTTGATCGCCCTTTGTATGCTGGTGCTTTTATGGAATTGATCTGTTATACTCCCAAGCATCCTTAAAAGTACCTCTGCCATAAGCTTTCATGATTTAGATCTCCAAAAATGACAAATTTCACTCATTTAGAAAATTAAAATGTATCAATTACAGTCCATCAAGAATTTCATATTTTGAAAAAAAAATTCCATTTTTGTAAATGTTTCATTTTTGGAAACATTCCATTTTTTGAAACTTTCTATTTTTGGAAATTTTCCCATTTTAGGAAAGGAAATCAACTTTGGGAACATTGGCATTTCAAGAAAAAAAATCCATTTTGGAAAAAAAATCCATTTCAAGAAAGATTTCTATTTTTGGGAAAAATTTCCATTTTTGGAAAATCTCATTTCAAGACAATTTCCCTTTTGACATTTTGAGAAAATTTCCTTTTTGAGAAATTGGATTTCAGTAAATTTCACTTTTGAGGGTTGGATCAATGCAGAGTCTGGGAGGTTGGAAGTCAGACAATGGACGACCGATAGAGGGAAGGTAGATGGATGGAGAAACCAAATGTAGAGCTCGACAGGTGGGGGGAAGTCAAGGGTTGACCGCCCTAAAAGAGGCAATCTGCACACGGAAAGCCACACATGCTGACCCGCAAGGAAGTTCCCATAGATAGAAATGGAGGGACAACGACCAACAAGGGGAGTTCCCACAGACGATGACAACCTGCAAGGGAAGTTGCCACAGATGACGACAGAGGGATGGTGGCCCGCAAGGGAATTTCCCACGAACAACGATAGAGGGATGACGACCCGCAAGGGAAGTTCCCATGGATGGTGATGGAGGGACAACAACCCCTAGGGGAAGTTCCCATGGATGATGATGGAGGGGCGGTGATCTGTAGAGGGAAGTTCCCATGGACAGCAACGGGGGGGTGACGACCCGCAAGGGAAGTTCCCATGGATGCTCATAGCAGCCCGCAAGGGAAGTTCTTGTAGATGGTGATAGAGGGATGACGACCCACAAGGGAAGTTCCCATAGACAATGATGGAGGGATGGTGGTCCACAAGGGAATTTTCCATGGACGATGATGGAGGGATGACGACCCGCAAGGGAAGTTCCCACAAACGGTGACAGAGGGACGGCAACCCACAAGGGAAGTTCCCACAAATGATGACGAAGGGACAATGACACGCAAGGGAATTTCCCATGGATGGCGATAGAGGGATGGCAGCCCGCAAGGGAAGTTCCATGATGTCTAAACACATGAAAAAATTGATGCAAACCCCTTTAGGCATGTGAAGTCATTCATTTTATGGGTCCTACAAGATGAAAACTTGAAGTTTGCACCCCTTTTTGGAAAGGTGGAGATTTGAAAAGGGGAAGCCAAAGGTTCTTTTCCCTTTTGAAAATGATAATGAGCACACTACGACCTGCACACGACAACCTACAAAGGAATCCCCATGGATGGTAATGAAGGGACGGTGGCCTGCAAGGAAATTCCTGTGGATGGCGGCGGAGGGCTAGCAACCCGTAATGAAATTTTTGCAGCTTCCCAAAACTTAACTAAACCTTAGTGGTTCACTTAGGCATCATAAAAACATCCCAAATCCATAGGAAACTTGTCCCCAAAGTCAAAAATGAAGGAAAATTTGAAGCAAGCGAGCAGGGACCAAGTGAGCAAGAGTAAGGCAAAAGCGAAAAGGGGGGTTGCAAAAGAAAAGGACTTAGCAAATTTAGATAGGCGAACTTGGCCAAAGGGAAATTTAGTAGTATTAAGGCATATGACTAACCTACACCTAGGAATAGGGGCACAAAAAATGAGGTGGGAGCAAACCAACCCATCGAGAGAAAAAATGACCCGTAGGAGCAAAAGAGAGGGGGTCCCTACCTTTGGCGGGGAGTGTGCAAAATATGCACAACAAATGGAGACTCACTAGGGAAATAATCTAGAGAATTTTGATGAAAAACTACAATCATGAACCCAAAATATTTGGTTTTGATCTTCACGCTAGGGAAAACAAACTAGATGCTCGACCAAAGGATCAAAACCAGTAGTCAACCCAACCCTCAATATGTTGAAAATCCAAGTGTGTGCATTTATGCTAATTCCCATCCCTCAGTTGCTACAGGAACCAAAGCTCTGTCAAGTTAAGCTACATAGTTGATTCTAACTCCAAAAGCAGCTAGGACATTGCCTCACTACTAGTAAGGCATCCATAGCCTCGGCGAGGTTGTCACTATGATTCTCCCAAACATTGCTCTACTGCTGGTTGGGCATCCATAGCCTCGGTAGATTTATTCGTATCCTCTAGAAAGTTGAATTTTATTTCTTTCGATTTTCATCATTTTTTTTCTTTTTGTTTCTTTTGATTTTATTTTCTCTTCTTTATTTTCAACTCGCAAGCAATGAATCTTGCAATCAGGGTTCAAAATCATAGTGGCGCTAAAGTAGAATTTTAGATTTTTCACTTAACTAGACTTCAAAAAGGAACCTATAGGAACTGCTAGATTCTTAAATTATGTGAGATATGTAAGATTTCATAATACATCTAATTCGAATCAACCAATGACCTATCCCCTTCAAAGCAAACATCCAAGTCACTTGACACTAACAAAATACCCTCACCATCCACTCTAAAAACTTGATTAAAGTTTGTCGAAGAAATACATAGAACAACCCTAGGCAACAAAATGATTGTTGTACACAAAAAAATACCTAACCACAAGTAGAGGGACATCAAGCAAAGAAGTAGCAAAGCAGAAGCGAACATAAATCAAAACCTCTAAACTAACCAAAATGGGGAAGAAAAAGAAACAACAAAGAAACTACACTAAAACATGCTAACCTAAACCAACCTAACCTAACAAAAGCAAGAAAGCGAGACTATTTACATGACACCTATACTACTCAAAAACAACTATGTACAAAGGTATTTACAAAGGACCATGTTTAGGAAAGGAAAAATGATGCTCATGCCCATTGGATTTCGTAACGTATGCACAAGCAGGTGAGTGACCATTACAGTTCTTAACCATGCACACTCATCCTTTTACTCAGAAAAAGGATGTTCAAAATTGTAGAATTCAAATTCAATCACATATTTAGGAAAATCAAAAATTGAGGAGGTTCATTAAACCCATGGTTGATCCATAAACACGTCTACCTCCCCTCATTCCCATAATCAAAATGATAAAGGTAGCAGTAGCTATTCACAGGAGCAAGGAAAAATAGAACCTGGATGTCGACATGTGTAGGCAGTTGTATTGAATGGTTGAGATGGTGCATGGCCTCTTCAGTCATTGCATTAGCAACCTCAGGTGGACATAATGAATGGTGCAACATCCCTCTTGCATTATCAATCTGCATATCACAATGAAATTGATCAGGTAGTACACATTGTGAATAATATTTTTCAAATGCAAGGAACCTTTTACCTAATCTCAGGCTTGTATAAGGTTGGGAGAAAAGAATAGCAAGGAAATTTTCCAAGCCTCTAGTGGGACCCACAGCCTCTCTCGGTTGTCCTTTGAGGAGAAGCAATTCATCTCATTGATCCTCTATAGTCCAGGACCCTACTTGATTACTGTCTTCAAGAGGCACCATGCTGCCCCATCTCATTTCCTTCGTGTTGACCTCAATTGGTTTATGCTTCATGTCATAAAAACATGACATGGACAAATATGTCAAGTTGCAGCTCCTGGAATGTGTAGAAGGACCAACAATAGACAAGGAAGAAAGAATCTTGGTTGCAAGTTGTCATTGTGGTTGGAGTGGTATGTCACCCATGTGATTAGCCTCCAAGACATAAGTGCCTTGGTCTTCGTCTCCTTGCAGCCCATGTAGCTCATCTTGATGCTCAACCATTTTTGTTTCTTCATCATCGTTGTAGATGGAAAAGGAGTTCCTTTCCCAGTCTGGGAGTTCTAATGTTTCACTATCTGGAGGCTCAAGTAGTATATCTTCATCACCGCCATCTTCTGAAATTTACTCTTCTTCAACATTGGCATACCTCCATAGTACAACTCCCAAGAGAAAGAATTCATCAATTGATGGTGCCTCTTCAAGGGGATTGAAATTTACTATGATATTTCCCTCCAAGGATTCCCCATAGATCCTATCATCCATTATGTATATATGCTCTAGAAGAGGGAAAGAATCTTGATGACTAATGTATAGCTCTCCCACATGATTTGCTTCATCATTCAGAGGCTCAAGACTATGTTTTTTTTCTACCGTTGTTGTCCTAACACCCTCTTAAGGGTTGCCTTCAACTAAGCTAGCACTTGGTTCCAACTCTTGGCCCTCTAGCTCAATCCTTGAAGCAAAAATGGGAGGTAGCACACCCAGTTGCTCCACATGTTCTCTAACTTGCTTGATGGACCCTTGGCATAACTTGCATGTGAACTATGAATGTGCCGAATCATGGACCTACACCAACCTGGTTGTACTAGCACTTCCAAATCTACTTGGTGTCGCAGCTCTGACCAATCCTTCATGAGTCTTGAAAGAACTTCATTATATCTTTCCACCACCAGATCCTCATCATCACTTAGGAATGAATTTTGATGGTAAAAATTCATGACCTATAGTTGTTCCCACTCCTCCAGTTCTTCTTCAGCTAACTAATTTCCCTCACCCATTGAGAATGGGTCTTCAAATTCCACTTCAATAGAGCTTTCATCATTAAATTTTTCTGCCCCAAGGCTTTCAACCTCATCCTTTTGACTTTCAGCATGTACATGGGTTGTCCCAGCATATGCTGCTACAAACTTGGTTATTTCATTTTCACCTACTAACAGTTCTTCTTCTTGAGTGGAAGGTTGTTCTAACTTTCCCAAATGAATCCTAGCTTGGGTGATGGCATCCAAACATAATGTACAAGTGAATTATGAGTGGGGTGCATTATGGAATCTACACCATCCAGACATCAACACTTCTTCTAAGTTTGGTCCATCCTCAAGGCTCAGTTGTTCTTGAATCAACTCCTTGAAGCCCTTGGCTACCATGTTAGCAAATTCATCTTCTGGGTCCAGAAGAGCCAAGGGTTGGTATATTTTCCAAAAGAGGATTTCTCCCTGCAAGGCCATCTCAAATCTACCCAAGAGATTTAGGCAGACCAATTCTTTGTCTATACATGTTTTATGGATCCTGCAATTGTTTTCTAATGCAAATTGTTGCAATGGTTGCCTCAATCTTCTATTTAAATATGCATGTAGCTGAGTGATGTTGATTTGCAAATGTTGTTCCATATCAACTCAACTCTTATTTTCCTTAAAAAAAAATTGATTTTAACTTTCCGGCATGTAAGTGTTGGAAAGAGATACTGTGAGGATCACTTGGTGTTGTCATTGATGGCAACCATAATTGATGTTTAGATCCACACACCACCATTTTTCCATACCGACAGGAAGATTGAAGACTGTCAAGCAAGAACAAAGTATCTGGTAGCACAGTGTTCATCGATTTGAAAGTCGATTAAAGGTTATTATTATGCTTTACACATCTCAAGGAATATTTTTAGGCATATCATCTTTGTCTTTACTGAAGCACAACGACTCGTACTAGATTGTGTGAAAGATAGAAGATTTAGTTGTTGTGTTCTCAAGTTTTCTTGTATTAAGGCTGACTACTTGAATATGCATAGTTGCGGATGTATGGGAACTAAGTAATTAATTATATCTTTGTTTGTATTTGGGTCCTAGCCAAGTTGTGGCTGCCCTTTGTGGGTACACATTGTATATTTCCTATAATATGAGCTGACAGTTGTAATTATCTTGTGTTCTGTTGAACTGACGGTGTGTAAAATAAATCTATATTGTGAATATATATACTTGATCCTCCATATCATTTTGTGAGGTGTATAAGTTGTGTCATTGTCCGATCAATGAGTTAAAGTAGAGAAGAGGTGCAATAATACACATTTTAACTTGTGCATAGATGATCTATGTTATGTGTATAAGTAGGGCAAAGAAAAATTCCAAATTTAGTCTGTAGAAGTTCAGATCAATTGATGTGCTTTAATTGGAACTATAATCAATCATTGTAGATGCTAATCCTTCAGTTCAAATTTTCAGATGGTTTTAATTTGAACTCTTTTTCTTTTGAGCACTGAGCTCTAGTTAGTGCACCTAAATGCAAGTGCATTCCCTTGTAATACTCACTTTTGAGTATACTCAGAATCATACTTGTGGATTGGCCATCCACCATGGTTTTTCCCCTAATAGGGTTTCCACGTAAAAATATTGGTGTTATGGTGTTGTGTTTCCTTTCTTGTTCATGCATTATGAATGAATTTTATTGATGCTTTAAAGTTAAGGATTACTAAAGTTAATTTTTGCACAACATTGATTCAACCCCCTCTCAATGTGGCTTGTTTCCAATAATTGGTATCAGAGCCTGTTCCTCTAAAGAAGAAGTCTAACTGCTTGGGGAGAACTTGGAAAATATGTCAATGGATTCAAGAATTCTTGAACAATAGCTTATGGTGGCCCTAGATGACCTTGGTCAGTCATAACCTAAAGTCCAGAAATTACAAGCAAATCTCAAAGATGCAAATAAATTCATCGAGTCCCTGAAAGAAAAAATCAATAAGTTAAGAGAAAAGAGAAAGGAGCTTTGTGATCAAATTCAACAGAATGATGAAGGTGATCAATCTAGTAAAACTATGAAAGATAAGACAAAGAAATGTGAAAATATTACTCAAGAGAATATAGTTCTCAAGCTTGAAATGGAGTCCATCATGATGAAGATGACAAAGGAAATTAAAGACAAAAGGAAGAATGAAGAAATTCTAGCTCAATCCCTGAAAGAAAAATCTGAGGTATGTAGTCAATTGAATGATGAATTGGAAGTATCTAGAAATAATGAAGAAGCTCTTGGAAAACAATTGGATGATGTCAGAAATGAACTTTCTGGTGCAAATGAATACAAAGAAAATTCCAAATATAGCTCAGCCATGCTCAATGAACTAATTGATAATCAGAGGACTCATGGTGACAAAAGAGGTCTTGGATTTGAAAAAGGAGAAAGCTCAAAATCAAGACAAAAGGATTCTGAACAAAGGAAATTGAAGAAAAGAAACCAAATGAACAAACCTAGCAGGTATCTGGTAAGACAATCCAATGCTCAAAAATTTAGTGGATACTAATTTAAATGCAATAAGTTTGGACATATGGCTTCTCAGTGTAGAAGTAGGATAAATCAAAATGGTCCACATTTTTCAAGACAATGTTTCAATTGTCATAAGATAGGTCATAAGTCAAATGATTGTAGAAGCATGATGAGTAAATTTCACATCAGATGTTACACATGAAATAGATTTGGTCATACTACTAACCAATGTAGATCAAGAGGAAATCAACAGAACAACTTGTCTAGAAAAAAAAGAAGTTATATGCCACTACTGCAACAAATTTGGTCATATAGTAACATATTGTTGGAACATAAAAGGTTCAATAAACCGAAAGAAAAATGTGCAAGAAGACATCAAAGGAAAATAAAAAATCACTGTAGATATAGTAAGGCAACAAATGCAAAATAAAAGGATAAGGAAAGAACCTTCTACTGAAGAAAGTGTGCCAACACCAGAACCTGCTTCTAGTAATTCCCCCGGGAATTAGTCTCAGTCCTATGGCCTAGGGGGAGTTGTTAAAGAAAACAGGATGAGCCCATAATCAGAAAGTAACAAAGGATGTAGATGTGTTTAGTAGATGCACAATCGGCCAACAAATGTTATTAAACTCATTAGAGGGATCAATATGCCGAAATGGAAGTCCTCAAAAATTTTTGTTTTGCCATTGTGTACAGATACAGTGTAACTAGATGTATTAGGGTTACAACATTTATTGCAAATAAAAGTGTTAGGTGCGAAAAGGATAAAAATACATTTCACATTTTATTTCTCACCTTACATTTTGAAGAAAAATAAGTCTGGAGAGCTCACAAGTGATCTTTGGTGATCAGAGGTGAAACTCAAGCGTCAGAAGAGATTCAACATTTCAATTGCGATCCAATGAAAAAGGTATTTAACAAAAACTTTGAATTTTTTTGATTTTGAATAAATGAGTTCTCCCTTGGTAGTAGAAGTCAAGGATCATCCTCGACCAAAATTCAAATGGAATCCATATAAATCTCTTGAGACTGACCCCTTAGGAGCCTTTTCATTGATCTCACATGTAGTTTTTCATACAGAAGATATTAGGGTTTATATCCATACGAATCTTGAAGAACTAGGTAGTTCCCAACTTTTGGATTTGTATAGGCATCACATTGTTGATGAAATTTTTCGTGTAAAGCCAGAGAATAAGATTTTGGAAACAAATAAATTTGTACAAATGGCTAAATCCCATTTTTGTGGAATTGGAATGGGTCTGATATGTTCTAAGCCCAGTACATGATGAATTCAAGTGGCTTACCATCCCATTCAAAATAACCAAGGAAGCCATCATTGTCGTAACCAGTTTGAATTCTTCCAGTGAGTTGCCCATTCTCAAATCTGTGAAAAACCAAACTATCACAAATGCATCTAGATCAACTTATGACAGAAGGGCTATGACCATAGACAAAATCATTGATATAGATGTAAAATTTTCTTCCATGGTAATTGGTTAAAAAATCTACCATTCTAGTCGAGAAAATTTAGTATCCGACACAAATATTTATGTAGCCTACCAAATGATCTAAGAAAATACCGCCTATGACCTATGTGAACTGCTAAGGATCCAACTAATGGAAAATCTAGCCAAAATAAAGAAGGACAAGAAAAAATCATTCAAATATGGTACCTTACTTCTATGCATGTTCTGTTATTTCATGAATGAGATTCTGAGAATTGGCAAAGTTCAGTGGAGAAAAGACACTCTGGTGATTGAACAAATTAGAGATGACCTATATAGTACCGGGGACACAAAATCAAGGAATGCCGCTATGTGAGGATATTTCAAGGATTTCCAAGAAATGATGCAAGCAAGAGAGAGGATTGCTACCTCTATTGTGGAAAAATACAAGGACTCTATTTGCTTCATGGCGAGCATTAATCAGTGCATGATGGAGGCCATTGACCTCGGAACCATTTGGATTATGCCTATGGGTTATGAAGTTGATGGAGCAATCCTAGACATGTATGCTCAGCATATCTTAAGAAAACTATTTGATCAAGCAGAAGAAAGATTTAGAACCTATGCTGAAAAAGATAAATAGGTTCATAGTGAATTGAGACATATTATTGGCACTAAGCATGTGAGAAAAGAAGTTGAAATTTTTATAGAAAGCATGGTAATACCTCCAGAATTGATCAAAAAGGGTAGAGAGAAAAGACCTGAAGATGAAGCAGAAAGACAAGCTACCAAAGAAGCATCAAAGACAAAATCAGATGGTCCGACAGTGCAATCCAACAAAGCTATGACTACAAGAAGCTATGTACCCCAATCATCCCCTGCAGAAAAGGTCACTCCTATAAAATCTGAGCCTAAGATATCTAGAAAGGAAGGGAAGAAGAAAAGAAAAAGAGTATACATGACTATCTCAAATGATGAGGAGACAAAATTTGAGAAAGAAGTCAAAGAGATCTGGAATCAAGGCACTAAATCAGTTGCAGTCACGCAAAGCAATCCTTCCAGTGAAAATGGTCAAGCCAAGAAGAAAGCAAAGGAAAATGAATCAGGTATGTTTGTACAAGCTATTGAAAAAGCTATGGTTCAAGATGGAAACTTGAAACCGCTTAAAAATGGTATGAATCTTTCAATGTTTTTGATAAAAGAATTTTGGAAGAGGCAACTATAAAACACATGAATGCTTTCAATAAAGTTCTGATTGAAATAATGAATAGTTTGCCAAAAAAATTGTATGACATTTTGGAAGCCAGAAGGTTAAGCAGCAGAAATGAAGAAAAGAAAATGAGAGAAAGGATTCTAGATGAACTATGTCTAGCTATGTCTCTAGATGAAATGAAGGCACTCCTGAATAGATCAGAAAATAAGTTCAAAAGTAAAACAAGGGTCAGGAAACTTATGATTGGTAAAACAAAGGAAGTCACTATGGAAACTGAGAAAATGCTAAGAGAAATACTGCTAAGTGAAAAAAATTGATACTATGACTGAGAAAACCCATGTTGATAATGTTTTCCCTGATTTAGAAAAAGAAGTAGGAGAAGAAAATGTTGAAGATAATGTTGATATTGATGTTGGTCTTGATGCTAACACTGAAATTCCCATGGAAGTGGAGGCACCTGAAAATAATTTAGTTGAAAGGGTAATTGAAAAATTTGAAGCTAATCCCACCCCTTCAGCTGAGGAAACACTTGTCAAAATAAAGGAAGAAGTTTTGGCTGCTACAAGAGACGTTGCTGAAGTTTTCAAGCAATTTTTGGATGCACAAAAGGAAGAACTAGATGCAGAATTGATCGATGGTCCCATCCACCTATCTACTTCAAGCCCAATTCAGGAGATGAGAATAGCTACACTCACTCAAGCTTAGGAAAGAGAGGAGTTACTAAAATCTCATGTTGAGGACAGTGAACTATTACATCTCGCATCTGGGGTATTGCATAAACTAATGCCATGTTATGTAAAATATCCAGTGAGCTCATCTTCATGTGAGCTAGGAAGGCTAATTAGCTCTGTTGACACTCATTTTGAGTCATTTAAAAAATCATCCATGACAAAAGTGTGGAAAGAATTCAATGCTAAAATATTTAGTAGCATGATAAAATTGATTAAACAAGATAAATCACTCTTGAATACATGCACTAAGAATGTAATGGATGCTCTATCTAAATGCAGAAAGATTCCCGAAAAAACACAACATAGGTTGAACTTAGGGTTTTGGAGGAAAATTCATGTTAGAATTTTATCTTAATTTTTAATTTTATGCCAAATGGGACTAAGTCACCCAAGGTGGCGACTTATTCCACTTGGAAAAATTCAAGTGGTAGTTAGTATTTAAAGTGTGATTATTGATGGTTGTCGGGATTGTCATCTGAAACACACTAAAGTAGGACCTATAAGTGCATTAAGGGGAATTTATATCATAAGAAGGAGTTAATTTAGTGACGATAAGCCTAGAAAAGTGTGAGGGTTGGTTACAAAACCTTACAAAACTTTGAAAAAAGGCTTGGAAAGGGGTTATTTAGATGAATTATTGTGGAAATGTCCTAGAAAAGTGAGGAAGTGTGTTACAACACTTCACAACACCTTTGCAAGACATCATTAGGTTTTTGTTGATTTGCAAGGTTCAAGGCCTAATGTGAATTTTTTGGCCATATTACAACATTCGATCTAAGCAAAACTATGCCAAAATCCAAGGGAAAAGGCCCAAATGAGTGAAAAGTGTCAAGGCTACACTTTTTGGTGACATAGTGGTCAAAGACCTGAAAGGAAGGAAGCTATCACTACAATCTCTAGATCCATGCCGCAGTGGACAATAAGCAAGAATAATATCAAGTTTTTCCAATTCACCTAACACGTAGGATCTATGGCCAAACTATCTCTATCTTGATTGATACTAGAACTGCTAAATTTTTTGTAGATCCTAGAATAATATCCAACATACCCATTAGAATGGGGTACCTGGAAAACTCATGGATAGTCCAATATGGAAATTGAGTAGAGCGGAGGGTAGATACATGTCTCTGCTGCAGTGAGTTAGAAATTCCAACCTTTCAAACATAGGTCAACTTGTATGTGCCACCCTTATACTCATATGATATGATTTTTGGAATAAATTAGTTATCTAAGCATAAAGCTTTAGTGAATTTTGAGGGTAAGGTGTTCAACTATCTAGATGATCTTGGAAACCCAATGGGGGTTTGTGGAATGCAGAGACCCTTAGAGCTTAAATATATTTCTATAATGCAGCTCAAGAAGGCTTGTCAAAAGGGCTGCGTAATTTATGCAATGAATGTTAGTAATCCTGACAACAAGGAGCCATATTTAGATGACTATCCTATTCTCAAGGAGTTTCGAGATGTATTCCCTGAGGAACTTACAAAATTTCCTTTGAAGCGAGGATTTTATTTTTTCTATCGACTTATTCCTAGGAGATGAACCTCAATCCAAGGCACCTTATTGAATGACCACTACATAAATATATGAGTTGAAGCTCCAGCTGATGGAATTATTGGACAAGGAACTCATTAGACCTAGTGTGTCTCCTTGGGAAGTGTTGGTAATTTTTGTGAAGAAGAAGGATGGAACTTTGTGACTTTGTATATATTATCGAATGTTGAATAAGGTTACCATCAGGAACTTCTATCCACTTCCAAAGATTGATGAATTATTTGATCAAATGAAGGGAGCAACAACATTCTCCAAAATTGATCTCAGGTCGGGGTACCATCAATTGAGGATTAAGGAAGAAGATATTATAAGGACTACATTTCAAACTCAGTATGGACATTATGAGTTCAGAGTGGTACCTTATGGCTTAACTAATGTACCAACAACCTTCATGAACCTTATGAATAGTGTTTTTAGGGATTGCTTGGATGACTTTGTCTTGATATTTATTGACAACATCTTAGTCTACTCAAAGATTGTTGAAGAACATGATAGACATTTGAGAATAGTTTTTCAGTGAATGAGAGAAAGGAAACTCTTTGGTAAGATGTCCAAGTGTTCCTTCTATCAAGAACAAGTGCACTACTTGGGCCATATAATTTCAGTTGAAGGAGTCTCCGTGGACCTCAAAAAGATCAATGTAATAGTGGAATGGCCAGTGCCACAAAATATGCCATAAGTCTATAGCTTCATGGGCCTCACAGGGTACTATAGGAAGTTTGTGCAAGGGTTCTCCAAGATTGCATCTCCTATCACCTCACTCCAAAGGAAGGGCATGTAGTTTTAATGGACCCATGAATGTGAGCAGGAATTCCAACTCCTAAAGGAGAGGCTCATGGCAACACTAGTTTTGACTATCCCTGACCCTAATGGGAAACTCACATTGATCACAAATGCCTCTGAAGAAGGATTGGGAGTAGTGATAATGCAAGATAGATAAGTGGTGGCATATGAATCAAGGAAGATCAAGCAACATGAAGCTAACTATGAACCTCATGATTTGGAATTGGTAGCCATAGTTCATGGCTTACAAATTTGGAGGCATTTCCTTTTGGGAAAGCCATTTGAACTCAATGAAGATCTCTTGGGGTTGAGATATATATTTACCTAGCCAAACCTTAATGCATGACAGAGAAGGTGGCTAGAATTCCTTAGATAATAATTGAATACATTAAAGGGAAATAGAATAAAGTGCTTGATGCTCTTAGTAGATGAAGAAATATGATAGTCATGATCTCAACAAGGTCTAATTTGAGGTAGCGGTTACAATTTAGAAACTGCTCGAGGATGAGCACTATGAAAGAGTGAAGAATTCCCTAGTAGAAAATCCTTCAAATCATCAGTCTAATGGGTATGAGATTAAACCAACTAGAATTTTAAGGTAATAGAGGATAATATAAATTCCAGGCTCTGGAGAGTTGAGAAAGTTGGTTTTGGAAGCAGTTCACAATGCACCTTATTCAAGATGCCCCAGTGTATCTAAGATGATCATAGAGTTGAAGAATCTATAGTTTTGGCCTAAACTCAAGAATGATGTAGTGGAATATGTAGCCAGATGCTTGGAGTTCTAGCAAGTCAAGGCTGAGCATGCACACCTAGTTGGTTTATTGTATCCCCATGACATACCTGAGTATAAATGACAGGTGATTAGTATGGATTTCGTACAGGGGTTTCCTTTGAGCAAGAATAAGCATGATGTCATCTTTTTTGTGATTGATAAGTTGACCAAGGTTGCACATTTCATTTTGGGAAACCTTAAGAATGGATCATTGACATTGGCAAGGAAATTTGTGTAGGAGATCTTTTGTTTGTATGGAGTGTTGAAACTATCATTTTTGATAGAGACACATGGAAGACCTCAAGGTTTTGGATGACCTTGAATGCAACATTGGGGACTGAATTGAATTTCATCTCAGCTTATCATCCTTAGATGGACAAACAAACAAAGAGGATGAACTAGGTAGTAGAATACCTCCTCCAAATGTATTGTATGGACCAATAGTATAGGTGGGAAGAATATTTTCCTTTGGTAGAGTTTTTTTACAATAGATCTTATCATACCTCCTTAGGAATGGCACCATTTGATGCCTTGTATGGGAAAAAGTGTCGTACCCCCATTAGTTAGGATAAACTAGAGGACAAGATTATAGTAGGACCAAATATGCTTGAGGAAATGGATGAGAAAATGTGAATCATTAAGAGCGGATTGAAAGAGGTGATAGATCGAAAGAAGAGTTACACCGACAAGCATCAAACTCAGAGGAAGTTTGCAACAAGGGACAAGGTTTTCTTGAGAGTTAAACCTCATAAAATCTCTATTGCTTTTGTAAAGTCTTCCAAGTTGGCCCCAAGATATGTGGGACCATTTGAAGTCCTTGAGGTGATTAACCTAATTTCCTATAGACTAGCTTTACCACCTGCTCTGGCTCAATTTCATAATGTGTTTAATGTTTCTTTGCTTAAGCCATATCATCATGATGTGACTCATGTACTTAATTGAAAATCTTTGTAGGTATAGGATCTAGGAGTGGTGTTAGTGGAGCCCATTAGAATCCTTGATAGGTCCAACGTTAAGTTTCAAAATAGAGAAATTACACAATTTAAGGTCTAATGGGACTAGTATTATGAGGAAATTTCTACATGGGAGGATGCAGAAGAAATATAACACTCCTTTCCACATCTACTTTCTTGAAAGAGAAACTCAAAATTTTATTTGATATTTCATTTTGGCTTGAGATACTATGATATTTCATGCTTTAAAATTTTGATGTTTTTGATTAAGGAAAAAATAGGTTTTGAAGGGGCCTCAAAACCCTTTAACAATAGATAAAGATAGAGTAAAACATTAAGATCTCAAAAAAATATGAAAAGCTACCCAAAGACCAGCGGAGAGGTAGCACAACAAAAAACCAACAAAGAACCAGCACGAAACCTAAGCCAGATTTCTCAAAACTTCAACAATTTCCTTTTCTAGGTTATCCATGTTGATAGCGACTTTCTTCATCTATTGAATGTCCACAGGAGTGTTGTCCATATTCCTTTTCAAATTTTATCTCATACGTTTGCTTGGCCCAACCCATTCATCTTGACTCTATTCTTTATAATCCTCAACCTCCACCATAATTTTAACTTGATGAGCTCTTTTCAAGCTCTCGACTATCATGTTCATAGTGCTGGTAGTGGATTTAAGGATTTTATGGCTCATTTCCATAACTTTTTGAATAGAATCTCTTATATTCTTTACCCTCCCCTCCATATTAGAAAGCTTCCCATCATGGTTGTTCTTGAAGAGCTCTAAGTCCTCCACAGTTTTCTTCAAGCAATCCACCATATACCTTTTTTCATCTTTTATCCACAGATCCTTAGCTTTATCTTTATCCTTACTCATGTTATTAGACTCCTCCACCTTTTCCAACCTGCTATTATAAGCCCTTTGATTGAGCTTAATTTCCTTTATCTCAAAAAAGGCCCACCTGAACAGACAAAAATTATCAACAGAGCCATTGCGGGTGATAGCAAGTGCATCGTAAGGGTATTCATGCTTTTCTTTGAAATAGTGATCCTCTACCTTTAAATCATTAGGGAGCTGAGGCCTATCCTCCCTATCCATGGTTGGATAACTGGAGTACTCAGACGGGCTGGTATCCTGGGAATCCTCCTGGTTGTTGTGATAGGAGGGATCCTCCTCCAACTTTCTTGTACCCTTCCCCTTGGGAGAGACACTAGGAGTACATTTTAGATTAGTGAAATTAGACCCCAGATAGATTATCTTAGCCCTACTAGTAGAAGTCAACACACTAGGTTTGGGGAGGGCACAGGCTTTAGGTTTATGTTTGGTATTACCCTTCTTCTTTTCTCTCACATGGTGCTCATCCTCCCCTTCCATCTTAGTATCCCACTCATCCTTCTCAAAATAACTATCATCCAACTTCTCTTTTTGTACGAAAGGGGTATGTTGAGAGATAGCCGACATAGCCTTAAAATGTTCATAAATAAGCATGAGCAAGCCCTCATGGATTAAGTGATATCTTACCGGATTAGACACATGGTCCTGAAGGTTCAAATTTAAAGAAGTGGAAAGGTAATATGGAAGGGAAACCCTAACTTGGTGCCTGAAGTGATTCGGGAGCACAAAGTGATACCCAAAAACTCTGGTATATCTCTCGTCCAAAGTGACATACTCCATAATCACCCTTAGAACCTCCCTCCACAACAACTTGAGTTTGGTAGCATCATAGCTACTCTTTGTGGCTCTTAGCAAGTCCTCCCTTTCCTTGTTAGTGTGCGTAAAATTCTTGATCACCTAATCAAAGAGCTTCCTATCTCTATAGAATTTGAGACCCTCCATGGGCATCCTGGTAACATCCGAGATCAACTATAAATTTTTTGATGTTAAAATTGAAAAAAAAAAATCCATGCCCAAAAGTTTCAAGTTATAAATACACACAAAAAAATTGAAGGAAAAAAAGAAAATTTACTATATAAAGCTTGACATCGAGTGGAACATCATTTTTCAGCATTTTATTAGCAACTAAATTGTAGTGTTAATTTATTAAAAACTATATTCAAATAATTTTTTTATTTTTTCAAAAAATACAAACATAAAATATACTAAAAAATACAAATTTTATTAGTTTACATCATTTCAAAATTCAAAACATATATGTCACTTTCTAGTGATTCAAGTTTAAAAGTTAGATCAACATTGGTTGTTTCCTTTATAAAAGTGTAACACAACTTTTTACTTTTACCCAAATCTTGAAAATTAATTTTATATATGTCATCATGAATTGAACGTTACTGATCAATTTTCAACTATGTGCAATAGTAGGGTGACAGGATGAAAGATGAGAACATAGTTGAAGTAAGATTATTTAGCTGAATCGAATAGTAAGCTAGTTGGAATTTGGGTGCACACACCACAAATGGGCATGATGATTTGCATTGCATATGTCTGAGAATGAGAATTTCTTGATTTGAACTAGTTCCATGTTTGGAAATATATGGTTTGTAGATATAAAATTTCGCATTTTAAACTTCATGTTTGATGAAACAAAAATAAGATTTCTAGAGATTCTTGAATTTGAATTTAAGTTTTTTATTGAAATAATATTGTATGGAGCTCGTAAGACATAACAACAATTACACATGGATGTAAATATATATATGTATATGTGAGTGTATATACAAATGTAGAAAGTATGGTAAATGAGAATGGGAATCATCTAAATAAACATAGAAATATGAATAAATAAATAAATATATATATGTATATATACTATGTATATGTGTATATTTACTACATATATATATATGTACATACATATACATATAAATATATGTATATTAGAATGCTATTCAAATGTATATGTTTTGGATTCAATAACAACCGATAGCATACTAATATCGGGTTGATAATTAAGAACAACTATGAAGGTGGCAATAATGTCTGCCACAAATTTAATGGAGAAATTTAAATTGTGTAGTGGTCGGTAGCTAAGCCATAATATCTCCACCCTGGGCATGCAAATAAGGTTTGTTTGTTTCCAATTTTAAAGAACACATAGGAATTGTGGAAGAGAAAAATCAGAGGAAAAGGTGGATCGTAGGAAGGAAAAAGTAGAGGAGATCAAAGGAAAAAAAAAAGGAGCTCAAAGGAAAAAGAAAGGAAAACTTAATCGATTCATTATTGAGGTAATCTAAACCATGCAAAAATAAACTCATTTTTATTTCCAATATTTCCTTCTTTAATATCCATTGATATCAAAATATCATTTTGTATATCATCGCTTTCATTTTTTTGTGAGAAGCCATGGCCTTAGGCCGAATGGCTTAATGTCAACCTTTATGTGTCACGTGTTTGCAGTATGTATAAGATCATGTCTTAGGAAGCCATGTGGCTAGCTCTATGAGCTAAGTCGATCCTTTGAGTAATAAACTTAGGCAGATTTTTCCTTGAGGCCACACTCATAAGCATGCCATGCAATGACATTCGTATATTTTGCATCTATTATTTTATAAGTCACTGTGAATAAGCAGTGATGGGGATTGATTGAGGAATCCCATAGAAGAGGGTTTGTAACCTTGTGGATTTCATTCATAAGATTGTTTGCCACCCTAGTGGATGTTGAGGCTCATAATGCTTCAAGAGTTGAATATAAACTCATGTTATATCTAAAATATTAAGCTTGTAGGGCTATCAGAATTAATCTAATGACTATATAAATGATTCCTCTTTTTGATGTTTGGGATTGATTATGATCCAAGGGAAGTAATGACCCATCTATATATTATATTTTCTTGTATTTCCTATCGAATCCCTGATATTAAATGGGAGGAAAAGTTCAAAATGAGAAGGGTTGTGTTAATTTTGTCTAGGCCTTGAATGAATGTAGGTTGTCTTGCTATGAAGCGGACCCATTTGTTGATGATAGTGTTGAAGTGAAAAGACACTGAGAGGGGGGGGGTGAATCAGTGTTATTAACTTATTTACCAAATTTAACTGAAATTGAAATAAACCAAATGTATGCTCTCATTTATCAATGATAAACTCATTCATGTATTGAATGCAATCACATAAACTGCAATGAGAATAATGAAACATAGAAATTTAAAGCATTAAAGCACTTAATCAAATGAACCATAGATACTCAAATAGACACAAGATATGTCGAGTGGAAAACCCTCCTGGGGTAGAAAAACCACTCCTTAACCTGCTGCCTTTTTTAGGCTTTCATTTCAATAATCATTTTGCCAGTGCCTCATGGTTGATTTCTGAGCACCAACTCAAGGAGGACCAACCCTTCTTTTTAGAGACACCAATATCAAGGAGTACCAACCCCTGTTTTGTTTATCAATAGTGCATACAATGATATAGACGATCTCTCTATTTCCTAGATTTTTGTCAAGTGCCTCTTGACAGACAATGTGTAGAATTATCAAATGTCAAGAATGACACTTCAGAGTTCCACCCATTATCAAGCCTTAACACAGCTTGAGGAAAATCTCATTAAGTTTTTCAATTACTATCTCAATACAACTTCTCATAAAAAAAATGTATTATGTGTGATGTGTACCAACTTTGTTTTTCTCACACTCAGTTTCATACATTTCCCATGATACTATTCAAAATAGTTAACTCATTGTTTTCCCCAATTTTTACAAAAAAAGATAATTACCCTATGTCTCTTCAATATATCTAATTGCACTCCTTTTTCTCCTTTTTATTTTTTTCAGTAATGATAAAGCCCTAATCTCTTTGTTTTCATCTTTTTACAGAATACATCATTACATTCAAGGAAGGGTTACAACAATTCCTCATTTTTCACTTTCAAAGAATAACTCCAAGATGATTATCAGTTTACCAAACTTATGTCGAGCAACAGTGCTAGATGTTGTAGTGTTCCTGAGAGAAATATCTTTTCTCCTGAAAGGAATTGAAAGTAGTATGCAAAAAAAGAGAGGAGACTGAACATAATCTTTAGAAGTAGTCTACACAGTTTTTCCTCAATGACCCAACATCAAAAACAAATATATATCCCATGAGAAATACTCCTTAAAATAGCTGCAAAATTTAAGTAACTGAAAGAACTAAGCTCTATAACTAAAACCATCCTTTTAAGAGCAATTACCAAAGATTCCAGGTAAGGATCTAAAGAGATTCGAAGATATTACGATTACCCACAAACAAAAATAACTTTCCCTTAAAATACAGGAGCAGATTTAAAAAGATACATAAAATATATATACATTACTGACATGCACCGAATTTTCTCACAAAAACAATTGAACCCATTTGATTTTTCCATTTTTCAAATAGAAGGAAAAACATATATCTCCTAACAACCTTGCTAGTAGAGGTAATACTTTTGCACAACAATCAAAAGAAGGAATACCTAAGAGTAATGATGGAGATGTTTTCATGAAGGAGTTTACTAGATCTACAGTGAAATAAATGGCCAAGAGACCTTCCAATCTCAGGCCTTCACCCAACGACAGGAAGCAAACAAAAAAAATTGATCATTGTAATGGTCCTCTAACATTCCCCATACATTGTCCAAGGTCAGAAAGCCAGTGAATGCAATGAAATGGCTGAGAGCTAGATTCCATGGTGGCGGCCAAACTAGGGTTCCAAACCCTTTGAACAAGAGAAGTGAAATGATGACGTAAAATTCCAAAAGAACAATCACCCGAAATCCTTTACAAAGATTGATAATCATTTGGAGTCTGAAAGGACATTCACAGTAAATCAAGAACTCATAATGCCCTTTGAAATCTGCGAGTAGATCAAAGACTTGCATGCCGACAAGCATTATTGTTTTTGACTATTATTGACAATGTGAAATCATTGACCAAGTTATGCATTGAAGAAATTGATATGACTACCTTACATATCAAATGTTGATTTCCTAAGGCAAGATTGTTTCCAAATGATCAAAGCTAAGTCACATCCAATGTGACATGAAAAATTAATCAATACATTTATACCTATTGTCGGCCTTGAGGCCCAATTAAATGTCAACCAATACACCCGAATGCAATATAATATGCACTCCCATAGTGTGCAAAACATAATTTCCAATGAAAAAAGATTTCAAATAATATCAAAGCCAATTGCCACCTCATTAAATTCAATGCCATTTAATGTCTAATGTCAAATACTTCCCAAAGCCTTGTGAAGTGTAATAAAGGCTAAAAACATGCTAAGTTCACAATGCCATTCCACATACCATAAAGCCTTATCAGTTGATTAAGGAAACCCATTAGGGTTTTCTTAATACTGAAAAAAAAACTGCATCTCATAAACCATTAACAATTTCATGATGCAAGAGATTGATCAAGCCACAATATATCAACCAGTAGAACACTGAATCATGCTAGAGTCATATGATTAAATGAATCACTAAAACACTAATTGTTAAACCAAAAACATGTCACCTGAGCAATGGAACATAAACTCATATCCAAGATTCCTTAACCGAGATCTGCACATGGAGTCAAGAGATCAGTGCCACTAATGACAGTATCAAAAGTGAAGTAAACATGCCAAACAAAAATGAAGCAAATCAACTGAGTAAACAACCACCAAGATGCCAGAGTATAACACTTATTTTCATCAATGAAAAAATGGCACAAGAGAGATTCAAAAAACTCCCCCTTTGTCCTTTATGGCAAAAACTGAGCCACCAAGACAAAAAGAAAGTAATGGAACCGAATGCTCATAATTCTCGCCCTTTTTGTCACAAGGATAAAGGGAAGCCAACAAAGATAAACCAAAATCAACAGTGAATTTACAAGAATCTGTAGATGTAACATTTGAGTAGCAAAGTATGAGTTGCAAGAAGAGCTAACCAGCTCCCCCTATCACCAAGATAGACTGTTTAAGATAACAGAGATTGAGAGACAAGTCCCAACCTAGACCTAAGTCTTTCAAAAACTTCTTTAGCCAACGATTTTGTAAAAAATTCATAAAATTGTGCTTGTGTAGGAACATATTACATAGAAACCTCATTAGCCAACACCTTTTCATGAAGAAAATGAAACTTAATAGCAATGTGCTTAGTGCGAGAGTGCATAACAAGATTTTTTGAGATATTGATTGCACTAGTATTATCACACAGAATAGAAATAGGTTTAGGGATTTCAATACCCATGTCAGATAGTGTCTGTGACATCCATATTACCTGAGTACAACAAGAACTAGCACTAATATATTTTTCTTCAGCAGTAGAAAGTGAAACAGATTCTTTTTTTTTGTTGTGCCAAGCCACTAATCGATCACCAAGAAAGAAAGTAGCACCATTGGTGATTTTCCAATCATCCAGACAACTAGCCCAGTTAGAACCAGTATATGCCACTAATGAAAAATCATTGCTTTTGGGATACCAGAGTCCATAATCAATAGTGCCTTAAACATATTTAAGAATCTTTCTAACAACATTAATGTGAGATTCCTTAGGAGATGATTGAAATTGAGTAACCATGCAAACAACTTGCATTATGTCAAGTCTTGAGGCAGTTAGATATAATAGGCTTCCTATCATTGACCTAGAGTCAGTTGGGTTGACAATAGGAGAATCATCAACCTTGCTGAGTTTACAACCTATAGCCATTGGACTACTAATTGGATGGCATTCATCCATTTGAAACTTTTTTAACATTTCTCTTGCATATTTTTTTTGAGAGAGAAAGATGCCAGATTCAAGTTGAGAGATTTGAAGACCTAAGAAGAAGGACAGTTTTCCTAGCATGGACATTTCAAACTTAGATTCCATAATCTATGAGAATTTTTGACTCAAAGCAATATTGTTGTAGCCAAAGATGGTATCATCAACATAAATTTCAACAACAAGAATATCAAACTCTTCAATTTTAATATAAATATTGATGTCTACTCCTCCTCTAATGAAACCTTTTGATAGTAAGTGACTGTCCAATCTGGAGTACCAAGCTCTAGGAGCTTGTTTTAGGCCATATAGAGCCTTTTTCAGCCTGTAGACATGATTGGGTTTGATTTTACAAGTAAACCCTTCAAGTTGTTCTATGTAAAATTCTTCATCCAAATACCCATTCAGAAAGGCAGATTTTACATCCATTTGATATACAGTAAAGTTTTTGAAAATAGAATATGCCAAGAAAATTCTAATTGATTCAAGTCTAGCCACTGGTGCAAAGGTTTCACCAAAGTCCATACCTTCTTGTTGAGCATATCCTTTGTAGACATATCTAGCCTTGTTGCGAACAACATGGCCATTTTCATCATGTTTGTTTTTGAAAATCCATTTACCTCCTATGAAATTTTTGTTATTTGGTCTTGGGACTAGCTCCCAAGTCTAATTTTTCTCAATTTCATCAATTTCATCTTGCATTGCATTAAGCCAACATTCATCAGTTAGAGCTTCATCATTTTTTTTGGCTCAAACTGAGTGATTAAACAAAAATTAGTAAGCTTAGCTATGTGATATTTTTCATCATAGTTAACTATTCTTCTCCTTGTTTGAACTCCTGCAGATTTATCTCCCATAATCAGATCTTTAGGATGATTTCTAGCAATAGATTTTGAAGGAGTTTTAGTTACACATTTTTCAAAGCTGGTTTCAACATCTTTAGATTTTTCTTCAGCTAGTTTAAGACTTCTTGATTTTGTTTCAAGCTTTGTAGTTTCAAAGCCTTCAGAATTTATATCAAGTTCAAATTCTTCCTCCTCATCATCCTGCATAGGTTCAACATCTAAAAGAAGATTTTCATAAAATTTGACATTGACAGATTCAACAATTTTATTTAGCCTATTGTTAAATAATTTAAAGGCTTTGATGTGAGTAGAGTATCCTAAAAAGATACCTTCATCTATCTTAGATTGAAAACTGCCTAAGCTATCATCATCTCTCTTGATAAAACATTTACAGCCAAATATTCTTAAATATTTAATTGAGGCAGATTTACCATACCACAATTCATATGGAGTGAAATTTGATTTCACTCTGATCTGGACTCTATTCAAAATGTAGACAATTGTATGAACAACTTCTTTCCAGTACATGTTTGGCAGATTTTCTTCATTCAACATAGTCCTTGTCATCTCTTCTACAGTCTTGTTCTTTCTCTCGACAACCCCATTCTGTTGAGGTGTTTTGGCAGCAGCATACTATCTTTTGATTCCATGTCTTTCACAGTAGTCAATGAATTCTTGTGAGGTGAATTCACCACCTTTGTCAGATCTTAGACATTTTAGTTTTAAATATAACTCCCTTTCTACCATTTTTCTAAAGACTTTAAAATGATGAAAAGCTTCAAATTTGTGCTTGAGAAAGGTAACCCATACTATACAAGAGTAATCATCAACAAATAGCATAAAATATTTATCACCATTGATAGATATAGTCCTTGTAGGACCACATAAGTCAGTATGAACAATTTGCAAAGGTTTAGTAGAGGAATGTTCCTTGGATTTAAAGCTTACCTTAGTTTTCTTTCCTTTGAGACATTCTTTACATACTGCATTATCAGGCTTTCTTAGAATAGGCAGACCTCTTACATTCTGATTTTTACTAATTCTAACCATATTATCAAAATTAATATGACCTAGTCTCTTGTGCCACAACCAGCTTTCTTCAACATGACTCATCAAGCACATACCTTGATTTCTTTCATATCTATAAGTGTCAAGTAAATTGTAGACATTTCCCTTAGTCCTTCTTCCAACAACAATAGCTTTTCCAAACTTTTTTTTAATTTCAAACCCCTGTGAAGTGAACAGGACTTGATAGCCACTGTCACAGATTTGACTGACACTTAGAAGGTTATGTTTTAATCCTTCTACATAGTACACATTGTAAATAGGAGTGTCTTCATTCAAAAAAAGAGAACCTCTACCTTTGATTTGAATTCCAGAGTTGTCTCCAAACTTCACATATCCACCTAAATAGTCTTCTAGATTAGTAAATTTTTCTTTGCCACCTATCATGTGGTTTGAAAAACCATTGTCCAAGACCCATAAGTCCTTTTTCTTGGAGTGGGAGGAAGTTTGAACTAACATAGTTTGTTCTATGTTGTTGATAACTTTAGGTTTCCAGACTTTTGTAGTTTTTAGCTGTTTATTTTGCTGATTAGCCTTACATTTCTTAGCAGAATGACCCATGGACTTGCATGTGAAACATCTAATCTGTCTTGCAAAGCCATGATTCTTCCTATAACCAATTCTAGGAGTTCTAGGATTTATAAATCTGCAAGAGTTCACCTTGTGACCAAATTTGTTGCAGAAGTAACAATACCCATAAAAGAAAGAGTTGGAATTATAAGCCATTTTGTTGCTCCTAAAAGGATGAACATGATCCTTATCAAAATCAGGATGTTTGAGTTCAGTAATTTTGTTTCCAGCAACAACATTATCCTTTGCACTACCATTTGACCATTCACCTTTTACAAAACCAATACCAGTTTTGTCCTTGTTCAGTTTATGTTTACTGAGCATGTCATTGAGTTTAAGAGTGCTCTCATATTTTTCAATGGTCTTTCTGAGATCTACAATCTCATGTTCATGTTTTTGAATTTCTTGATCTTTAAAGCTTATGCCAATACAAATAAAATATTCAAATCTCTTGGATTCTTCAAGTTGAGTTCTTAATGAGACTATATCAAGATCTATGAGTTGCTCTTGTGAAATATCTTGAGCAGTATTTTGTTCTTGAGCACACATTTGGTTTTTAAGTTTCCTTAGCTCTTTTAGAGCACATTTCAATTCACCTTCAAAATCCACTTTGCCACCTTCAACATCATTGTTGTTAGTTTCATCTTGCTGAATGATTTCAGCTATGAATAGATTTTCATCCTCTTCATCTAAAGAATCTTCAGATTCGGAGTCTGTTTCATTTTTGCTGAACAAAATTTTCTTCCTTTTGAAATTGAATTTCTATAGGGTCTATAGGCCTTTTTCTTGGCCATTTTTTCATATTTTTCATTATCACTACTTGTGTCACCATAGGGGAACTTTGCACCAAAGTGGCCTATTTTTCCACAATTAAAGCATTTGAAGGGAATTTTTCCCTTATACTTTCTAGAACCCTTTTTGAGTTTCCTCACAAACTAGGATTCTTTGGAATCAGAAAATTCTGATTTAGTGAGCTCATCCTTTTCTTTTCTTTTAGCATTAAAAGCAATTTATTTGGCAGAGGTATTGTTTTTACTAATCCTCATTTCATAGGCAGTCAGAATGCCTTGTAGGTTGTCAAGGGTAAGTTGGGAAAAGTTTTTCTTCTCTTCCAGAGTAGAGACCTTTGCTTCAAATTTTGTTGGTAAGGTTTTGATGACCTTAGTTACAACATCAAATTCCTTAACTTCTTCTCCCAGACCTTTCATGGCATTGACAATTTCATCAACTCTCAAAAAGTAGTCAGCTACATTTTCATTGTCCCTCATTTTTATATCTTCAAACTGGTGTTTTAGAGTGAGAACATTATACTATTTTACCTTTTCATTTCCTTAATAGATAGTTTCAGGTTTAACCCAGATTTCCCTAGCAGAGTTGTAGTGCATGACTTTTATAAAGACATCTTTAGGCAGTGCACACAAGAGAGCATGTTTTTCTCTTGCATTGGTTTCATATCTTTTCTTTTCATCAGAAGTAGTAGGTAGAGTAGCTGGTACAGTGTACCTAGTCAATACTATACTCTAGACATCAAGGTCAATAGAAGTTAAATAAATCTCCATTCTAATTTTCTCGAATACACAATCTGATTTGGGGTAATGCTATTTTATCCATTCTATCCGTTACCGTTTTCTGTCCGTCGTAAAATTTCTTCTTCTTAGCGCTATATTCTTCCGTGTCCTGTTCTATCTCTTCTAGAGGACCTTGAATAAAGGATCTTTGGTCATTCCATTTAGTCAGGACCAATGATGGACTTCTCCCATAACATGTCAGCATCAAGATTTCCAAACTTCAGCCAAGGCTTGGCCCAGGACCCAACTACTCATCGTATTTGGTTTGGTATTGCTACTGCACATGACTTTGAGAGTCATGATGATATTACCGAGGAATTCCTTTATCAAAATATTTTTGCTTCTCACTTTGGTCAGTTAGCTATAATCTTTCTGTGGACCTCTGGTAATTTTATTCCACATAGCTTGGCAAGGCAATTTCGAAGCATGGGTTCACGACCCCTTACATATAAGACCTATTGCTCATGCAATTTGGGATCCTCATTTTGGTCAACCGACCGTAGAAGCCTTTACCCGAGGAGGTGCTCCCAGTCCGGTCAATATTGCTTATTCCGATGTTTATCAGTGGTGGTATACAATTGGCTTACGCACTAATGAAGATCTTTATACTGGAGCTCTTTTCTTGCTATTTCTTTCTGCTCTCTTTTTAACAGCAGGTTGGTTGCATCTACAACCTCAATGGAAACCAACTGTTTCATGGTTTAAAAATGCCGAATCTCGTCTCAATCATCATTTGTCGGGACTCTTCGGAGTAAGTTCTTTGGCTTGGACGGGGCATTTAGTTCATGTCGCTATTCCTGAATCAAGAGGACAACACATAAGATGGGATAATTTCTTGAATGTATTACCATATCCCCAAGGTTTGGAACCACTTTTTACAGGTCAGTGGAGTCTTTATGCTCAAAATCCTGATTCCAGTAGTCATTTATTTGGTGCCTCTCAAGGGTCGGGAACTGCTATTCTAACTCTTCTCGGAGGATTCCACCCACAAACTCAAAGTTTGTGGCTAACTGATATCGCTCATCATCATTTAGCTATTGCATTTGTGTTCTTCATTGCTGGTCATATGTATAGAACCAATTTTGGAATTGGACACAGTATAAAAGATATTTTAGAAGCACATATTCCTCCGGGAGGCTTATTAGGACGCGGGCATAAGGGTCTTTACAACACAATCAATAATTCTCTTCACTTTCAATTAGGTCTTGCTCTAGCTTCTTTGGGAGTTGTTACCTCCTTGGTAGCTCAACACATGTATTCTTTACCTGCCTATGCATTCATAGCACAAGATTTTACTACCCAAGCTGCATTGTATACTCATCATCAATACATCACCGAATTCATTATGATAGGGGCATTTGCTCATGGAGCTATATTTCTCATTAGAGATTATAATCCAGAACAAAATAAGGATAATGTATTGGCGAGAATGTTGGAGCATAAAGAAGCCATAATATCTCATTTGAGTTGGGTTAGTTTATTCCTAGGTTTTCATACCTTGGGACTTTATGTTCATAATGATGTTATGCGCCTCCCACCGGGGCTCCTAATCGTCGAATTCCCCTACTATTTCTATGGGCGTTTACCGCTATCTATCCCTTGGGCTTGCCTTCCTCCCACCCGGACCTTTATCTCCCTCCCATCCTTCCTTGGATTCCATCCTTCACTGCTGGGACTGAACACCGCTATATCTCCCACCCATCCCCCTATCCTCACCCCTGAGTTCTATTTCTCTCGCCCATCCTCTAGTTGGAGTTGAAACTCAATCTCATTGCCCATAGAATTTGAGGGCCCATCCTGGACAGCAACTATAGTTAGTTAGTTAGTTATTTAGTTTCCTCCCCTCACCTTAGTTATCAATCGTAAAAATACCTCTTTTATTCTAAGAAAAAATGGAATGAAAAATCTGGTTTATTCTTATTAATCACTTGATTTATTCAAGACCAAAAAGAAGATATGGTTATAGGAGTTTATTCATCGCACATATGCTTCAAATAGTACTGTAACCATCGAAGTAAAACAGAAACCTACAGGATCAATTAGAACAAGATACAGACAAGTAAATCCCTTATGAACTTCAAATGAATTGAAGGCAAAGAAATGTATCGTTCAAAAGGGAGGAGACTGCTCACTAATTCCATATTTATGTCATAATATGAATGATAAACCAATAATCAAATTCATTTAGAACTTGAGCAAAGAGTAACTATTTCATTTTATAGAGAGCAAAAAACATTTGCACAATGATACATAATCACTTTCCATTTCAGTATAGTTACTTGAGCCGGATGAGAGGAAACTTTCATGTCCGATTCTGAGGGGGGGGGAAATATTAGAAAACCCTATCCAAATGTGTGAATGTTGTAGCAGGAGTGGGATCAGTTAAGTCATCTATAGGTACATAAACTGCTTGAATGGAGGTTATAGACCCCTCTTTGGTAGAAGTTATTCTCTCTTGTAAAGAACCCATTTCTGTGCTAAGAGTTGGTTGATAACCCACTGCAGAAGGCATTCTGCCTAATAATGCGGATACCTCTAATCCTGCTTGGACAAAGCGGAAGATATTGTCAATAAATAGGAGTACATCTTGTTTATTGACATCTCAGAAATATTCAGCCATAGTTAAAGCAGTTAAACCAACTCTCATACGAGCTCCTGGTGGTTCATTCATCTGGCCATAGACTAGAGCTACTTTGGATTCTGATATATTTTGTTCATTAATGACTCCTGATTCTTTCATTTCCTTGTAAAGATCATTTCCTTCATGGGTACGTTCTCCTACTCCGCTAAATACAGAAACACCTCCATGAGCCTTAGCAATGTTGTTGATTAATTCCATAATCAAACCTATTATTTTACGATACATCAGGTCTACGGAACCTATTAAGGAGTGGTTTTTCTACCCTAGAAGGGTTTTTGCCTCAGCATATCTTGTGTCTATTTGAGTATCTGTGGTTCATTTGATTCAATGCTTTAATGATTTAAATTTCTATGTTTCACTATTCTCATTTCAGTTTATGTGATTCCATTCAATACATGAATGAGTTTATCACTGATAAATGAGAGCATACATTTGGTTTATTTCAGTTTTAGTTAAATTTGGTAAAGAAGTTAATAACACTCCATTCACCTCTTAGTTTATTTTCACTCCAATAATTGGTATCAAAGCCTAGGGTCCTCCGATGGGTCTTTACAACCTAGGATTGATTTTGGCCTTGGAGTCTATTCAAAATGTCTCAAGCTCATGAAGGCACATCCATGAATAGAGCTCCATTATTTTATAAGCATTTTATAGAAGACGGCTACTATGAATATGCTTGTACAAAGTATGCTTGATTCTGTAAATAGAGAACTTGTCATTTCTATAGAAAAAGTTGAGAAACCTTATAGAGAACCTTTAAATCATTTTTATGAAAGAATTTCATTTGCTTCTCTTCTATGGAAGTTCCATTTTTCCAGAATGTATCTTGATTATCGGCCTATTTCTTCTTCTAGTTATCAATTTCATTTCTGATCAGAAAAAGACAACTTGGTTCTATTTCATCTCTTTAACAAGTTTAATGCTAAGTATAGCAGTTCTGTTATTTCAATGGAGAGAAGAACCTACGATTAGTTTTTTTGGTAATTTCCAAACAAACAATTTTAATAAAATATTTCGGTTTCTCATTTTATTATGTTCCACTTTATGTATTCCTCTATCCGTGGAATACATTCAATGTACAGAAATGGCTGTAACAGAGTTTTTGTTATTCATATTAACAGCTACTCTAGGAGGAATGTTTTTATGTGGTGCTAATGATTTAGCAACTATCTTCGTAGCTTTAGAATGTTTAAGTCTATGTTCTTACCTATTATCTGGATATACCAAAAGAGATGTACGGTCTAATGAGGCTATTATGAAATATTTACTTATGGGTGGAACAATTTCTTCCATTCTTGTTTATGGTCTTTCTTGGCTATATGGTCTATCTGGAGGAGAGATTGAAGTTCAAGAAATAGCCAATGGTCTTATCAATACACAAATGTACAACTCTCCAGGAATTTGGATTGCACTTCTATCTATAATGGTAGGAATTGCATTCAAGCTTTCTCTAGTTCCTTTTCATCAATGGACCCCCGATGTATATGAAGGAGTGCGATTCGTTTTATAAATTATTACATTTCTAAATCTCTTTTTTAGAGATGTTTCTATTTATAAAAACTCTATAGACATGTGGAAGAAAAGACTGTTATTCCCACTTGGACTAAGACATCACTTTTACCAAAAATTGAATTGAATTAAGGTAAAGCAAAGTAAGAAACAAACTAAATTGTTTAATTAAATAAACAAATAACTTTTACAAGTTAGTTATTACGGGTAGTTTTTACAAAGGATCAGATTAATGACGTGTACAATCTTTTTATTCTTAACGTAGATGCTACATAGTAAGTTTTCATTCTTCAAAAACTACGAGTTAAAAAAAAAGGCATCCGTCGACAAAAAGATTACCCTAAGATGAACATCTCATGACTATTCAGAACGAATTAAATCAGATGGTTTTCTTTTTTCTTTTTAACTCTTTCATAACTGAATTTTCAAAATAAGAAAAAAAAAATGGTTTACCTTAAAAAATGGTTTACCTTAATAACCACTGAGTAAGGATTCCTCGGAAAGTTAAGGATTAATGATTCTTTCTATCAATTGAATAGATTCAATCTTATACATACACGAGGAAGGTAATAAAAAAAAGAGAGAATCAAACGATTATGCTAATCTTTTTTATCACTTAGGAGCCGTGCGAGAAGAAAGTCTCATGCACGGTTCTGAATGAGAGAAAAGACAAGTTCTCTGTTTACAGAATCAAGCATACTTTGTACAATCATATTTTGTACTTCCTTTCTTAATTGCTTCATTTCTTCTTCTTCATCTTTTTCTTCACTCTGTTTTTCTTCACTCTGTTTTTCTTCACTCTGTTTTTCTTTACCCTTTTTTTCTTTACCCTTTTTTTCTTTACCCTTTTTTTCTTGGCCCTGTTTTTCTATAAACAAGTTGACAAATGCAATATATATATTTACCGAAATCAAGTCGGTCTGTTTGAGAATCTCTATACGTGTAATTCCTCCATAACTAGAATTTATCGAACCTTTGATATGTTGTACATAATTTTCAATGCAATTATATATTCTCTCATCTTCTCGTAGATCTTCGGAATAATCCCTTTCTTCAAACCAAAGGGAACAATGGTTTTGAGTAAAACCAAGTCTAAAACCAAGTGGATTTATTTTGTTTCCCATACATATTTTTTTTTAGTACTTTTTTTGCAAGTAGTAGTATATTTGCGACATAAATGGATTATGCTTCCATCTATTTGGATATTTTGTTTCTATTTTTTTACCATAATTGAGTTAGAGTCATCTAAATCCTCCAATGTAATACTTATATGACAAGTAGGTTTCTGTATTGGATAACCGCGTCCCCGAGCTCTAGGTCGAAATCTTTGAAAAATAGGACCTTCATTCACTTCAGCCACAAGGACAAATAAAGAGCCCTTATCTATATTCATATTGTGATATGCATTTGCGGCTGCAGAACGAAGTACTTTTAATATGGGATAACATGCTCTATGAGGCATCCAATTCAGTATTGAAAGTGCCTCCATATAGGTACAACCACGAAGTTGATGAGCTACTCTACGTGCTTTATTAGAAGACATACGTACATGTTTAGCTACAGCTCGTATTTTTCTAGTTGAAGCCCTATTTATAAATTTCATCTTCATCCTCCACAATGAATTAATGTATACTATTTATAATACAACGATACTTTTTTAATTGTTTCTCGCTTTTTTTTCTTTTGTTGCTTTTATTTTATTTTTTTTTTTTATCGTTTTTTGATTTTTTATCCTTTTTCGCATGTCCCTGAAAAATGGAAGTAGGTACAAACTCTCCTAATTTGTGGTTTATCATACCATTTGTTATAAAAATGGGTAAATGCAGCTTTCCATTATGAACAGCTATGGTATGACCAATCATTGCGGGTACAATGGCAGATCTTCGGGACCAGGTGACTATTATCCTCTTCTCTTTATTGATGTTTAGATCATCTATTTTACTCAACAAATCATCAGATACAAAAGTATTTTTTCTTAGTGAACGTGCCATGGTTAATTACCTTTCTTTTTATTGATAGAAAATAAAAAATGGATTTACGACGATGTTTATTCCTACTTACGTCGACGAAGGATTGAAACATCACTATATTTATTTCTTTTCCGACTTTTTCTTCCAAGTGCGCTATAGCCCCAAGGGGTCAGGGGTTTTTTTCTGCCAATTGGAGCTCTTCCTTCACCACCCCCATGAGGATGATCCACAGCATTCATAACTACTCCTCTTACTTCAGGACGTTTACCCAGCCAACGTTTGGACCCAGCTTTACTTAAAGTTCTATTTTTCCATTTAACGTTGCCTACTTGTCCAATTGTTGCTGAGCAGTTCTCAGATATTAAACGAACCTCCCCAGATGGTAATCTTAATGTGGTCAATCGACCTTCTTTTGCGATCAATTCTGCCGCAGCACCCGCTGCTCTAGCTAATTGTCCGCCTTTTCCGACTTGTACTTCGACATTATGTATAGTCGTGCCTAAAGGTATATTGGTTGAAGTAGACCTTTAATTTGTAAAAATCCCTTCCCAAACTGTACAAGCCTCTCTCAGGGCATACAGCTTTCTGGATGTGGATGAATATTTATATACTCAATGTATAATATATACAATATATTTTATAGAGAGATTGAAGATGAAGGGCATACTTTAAATTCCTTATGTCCTTATTCTTCTGTACATCCTAGGTTTTTTTATTCCATCATCTGGCTTATGTTCTTTTTTCATGTAGCATTCAGAATGAATGACTTTATCAAATTACGTTAATGCTTTCGCATCTTCCGGATAACGTAGGAGGCATTTGAAAATAGAAATTTTATTTATTATAAAAAAAAATATTTTCACTGTTCAGCTTCGAATCTGCCTTTGACCATCAAATCAAATGTGAGTTACTTGTTTTTCTCTTCATAACAAGGGTTCCTTTACCTTATTTGTTTCTGCTTCAGACAATTAAGTCTTCTCCATATTATCATATCTCTGGAGTCAATAATTCCAGAAACTATTGAACTCAATCACCCGCTGCTCTTTATCCTCAGTTTCCCTTTGGGGTTGATCCCATCAAAGTATCCTAGTTGGATCAGTGATAGATTTTAAGGTTTTGCTGTAAACCCAATCGGGTATTTCCAATTACGTAAATTAATAATTCAAACCGCACTCAAAGGTAGGGCATTTCCCATTGATATGGGAGCTCTTGGACCGGAAAGAATAGTATCTCCAATCATAATCCCTCTCGGATGCAAAATATATGTCTTTTCACCATCTCTGTAGTGCACAAGACAGATATATGCACTTCTATTAGGGTCGCTTTCTATTGTTACAATTTTTCCCAATATGTTTTTCTCACTACGTTGAAAATCAATTTGACGATATAGACGCTTGTGACCTCCTCCTCTATGTCGTATGGTAATAATTCCACTGTTATTACGACCTTTGCCACAACGATGATGGCCGGAAGTCAATTTCTTTTGTGGATGAGATTGAACTTTTCGATCAAAACTTGATAGAGATTTCTCACGTGTGCCCGGAGTAAAAGTCCTGTACGAACGGGTGGTCATGTTATTATTTATTGAAATTAAATAAGTTTCATTTTGAAGGAAAAAGTGGAATAGAATAACCTGGTTTTAGTGTAATAATCATACGTTTATAATGCATTCTATGTTTCATTATTTGTTTTCTATTTCCTCTTTTTTCTTTCTTTTGCGGAGGTCGATAACTATTGACTCCTACTACTTTAACATTGAAGAAAAGTTCAATCCAATTTTTGATCTTTGTTTTATTCGATCCCGAATCGACATTTAAAATATATTGATTTTTTTCAAATAGACTAACACTTTTTTCTGTAAGTACTAAATCTAGATATTGAACTTCATACATAAATATTTCTCCTTTACTATCATTTACAAATAAAATACAAATGTCTATATCCACCTTTATTATAGTTCAATAAATAGAATTAAACTATATTTATATATGATACAATAGGATTACATAGGAAATCATGTTTTTAACATATTCTGATTTGGGTAACCGTCTTCTATTGAATTGAAAAAGAAAAAATGTTTGATCATACATCTATTAGATCAATTAATGCCAATTGTCTGATAATAAAAATGTATTGATATGTCTTATATCTATAAGATATAAATCGATATGAATAATATAGATATATTCTATCCTTTTGATCCACTTTCTCTTCCACTATTGGACTATATAACGATATGTGATTATAATATTATATTGTGAAATATTTTCTCCATGAAATAGAATTAGCTTCTTGGATGCCTTGATGGTGAAATGGTAGACACGCGACACTCAAAATGTCATGCTAAACAGCGTGGAGGTTCGAGTCCTCTTCAAGGCATAGATATTGTAATGTTTATTGAATGAGCAATTGAAATAATATCAATTCGATTTGTTGATATTATTCCAATTAGATTGAATTTTTTGATACAAAATCAATAGGCTAAAATACCTGAATATTGTTCTTACTTCTATTTATTTGTTTTGAGGATCTGACATTAATCCTCTCATACCTACTAATTGGTGAACCTGAGATGTACTTCCTCTAGCTCCTGAAAAGGACATCATATGTACTAGATTAAGAGGATCAGTCATCCTAAAATTCGGATTCATTTCTCGTCTCAAATATTCACTGGTAGCATGACATATCTCAATCAATTGACATAATTTTTCCACTGCATGTACATTTCCATAATCATGATGTCTTTTCAAAGCAAACCCTTGTTGCTGTGCATCTTGGATAATCCATGCTTTAGATGGTGTTGTTAAAAGATCATCAATTCCTAATGAAATAGCTGCATTAGTAGCTTGTTGGAAACCTAAATCTTCAGTTGATCTAATATATGTGATGTATATGTCATTCCAAATTGATTTACGAATCTTCTAATAAGGTGCTTCATAACAAATTTATCCATCCCTTTATTAAAAAAGGGCACTTCAAGGGGAAAAGACACCTTGATGAAATTAGGTTGTGCCATAAGAAGAAAATATCCCCAACAGGATTCAACAATGGGTTCAAGTTGGAAGGCTCCCTTGATCTTGGTTCAAACTTATTATAGCCTTTTTGGTTATGAATATAAATTAACAGAACCTGATTGGGGTTACTTTGTACAAGCATAGTAACCGTCTTCTATAAAATGCTTATAAAATAATGGAGCTCTATTCATGGATGTGCCTTCATGAGCTTGAGACATTCTGAATAGACTCCAAGGCCAAAATCAATCCTAGGTTGTAAAGACCTATCAGAGGACCCTAGGCTTTCATACCAATTATTGGAGTGAAAATAAACTGAGAGAGGGGGGGGGGTGAATCAGTGTTATTAACTTCTTTACCAAATTTAACTGAAACTGAAATAAACCAAATGTATGCTCTCATTTATTAGTGATAAAATCATTCATGTATTGAATGCAATCACATAAACTGAAATGAGAATAGTGAAACATAGAAATTTAAATCATTAAAGCATTGAATCAAATGAACCATAGATACTCAAATAGACACAAGATATGCTGAGGCGAAAACCCTTCTGGGGTAGAAAAACCACTCCTTAACCTGCTACCTTTTTCAGGATTTCATTTCAATAATCATTTTGACAATGCCTCGTGGCTTATTTCTTAGCACCAACTGAAGGAGCACCAACCCCTCTTTTTAGAGACACCAATATCAAGGAGCACCAACCCCTTTTTTGTTTATTAGTAGTACATACAATGATACAAAGGATCTCTTTGTTTCCCAGATTTATGTCAAGTGCCTCTTGACAGACAATGTGTAGAATTCTCAAATGTCAAGAATGACACTTCAGAGTTCCACCCATTATCAAGCCTTAAGACAACTTGAGGAAAATATCATTAAGTTTTTCAATTACTATCTCAATACAACTTCTCATAAAAAAAATGTATTATGTGTGATGTGTACCAACTTTATTTTTCTCACACTCAGTTTCATACATTTTCCATGATACTATTCAAAACAGTTAACTCATTTTTTTCCCCAATTTTTATAGCAAAAAATAATTACCCTATGTCTCTTCAATATATCTAACTGCACTACTCTTTTTTATTTTCTAGTTTTTTCAATAATGATAAAGCCCTAATCTCTCTATTTTCATCTTTTTACAAAATACATCATTACATTCAAGAAAGGGTTACAACATTTGCTCATTTTTTCACTTTAAAAGAATAACTCCAAGATGATTATCAGGTTACCAAACTTCTATCAAGCAACAATGCCAGATGTTGCAGAAATCTTGAGAGAAAGATCTTTTCTCCTGACAAGAATGGAAAGCAGTATGCAAAAATAGAGAGGAGACTGAACATAATCTTCACAAGTAGCCTGCATAGTTTTTCCTCAACAACCTAGCATCAAAAACAAATATATATCCCATGAGCAATACTCGTTAAAACAACAACATTTAAGTAACTGAAAGAACTAAGCTCTATAACCGAAACCATCCTTTTAAGAGTAGTTACCAAAGATTCCAAGTAAGGATCTGAAGAGATTCAAAGATATTATGATTACCCACAAACATAAATCACTTTCCCTTAAAATGTAGGAGCAGATTTAAAAAGATATATAAAATATATATGCATTACTGGCATGCACCGAATATGCTCACAAAAACAACTGAACCCATTTGATTTTTCCATTTTTCAAATAGAAGGAAAAACATATATCTCCTAACAACCTTTCTAGTAGAGGTAATGCTTCTGCACAATAGTCAAAAGAAGGAATACCTAAGAGTAATGATGAAGACATTGTCATGAAGGATTTTACTAGATCTGTAGAGAAAGAAACAGGCAAGACACCTTCCAATCTTGGGCCTTCACTCAACGACAGGAATTAGAAACAAAAAAATGACCATTGTAATGGTCCTCTAACATTCCCCATATGTTGTCCAAGGTTAGAAATCTAGTGAATGCAATGAAATGGCTGAGAGAAAATTTCCATGGTGGCGGCCAAATTATGTTTCCAAACCCTTCGAACAAGAGAAGAGAAATGATGACCTAAACTTCCAAAAGACCAATCACCTGAAATCCTTTACAAAGATTGATAATCGTTTGGAGTCTGAAAGGACAGTCATAGTAAATCAAAAACTCATAATTCCCTTTGAAATCTGCGGGTAGATCAAAGACTTGCATGCCGACAAGCATTATTGTTTTTGACTATTATTGACAATGTGAAATCATCAACCAAGTTATGCATTGAAGAAATTGATATGACTACCTTACATATCAAATTCTGATTTCCTAAGGCATGATTGTTTCCAAATGATCAAAGCTAAGTCACATCCAATGTGACATGAAAAATTAATCAATACCTTTATACCTGTTGTCGGCCTTGAGGCCCAATTAAATGTCAAGGAATAGATCCGAATGCAATATAATATGCACTCCCATAGTGTGTCAAACATAATTTCCAATGCCAAAAGATATCAAATAATATCAAATCCGATTGCCACCTCATTAAATTCAATGCCATATAATGTCTAATGTCAAATACTTTCCAAAGTCGTGTGAAGTGTAATAAAGGCTAAAAACATGCTAAGTTCACAATGCCATTCCACATACCATAAAGCCTTATCAGTTGATTAAGGAAACCCATTAGGGTTTTCTTTATATTGAAAAAGAAACTGCATCTCATAAACCATTAACAATTTCATGATGCAAGCGACCGATCAAGCCACAATATATCAACCTATAGAACACTGAATCATGCCAGAGTCATATAATTAAGTGAATCACTAAAACACTAATTGTTAAATCAGAAACATGTCACCTTATCAATGGAACATAAACATGTAACCAAGATTCCTTAACTGAGATCTGCACATGGAGTCAAGAGATCAATGCCACCAATGACAATATCAAAAATGAAGTAAACATGCCAAACATAAATGAAGCAAATCAACTAAGTAAACAACCACGAAGATGCCAGAGTATAACACTTATTGTCATCAAGGAAAAAATGGCACAAGAGAGATTCAATAGATAGTGGATGGAAAAACCACATAGAAATGAAATCAAGGTTAGTGTGTAGAATATCCTTGCATGCACGAAAATAGACAGTAAGTACATAGGAAGAAATTTTAAATACAATTATGATGATCTTGACCATTAGGAGATGGTTAATAGCTTGATATTTTGGTCTTTTGGGCAATAATAATTTTTGAATATTGTCATACTATTCCTTATGCTTGATATAGGTCAGATTTTACTTTAATATTTTTTGTACAATGTGAAAGAATCATACGATTTCTTCTAACTGATAGTGAATCATTTTCTTGTTAAAATGATCATTTCTTCTAAGAACAACTAGAGATTTTGTAACAAAGTAGTGATAATTATTGTTTTCTTTTAAAACTAAATTATATAATAGAGAATATGAATGTTTTGTTGTGTTGCAACTCTGTTCAGTTTATAAGTGTTAAATGACAAATGTGAATATGTGAACAATATGCTTATAACTGTATAGTAGAAACAATACTTTTTTGTTTAAGCCAAGAATGCTCTTAAGAAAACAACTATTTTTTCAATGGTTTAGAAGGAAATAGTAAATGTATGCTAAAAAAATTGTATGAAACTATAAGGCCTGTACTGTTCACTTGACAATGAAAGGCCAAATCTAGAATAGTATCTAAGTTAACAAATATGAATTAATTTATTTTATCTTTAGAATGTATGTAGAAACTCAAACATAAGTAGGCATATATATGTGTATTTGCATAGGCTTCGTCTATGTATAGACACATACTTGTGACATACCTTCTTTAGTTTTATTTTTAGAATGTATGCAAAAATGCAAACATAAGTAGGCACATATATGTATATTTGCATAGACTTCGTCTATGTATAGACACATAATTGTGACACACCTTCTTTAGTTTTTTTTTTTTAGTACTTCATTTGAATGGAAACTACTTAAGATGATAAGTAGAAATTAGTATTAAGAATGAAGTGATTGAATGGTGAATTACTCTGTAAGTCATAAATCTATTTTTTTAAGATTAAGTTTATTTACATTTTGATAGAAATTTAAGAAGAAATAATTTGATTGTTGAAACAGAACAATGATGCCTTAATTGACCAAACCATCTATGGGTAGTTGCTACTAGAGGGTAGATAGTTGTTTAGTAGAAAGTTACTTCCAGGATGGGTGCCAAAATGCTTTAGAGAGTATAGGTTTGCTTTACCATAACCTATCATTTTCTATTGTTGCAACACACTTTTATGCTTGGCCAAGCAATATTTTTCATTATGTATGCATGAATAAACTCTGTGATTTCACTCTCTATCATTCCTAGCATAGATCTTGCACTTTCTTTTTCTAGCATACAAGATAGAATTTGCATGTTGATGTTGGGAACACACTAGATTCCACCTTGCAGGTTGTTCTCTTCCTAAACTCTTAGTGAAGGGTCAGACATTCTTCAAGATGGAAGAATATCATGGAAGTGAAAGCTTCGTGGTTGGGCAGTAAAGCACTTCAACCATGTTCTTTTCCACCAGTGAAGGCGAGCTATGAACAAGAATCCTTAATGTTCACCAAAGTATTATAGTCTATGTTGTAGCTTTATGTAACTATCATTTAAGTAGTTGATGATAAATGTATCTTGAAATGATATTATGGCCTTTGGTGCCAAGTGAACATGCTATTGTAATTTGACTTTTGAAGAGAATATAAGAATATTTAACTCTTTTTAAATGGACATGTGTAGCTATAATTGACTTTAGCCACTAGTTATGTCTATTTAGTTTGGAGTAAATTCATGTATCATTTTCAGTGATAATTAAATAAGTAATAATTAGGAATAGGTTATTACATGTTGAAGGCTAAAGGTTTTACTATTGAGTGCAATGTTTCAAATTGTCATAAGGGTTTTCATTTTGTAAGGTTAATAAGGAAGAAGATGATGTGGTATTATTGGGGATACTATAAATTATCCTACCTCCAATTATGTAGTTATAGAGTAAAAGATCAATTTCCTTCATGTTCGAAATGGGTGGAATTGGAAATAAGTTGATCTGGTTGAGCTATCTTTTGAGATAGGTTTTGAACCAGGATGTGGAGCTCTAATGGAGATAAGTGTTATCCTAGTGCATGGAAGTTGCATGAAAAATATGGGAGAATATTTTCTACCCCTCATCTTTTGCATGACTTTGGTTCTCAAATAGGATAAGTGCATTTTCTATCTTCACAGATCCCATTTCCCCAGCATGGTTGGCTAGGCAAGCCCTATGCATTTATTTTCAGACCTACATTTCCATTACATTTTTACTAGTAGAAGCTTGGAATCAATTTGTAATCTATTATCATGAGTAACATCTTGGAATAAATTATGTCTATGTAAAGTGGCATATGCCATTTATACAAACTAGGGTTATAGGAGCTTGCATGCTCTACTCATGTTTAAAAAGATATGTAATAATGTAACATTGTAATTTAGTTATACTAAAATACATGGTTGTTTTATTCTTCATTTTTGTTTATAGTAAAGAATTATTATTTGAGTTCACTATATATGAATCTATTCAAATCAGTATTTTGTCCTTTAAGAAATTAAGTATTATCTATTTATGAAATATTTGCATCCAGATTTAAAACATAAATCAATACAAATGAAAAAATAAATTTGCCATCAAATTGACAAAAAATATTATAAACACTAAAATTTATCACTCTTGCTAGGGTTTACCAAAATTTTATTGATTTCTAATTATTCCTTTTATTAAGTCCCTTGCAACATTAAGTTACCAGTCCCTTGATGTTGATGTCAATCCTAGCACATTGAAGTGTAGAACAATTTTAAAACACGTGTTTATTGTTTATATCATAAATTACTCAACCGTTTGATGGAAATTTGATGGATCATGGTTGTAGTTGCATTCCAGAATAAAATGCATAGAGTGTGAGGCTTGTGAACTCAAACCTCTAGAATCACCCTATAACCATGAGATTTATAAAGATCAAAAGATGAGAATTTTTTTTGCGATTTTTTTTTTAAGTTTCATTACAGAAATGCAATGTATTGATTGTGTAGTCTAGTGACAATATCACTTAAATATTTGAAAAAAATAATTGAAATTTTTACTACTAAGTGATTTTATTTCTAAGTGATAGATTCAGCAAACAGGGAGATTTCAAATTCCTCATTGTATTGCACAAGTGAGATTCTAGGTTTCAACAAAGCCAATGAGTATTAATCTTTTCAAGAATCAAAATCCGAGTAAGTGAAAGAAAAAATTCCTATGGCTACATTTCACTTTTTCTTAAAATATTATTTTTTAAAACTTTGAAGTTGGGGTTTAGGGTTGAGAGACTTAATAAAAATTAAGGACTAAGAGGGAATTCACAATTTCACATTGTATAAGCATGTCTATCACCAATACTAATAGCAAAATAAAGAAATTTGTTGGGGAAGGTGGATCAAAATCGGATAAAAAATATATTATGTTGGATTACTTAAAACCCAAAGTTTCACTGATGAATATCATGATATTTATGATTTTGAAATATATAGAATTCATACCTCAGAACTTAGATTTTCATATGAGATTAAGGCTGCAAAGCACATGCAAGTTAATAGTTTTAATGCACCATGGGAAAGTGGATTAGGGTACATGATGTTACATGAGGTTTTCCCTTGCCCATAATTTATCATGGTCTATGCCCAAAATTATGATGATAACAAAAGAGCAATTATTAATAAATATAGAAAAGAATAATTATTATCAATTAATGTCAAAGAACTTCGAAAAGTGTTGGGGTTTCCGACCAAAGAATTTAGAAATGTCCACATTGACCTAGAAAATCTTGCCAGTGATTATGAAGTAGTGGATGAAAGGGAGAAACATTATTTCATAAATAAAATAGTTTAGGATAACATACAAGTTGGAAAAAATTGAAATGTAATCATAATTCTCCTTATGATTTTGATATTTTTAGACCATGGGTTTGGGATACTTTTTCTATGCTAGCATTTTTCCTTGGAATGGATAGAAATTGGGAAGTGGGTGCAAGCCTCCTTGAAATGGTATATAATATCCATTATGCTTTTCCATCTCAACATGTCAAATATAACTTTATTGAGCACATTGTAGAATCCATGCATGAACAATTTTTAATTATTAAAGGAGGTGCACACTCAAATTCCACTAAAATTTTTAGGTTCACTACCTAATTGTGTTATTCTTTTCTATTCAAATTTAGTGAAATGTTTCAGACCAACAAGCTTTAGATTCAACCCTATAGTAGTGTTGAGGAAAATAAAATATCTCAACTATATGATTGGACCATTGAGATAAGGATGGATGATTCTCGAAGGAACTACAATAATTTTGTAGAATACATTTTGGCTCCATTGCATCAAAAAATTACAAATACTCCAATGTCTAGATTGCCTATTCCATGTAGAAATTGCATTCAACAAGGAAAAAAATACAATTGGTTGATTGGTACTTAATTGAAGAATATATAATGCTAAGATTTTTAGGATTGGGAGTAGAGCCATACAAACATCCAATACATGTGACAAAAAGGATTTTCCATTGGAATATGTAAGGAAAATGTAGAGTACTGATGATCTACACTTTGTCGGCTAGCAAAAGAAGACCTTACTTCCTTCTTTACCTTTTTCATGTGGGGGGTTCACATTCGAGAGAAAAGCATTTGGTGTGGATCATGATCTTTTGAATTTTTTTAATTTTGATGCTATCTATCACTGGTAGTATGATCCATGTGACACCATTAAATCAATTATTTTGGCCAATAGGAATATTGCAAGTAGAATTCCACATCAAAGTAAACCCTTGCTTGAAAACTTGAGAAACAAGGATTCTTGGGATGAGGTCAAAATGGTAATGGAGAAAAGTTCTATCGAGAAAGTTATTCCTTTTGAACAATTGTCTATAGAAAATTATGACATTGCACTGAAAGACAATCAGGAGGTACAATAATTTTTATGAAAAAAGTGATAAACCATCTAGTAGAGTAAAAATGCCACATTCTCTAGATAAGGAAGTTATAGATAAAAATTGGTCACGATAAAAAATTACTATGTTTTGGTCTATAAGGAAGGAGCTAGGTGAACCAATAACTCTTGAAAACTTTGGAGATAATGAAGAAGATCATGGGTTTAGAAAATTGTGGAATATAGAGAATCCCAATGATGGTGAAGATCAAGAAACTTTTGACAAATCTAGTGATGATAGGGAAGAAAAAATCTATCAAAATTGGTTTAAGTGAGGCCACAAAAGAAGCATATACTTCAGTAGCATCCATAGCCAAAAAAGTGTGTTATGAAGGTGGTCCTTTAGGGTCCCAAGGACAAGGCCCTTGGACAGTAACATATGTAGATCATAGAAAACTAGGTTATAAATCTAGCCTTGGAGCTGATAAAGTAGTGTAGACATGGAAAATGTACATTGTCAACCTGACACGCTTGATCCAAATTTACTAACATCATTTCCTCCGGAATCACATTTTCAACATTTCATCTTCTCTTGTCTCTTAATTTAATAAATGAATATTTATTGGATTAAGTCTTCTTCTTTTAATGATTAAATTAATCAATTTAATTTAATCTTACATCCTTGTTTAATTAAATAAATCATTTTATTTGATTAAAACCTCTAAAGTCCTCTTATTAAATTAAATAAATTAAACATTATTTAATTTAATCTAACATATTCCCTCCTGGTTAAATAAATCAAATCATTTATTTAATCAATCTTTCCCTCTCAATTCTTGACTTAAATCAATTCATAAATCTAAGTCTAAATTGTCACATCACCTAATTCTTCATTTAAATTAATTAAAACCATGATTAAGTTAATCCCTCTCATTAAAATCCTCTAGAGAATGCAAGTTGCACAATAAATCAATTACTTTGATATATTTAATTCTCTATTTTCTCTCACAAAGCATCAAAATGGAATATTCCCTCATTTGAATTCAAAAAGACCAAGTGGACTTGGTCCTTCCAACAAGACATTGAATGCCTCTTACATGTCCTTGACCTTGAGCCAAGTGACATTAACTTCATTTCCTTTCCCTCTTCAACATGTCATTTCTCAAATTTGAAATGCCACCTCATTGAATTTATTGGCACTTTGGCCAAAATGTACACAACCATCAACCATTCACATGGTGACAAGTGGCATTTGGCCATTGGGTGAAACTTAGTCCCACATTGCCCAAATCTTGCTTATTCTTCCAAATACAATTCTATAAATTGGAGACTTCTCTCTTCATTCTTCATCCACAATCTTCATGCAAAGTTACTCTCTTCAATTGAGAACTAATTTTTCTCATTTCATCCAACCATTTATCATTTCCAAGAATTGTAACAAGGTTATGCTCAAATCTCGTTGGAGATTTGACCATTTGCTCAATCAATCAACATTGCAACTTAGGAATTGGGAAAGGGCCAATTGCAACACTTCATTGGCACCAATTCCCCCATAAGATCATCATGCTATTAGCTTAATTAGGATTTACTTTCATAGTATTTGAGCTTTGTTCTTCATTTTCCTAATTTTAGTTTAAATAGATGGATTTTATGGGGAATCTCTCATACTTGTTTGCATGCATTTGTTCTAACGACTAATGTGTTTTGTTGCTCTTGTGCATTTGTAGGTTTAGGGGTTCACAAGTAGACCAAGGGAATACAAGTACAACTAAAACAATTTATTTTGTTAGAGCTTCAAATCCTAATCCTCAAGGCTAGATACAATCACAACTTAGGCATGCCCATGGTGGAGAACCTAGTGCAACTGCCACTGCCACTAGTGGTGATGGTATGGGTACTACTACTAGTAGTGGTTAATATGTGCTACAATAACAAGTTACACACAAGAGGATAATAATGCAACATACCACACAAACACCAAGTGATCAAGGAACATGGAAGAGGCAAAGGATTTTGATAGGCCCAAGTCCAACAACAACTACTATTTACACCAGAAAGGAGTTATTTCTAGGCACTCCTATCCCCATAGTTAGTGTCGTTGCAACAACATTAGCAACTACAAGTACTCTTATTCCTTTTCCATTCAAGCATTACATTGTTCATGTGTCCCTAGGTTTTTATTACATTGAAGAGTTTAAAAAGGATATTAGAATTGTATAAAAAATAAAATAAGCAACTGATGGAGTGTGTCTGTTGTAACTTTAGAGCCTACAAAAACCATGGTATTACCCACATTTGACACAAATAAAGAAATCATGGAGTACACAATTATTGTTCTCACATTTCAAAATAAACCAACAAATCAAATGGATTGATCTAAATTTTAGGTGAGCAATTTACAAGTGGATTGTTTTTTACTCAAGAATACTAAAAAAAATAATGTATCAAAGAAAAAAATGAATTGGTTTACACCACATTGCTAAAGAGAGAGAGAGAGAGAGAAGAAAAGGTTGAAGACTCAAATAGAAAATTTATAGGTAGACCTAGAAAATGAGTAAGCAAAGAGGAAAGAAACAGATAACAAGAGAAATGAATTTAAAAAAAAAAGAATAAAAAAATCTACCTCTACATCAACAAGCAAAGAGGATAAACAAAAAGAGAGAGAAGTGAATGAATTGAAGAAAATGTTAGATGGGAGTAAAATTAAATATGATGAGGAAAAATCCACTTCAAAAAATTTAATACAAAAAATTAGGAAAGGAAATGAACAGTGGGAACAAAAATTGGAGAAAGAGAGAAAAAAATGAAAATTTGGCCGTAGAGCTGATGGAAGAAAAAAATGAAATTAACTCTTGAACCGTAAATTTTAGGGGAAAGGGGATTCCCTAACACTTCTATGGTTTTCACCTAAAAGGAGAGAGGTCTTCTACCCCAAAACTTAGAGGTTCACTCAAGACTTATGTTAATGTGACTAATATTCTCTGAGGTGAGATCTCCTAAGTACAATGTACTATTAAAAGAGATGGATTATCAATGAAAACCTAATACAAAACAACTTATTTAAGCCTACACAATGATATGTAAAAGGAAAATCTTGAGATAATACAATAAAATATAGGAGGGTAGGTAAGAAAAGTGCACTTGGAAATGGGCAAGGGTTAAAGTAAAGGTTGCAGAAGTCTCTAAAATTCTAAAAAATATTATTTTTAAGTCAATTGGGACACTTATGCCAAGCTGGGCGACTTAGTCCTAGTTCTTGGAAACTATTTTGGGGCCCGCTTCAGCCAATTGGGTGTCTAGATCTTCAAAAATCCCTGACAAAAACATGCAATGGGACTAAGTCACCACTGTTGGAGACTTAGTCCATTCCGACTTTTCTAAAAATTTGAAAGTGGAAATGAAAGCCTATAGTCTACAAACCGTTCTCTAACTGAAATCCAGGTACAAATCTATGAAATAACCTAAAAAAAAATTATATTTTGGTTTCTAATGTGTCATTTTCGTTAGTAAAACCCCTATTTGGTATTTAAACTTTGAAAGAGATAAGAAATCTACATAAAATCCTAGCCCTAAATGTGTCTAAGACGAGGAAATCTGAAGTATGATGTAACCCTATCATAATGTGCAAGAATAAGATGCACAAATGAAACTAGAGTAATGCAAGACTCATTCCAAGATACCTAAATCACATTCGAAATTAATCTTCATGACATGCAAACCTTCCTTAGGCTAAAGATAGAGAAAAAATGGAAGATGGAACCACTTTGAAAATAAGTCTTTAAGCTGATTTGATGGCTAGTTGCATCTCCTCAACCTAGATTTCTCCATGATTCTCCATAGACATCCATGATCAATATTTTACAATGTGATATTCTGAGTAAAAAGTGAGCTTGAAGACCTGCAAAACACTTAGCTTGCTATCGTAAGCTTCAACTTTTTTGTAGAAAGACTAATGAATCTTCTTGTGGAAGATGTTCAACACTTGATTCTTGAATTTGTTTGTGAAAATGGCTAAAGGTCTTGAAAAACTACCTAAAAACATTTATTTATAAGCATCAATACCTAATTTTTAGTAATTTTGACCTAAGAGGTTGACATCCATTAGGAATTTTTATTAAGTCGGAGATTCTGCTGCCCAAAGATGCAAATAAACCAAAAAGGGACTAAGTCTCCACCTTGGGCAACTTAGTTCCACCAAGGATTTTTGAGGTGGGATTTGTGAATTTTGAATGATTTGAATGTTTTTTGTTGGGACTTGTATGATTTCTTGGTGGAAATAAGCCTCAAGGTAAAAAATAATGAGTCTTAGGGGCCTATAAATACTATTTTAAGGGGTGATTGATGTAAGGGTGTCTAAAGTACAACCAAATTAGGCATAAAATTGTCTCTTTCTTTAAGAGTATACTTTTTTTGGTGACACAACTCTTATCAAAATATGAGCTACATTTTGTAGAGAAACAATGAGGCAAATGAAACAAAATATCTACAATGAAATATTGCAGAGGATTGATCATTTGTGTGAATTATTTTAATTGATTAATTCTATCAAACTACAATATAAGAAGCTCAAAAAATATTTAGTGGACAACAAAAATGTGTTGGTATTAGATAAATTTGCAAATCAAGTTCAACAAATAGTCTACAAAGCTAGTGAATGATTTGAAATCAAAGGAGATTAATTATCAGCTTGCTGCATCAATGATGTTGTCATCTATCATTCAAAAGTGTTTGAGAATGCATGAAGCAAAGGAATTTGTGCATCTGGTTGCAGACAAGATGAAGAAGTTTGATGAAAAGATAAGGAACTTCACAGAGCTTGGTTTGCTAGAGGCTTTTGACACAAATGATTGATTCATTGGAAATGATGATTTTAGAAATAATATGGAGGGTGCAAGGAAGATTGATTTGGACCAATTTCCTCAAAACCCAGATGTGGCGAACTATTTGGATTCCATCAAACCACTGATAACCTTGAATGTAATTTTCATTGAAGAATTCAAGACAACTTCCAATTATAATCATGAATTGTTAACAAATCTTCAAGTGAAAAAAATGTATCAGTTAGAACAAATGACAATTCCACCATTTGAATAGTGGAAGTTGCTTGAAAAGGTGATACAGTGACTTGATATTGATAATATGAGTTTCCAAGTTCCAACTCAAATTTTTGCAGAGTTTTCTTTGAGAAATATTTTGCATGGCCAATGCCTTTATGTATTCCTTCATATGAAAATCAATAAAAAAATCAAATTCAATAATGTGTTGATGTTCAATTATTTGTATTATTTATTTTATCATTTGAAGATAAAGTCTGGTTTATGTGATACATATTAAATGATTGTTGATGTTCATTGTTGTATATGCTACTATTGTTAATATGTTATTAAGCATTGAGTTGAGTTATGAATCACTAAGTACATGCTTAACACAATTAAAATATGAAACCTTTGCATTCAACTAATAAATTTTAAAAAACATCATTGTTTTCCTAGTTGGAATGAGTCTTAGGGCTTAGGGTTTCAGTCATTTTTATGGTTTAGGGTTCTTGTGTCTCTAAAACCCTCTAAAAAAACCTAAGTATAAATTCCATTTTCAAATGTTATATTTTGTTGTTGACCTCCTATCACCAATTCTCGGTTACTTAAGTCACAACTTAATCCTTTTGGCTCATCATTTTACTGGCCCCTCAAACATTATGTCCTTGTTGTTACCTATTGATTTCTTATAATACCACTTTATGTCATATGGGACATTAATCTTTTAATATTTTCTAAGTGGTCCTAAGTCAAGGTTTTTAATATTTCAATTGTTGGTCTAATGTTTTGGGTCTTAGGTTTTATGTCCCCATCCTTCATTAACCTAGTTGGCCCTCCTTTTTAGTGCTAACAATTTTCAAATGTAGATATCATCATTTGATGCAAGATGTTGGATCTGGAAGGCTTCATCCTGACCGCTCCCCATGCTCCTATTTAGTTTTGTTTTCTATTAAAATATTTGGGTGGGTTGGAAGGTGAGTGATACATGTCTCGTACAACAACAAGCCCCAACATCTATCAAAGCCAGCAAGTGACAAGCTCCAATGGATCAATGGTGGTTATGAGGCAACATGGCTACATATAGACCGTTCATTGCACCCTCACTTAATTTTAATATTCATTTAAATAATCCCATGGGCTAGCGAGTGGATGACATGTATCCCCTTATTAGTGGGGTGCATCAAGTTTCAAATGTAGTGAACACTGTTTAATGAGATCGATGGTTGAGACAATGGTGACATGGCTCAATCTTGACCATTCCCTACTACCCTGCAGGACCCACCTTCATCTCTCATCTCTCAACAAGGAAGTGGGGAAGTTGACACATGGATTTTCTGATGTAGGGGTATCACTTTTTCATAATTAACTTCACCCATTTTTGTTTTGGAACATTTTGAATTTTTTTTGGCTTAAGTTTTTTGTTGTTTGGAATAATCCTAGATAGGTGGCAAGACTTGAATGCTCTCCTAATTGTTGCAAAATAAAAATTAAAGACAATTACAAATATTAGAGAAGATCGATCACCACTCTTGGGGGGAAGTTTTTTGTAGCTTCTACAGATGGTTACATTCAATTTGGGTGATTCTTGTTATTTGTGTGTATCGAACTAGTTACCGGGTTTTTGTAAATGGGATATTTCTCTGCCAACAAGAAGGGGGAGCAACAAGTTTATTCTAGGGAGAGCTCAATTTGGGATTGGGAATAGATAATAGATTCCTTGAGAATCAATTACCTTGTTTATAGCAAGCTTTATTTTTTTAAAATTGTTTGGCTCAGTTTCCAATCAATGGTGTTGGAGAAAATTGCTATCAACCATTCACATGTGGAATGAATGCTGATTTTGCAAAAATGGAAGAACTTATCTAGTTATTATTGCATTTTTTTCTTTATTCTATAGTTGCTATCATTTTCCATTGACACCTTGTTGTTTCTCCTTCTATTTTTTGTTCAAGGAAATGAGGACAAGTTGTTGTTGAATTACTTGTTCTATAAATGTTTGAATTTTTCCTACATGTCCTTTGATTTGTCTATCACCTATGTCCTTTAAGGTACCAATTTGGAGCTTGTTATGAGGCCACCTCATTCCTCTAATGTTGCATAAGGGTTAAACACAATTTATTCTACTTTTTTTTAGCATGGTTGAGACTTGTTTCTCCTAGTCCTATGATTAAGATAAGCAATGGTATATCTAGGTTTGTAGTGGGTGGAGAGCTCATGTTTATGGATGCATAAATTGTTGGACACTTTAATCTGAAGCCAAAACATTGGTGATTTAGTTTATGTTTTTATAAGTTTCAAACCAGACGTCATCATTTTGGTATTAGAGCCCAAATTTTTGGGGCTGTTAAGGAGTGGGTAGAATGTCATTGAGAGTGATGAGAGGTAGAGGTGCTTGAGGAAGAGGCAAAAGAGTACATGATGATAGAGTCCTCAAATTTTTTCAAAACTTGACCACACAAATGGATTCCATGGAGAGGAAACAATGAAGAGGAACCCCAATAAATGATGCCAGTGATGTTGAAGAGGAAGAGTGACCACAAGAAGATGATGAGTAAGATCAAGAAGAACCCAAAGGAGTGGAAGAAATATTGATCAGAGTTGTGATGAATGTGGAAGCCAAGCCAAAATTTGAAGTTCCTACATACTTGGGAATTTTGTGCATATTTTAAACACACGCCCCGCCAAAGGCAAGGACCCCCTCTCTTTTCCTCTTGTGGGTAATTTTTCTCCTGATGGGAATTTTTTCTCCTACCTCATTTTGTGTGCCCCTATTCCTAGGCCTAGGTTAGTTGTATGCCTTAAAATGACTAAATTTCCCTTTGACGAAGTTTGCCTATATGAATTTGCTAAGTCCTTTTCTTTTGCGTGCCCCCTTTTCACTTTTTCCTTGCTCTTGTTGACTTGCTCCCTACTCGCTTGCTTCCCTTTTTCCTTAATTTTTGACTTTGGGGATACGTTGCCTATGGATTTGGGATGTTTTTATGATGCCTAAGTGAACTACCAAGGTTTCGTTAAGTTTCAAAAATTTCATTACGAGTTGTCAGCCCTCCATCATCATCCAGTAGAATTTCCTTGTAGGCCACCGTCCTTTCGTCATCGTCTGTGGGTATTCCTTTGCGGGTTTCCATGTGCAGGTCATCATGTGTGAGTCACCGTGTTCTCATTGTCATTTTCAAAATGGCGGCAACCCTCCAACTTCCCTCTTTCAAATCTCTGCCTTTGCAAAATGGCATGCAAACTTCAAGTTTTCATCATCTAGGACCCACAAAATGAATGAATTCACATGCCTAAAGGGGTTTGCATCAAAATTTTCATGTGTTTAGAAATTGAAGAACTTCCATTGTGGGCTGCCATCCCTCCCTCGCCATCGATGGGAACTTCCCTTATGGGTCACCATCCCTCCATCACTGTCCATGAAAACTTCCCTTATGGGCCACCATCCCTCTATCGTTGTCCATGGGAACTTCCCTTATGGGTTGTCATCCCTCTGTTGTCAACGTCTGTGGGAACTTCCCTTGTGGGTTGTCACCCATCTATTGTTGTCCATGGGAACTTCCCTTGCGGTCCGTCGTCCCTCCGTCATTGTCCATGGGAACTTCCCTTGTGGGTCGTCGTCTCTCCGTCTTCGTTCGTGGGAACTTCCCTTCTAGGCCACCATCCCTCCATTGTCATGCATGGGAACTTTCCTTGTGGGCCACCGTCCCTCCATCACTATCTGTTGTAACTTCCGTTGCGCGCCACCATCCCTCCATCGCCATCCGTGGGAACTTCTTTATGGGCCACCATGTGCGAGTTTCCGTGTGTGGATTGCCTCTTTTAGGGCAGTTGACCCTTGACTTCCCCCTGCATGGTGGGCTCTGCATTCGGTTTCTTCATAACGTCTGCCTTTTGTCTGTAGGTTTTTCGTTGTCTGACTTCCCACCTCCCAAACTCTGCTTCGCTTCGACCCTCAAAAGTGAAATCTCCTGAAATCCAATTCCTCGAAAAGGAAAGTTTCTCAAAATGTCAAAAGGGAAATATTCCCCATAATAGAAATCTTTCTTGAAATGGATTTTTTCCAAAAATATTTTTTTTTTCTTGAAATTCCAATGTTCCCAAAATTGATTTCCTTTCCTAAAATGGGAAAATTTCCAAAATGGAAAGTTTTTTTCAAAATATGAAATTCTTGATGGACTAGAAATTGATACATTTTAATTTTCTAAATGAGGGAAATTTGTCATTTTTAGATATCTAAATCATGATATCTTATGACATAGGTACTTTTTGGATGCTTGGGAGAAAAATTGATCAATTCCATAAAAGCACCGACATACAAAGGGCGATCGAGGGAACTGTTTTATTTCACCAAAATGATGATGATTGTCAAGATCTGTCCACTAGGATTAGGAGTAGTATAGATACTTGTCAATTACACAAATCTACAAGAAGTTTCAGTTGATCGGATGAAGGGGTGTTGCAAAGGCATATCAAACAGAGGGCAACCTTCAAGTAGTTTTAGCTATATAGAAGGGCAATTGACTAGATGAAAAATTTGCTACAATACATGAGTCACTAGATGACAAAATAGGAATAAGATAAATGATGTATTTTAAATTACTATGTAATGGGAGTAGGTGAAACCCTAATGTAAAACAAATTTGATCTACACAATGCAAATCAATCCTAGCCATTCATTTGGGCTTTGGAAAACTATAAATAGGGGCTTACCCCTCATTTGTAAATGGTTGGAGAATTGGTGTAAAAGGCATTTTGCAGCAATAGAGAGAAGCATTGGATGAATTTGGGTGTTTCTTTTAAGTTTGTTCAATATGTATGCATTATTCAACTCCCATATTAGATTTAGTTGTTAGTTTCTTGAATGTCTTTGATAATGAAGAATGCTATGGTGTTGACCTCTTCCAAGCTCATGCTTTTTGTGATTTTTTAATGATGAATCACTTTGTAAAGCTAGTCTGAGCTATTTAAAAAATTTGCAACTAACTTCAATTGTAAGTTCATGAGGTGAATGCACAATTTGAAAATCTGTAGACCTTAGAAGATTGCACTAGTTTTGTGTAGTTGTAGGTTCTCTTGGTCAAGCAAAACTTAGTTTCATGGAATTCTAGCCCATTGTAGTGACCTCCATTATTACTATTCATTCATATCCTAGATTTAGAACAACTCTCTTAACCCTTTCCCTTTTTCTATTTCTTTTAACTCCTTGTTAGAGTAGGATTCAAAGCATGAAAACAATGCCAAATATGATGAACATGGTGAGTTTCAGCTTGTTTTTTTTAGTGGGCAACCACTGTAAATTCAGTTCCAACACTCAAAAACTCCATTGGCAGACCCAACTTCCCCTATTTTATAAACCATAAAGGCCGACCCTATGTTACCAGCAAAACACATCAACCAATTGAACTATTCCAAGCATCATCATGACTTGACACCCGAGAGACCTTGAGGTGATTTCTCCAACTTAGCTTCTAAAATTACCTTTCAAGAGAGGTAGTCCACTTGTGTGCTACCTATGTTGAGAAGTGCTAAAACACCCATCAATAGAAATAGCACTAGAAGGAGGGGGCATGGCATGTTGAGGTTACAAAGCTGAGAGTTGGAAGTCGAAAGGAACATTCAAGTGAAATCTAAGATAAGGAGATTTCCTTACTGTTGGAAACAAGTTACACTAAGAGGGGGGGCAAATCAGTTTTTTGCATAAATTAACTTTAGTAATCCTTAACTTTAAATCATCAATAAAATTCATTCATAATGCATGATCAAGAAAGGAAACACAACACCATAACATCAATAGTTTTACATGGAAACCCTGTTAGGGGAAAAACCATGGTGGATGGCCAATCCACAAGTATGATTCTGAGTATACCCAAAAGTGAATATTACAAGGGAATGCACTTGCATTCAAGTGCATTTCCTAGAGCTCATTGCTCAAAAGAAAAAGTGTTCAGATTAAAACCATCTAAAAATTTGAACTAAAGGATTAGCATCTACAATGCTTGATTAAAGTTCCAATTAAAGCACATCAATTGATCTGAACTTCTACAAACTAAATCTGGAATTCTGATATGCCTTGCTTATGCACATAACACAAATCATCTATCCGCAAGTGAAACTGTGTATTATTGGACCTTTGATCTACTCTAACTCACTGATCGGACAATGACACACCTTATACACCTCACAAAATGATATGGATGATCAAGCATATATATTGGCAATATAGATTTCTTTTACACACTGTCGGCTTCAGAAAAACACAAGATAATTACAACTGTCGTCTCATATTATAAGAAATATACAATGCGTACCCACAAAGGTAAGCCAAAACTTGGCTAGGACTCAAATACAAACAAATATATAATTAATTACTTAGTTCCCATACATCCATGACTATGTATATTCAAGTAGTCAACCTTAATACGAGAAAAATTGAGAACACAACAACCGAATCTTCTATATTTCACACAATCTGGTATGAGCCATTGTGCTCTAGTAAAGAAAAATATGATATGCCTAAAAATATTCCTTGAGATGTGCAAAGAAAAATAATAACCCGTAATCGACTTTCAGATCGATGAACACTGTGTTGTTGGATACTCTATTCTTGCTTGACAGTCTTCAATCTTCCTGCCAATATAGACAAATGGTGGTACACAAATCTGAACATCAATTATGGTTGCCATCAATGGCAACACCAAGTGATCCTTGCATTGTATCTTGCCAAAAATATCCCCCTTTGGCATTGATGGCAACACTTAGTGAAAAATGACTAAGTGTCAGATCAAGTACCAAGATAGACTATTCCACTCACAAAAATTCAAAAGTGTGATTCTCCAAATCTCCCCCTGAGAAGATTAAATTTTTTTCACTCTATTCCTTCTCCCCCTTTGGCATTAATGGTAAAGGTGGGTGTCGAATGCCAAAAATGTATTGATACATAGAAAACTGTTTGAGCAAAAAAAACTGTAACTTACATGAATTGAAAAATATCAACAAAGTCTTTCTTTAGCTGATCCAGATTTGTATCCCAAACATTTCTAAGACTTTCCAAAATTGTGATGTGACCACAAAGTAGAAAGGATTGAGTCTCCACGGAATCCAAATTGGATGGATCTACAACTTTTAAAGATTCCTCTCCTTCTTTGAGAGCACTTGACAATATGTCAAGTTTTGGACAGATGATGCTCCAGAGTTCACAACTTCTAGCAATGATTTTGTCATTTTCATGTTTTAATCCTTATGTATTACTGAGTAGAGACACCACTTCTCCTTATTTTTTCCCAACACTACTAGTTACTAGATCAAATTATTCTGAGATAGCATTTAGTTTGAGTTCTAGCTCCTTGACCTTCTTTTCATTTTCCTCTATAAATTTTGAAAAGATAGGAATTCTTTATAAATTAGGGCATAAAATGTATAAATAAGGGCTTTTCTCTTCATTTTCCTTCACCTTCATCATCTCTTGCATTCATACACTCTTGCATCCACAAGTAACTAATCTTCTCAAGCAAGCATTAAGTACTTCAAGAAACATCCATTGGAGCTAGTTTTTGTTGGAAATAAGCTACACTAAGAGGGGGGTGAATCAATGTTGTGCAAAAATTAACTTTATTAATTTCTTTATCTTCAAAGCACTACTAATGATGAGGGAAAAATGTGATATTATTTTACCTCTTATTTGTGTCAAACCTTGTCATCTTTCCTAGTGTCTCCTGTCATTCCTGTCACTTTTCATTAATGAACAAAAGGTATTTTATGAAATAGAAGGAAAGGTTAAAACTAGCGAAAATACCGATTTTGCTGACTATTGCTAATTATCTTTTTGATTTTGATAACAGGCAGTGTTTAATGGTTGATAGTGCACATGAAGGATATCAGTGGAGGAAAGACTAAACTGCTGAAGTCATATTGTCATTTTGGCTTTACTTGTCAAAGATTAGTAATTTTGTTCTAGGTTGTTATGTTGTTCTTGGAAAACTTTCAAAAGACTTTAAAACTATTTTTGATTATCTTTTAAAGGTTGTTGGCTGAAAGCCACTAACAACCAAAATTTTTATTCGATTACATATGAAAGACTGTTAGACATATAGGTAGCTACAATATGTATATACGTGTGTGTACATTGAAACTGGATATAGATATACATAATTACAAACAGAATTATGGTGATTTCTATCTATACTATGTTTATGTTATTTGGATGAATGAAAGTGATAGTGGAGTAATTATGTGAGTGTGAGTTTTATCATCCAATAACCGGTGAAGGCAGGGCCCACTTCCTCGATTGTTGGTGATTGTTGCATTGAGATTGTGTGTGTGGTAATCTATGTTTGAATTTATAAGTTGTTCGATTATTTCATTATTGTATTGTTGTTTAAATCCTTTGTTTGCGCGATTTATTTCTATGAAGGTATTAATCAGTATTGAGTTGTTAAATTCTTATCAGTATAATTTGTATTGATCTATTCAATATTTGCCTGCTAGTATATGAAATTCATTAAGCATTCATTATAGAGTAGTTCGATATCAATTAATGAAATTGTTTTGAGTTAAGAATTTGAGTAATCGAGTAGTGTTGAAGGTTTGTTTTCAGTAGTTCAACTTTGAATTTTCTAACATTATTCCATTCTATTATAGATAACTTTACTGCTATTTTATTGTGTGCCAATAACTTGTTTGTTGTGCATAACTATTTCTTCACAAGTTCCTGCCACACTTGTGATAGGAAGTCTGCCAATCAAAATTTTGTCCATAATAAAATTATATTAGGTTGCATCCATCAACCCTTGGTTTATTAATTACAGCTCTTCGGCATATTGCCACATGATAGTTCAAAAGCCTACGTTCCCGGATTGACACTTTAGGATGAACTAAGGAAGCCATTTCCAAATATTACATCAAACCCAATTTAAGAATAATTTAAAAACCACAGTTTTATTCAATCATTTTGGCACTGTTGTCGAGGGATGGTGTTAAAGGCTTGAATTTCTAATAAACCAAGTTAGGAGCATTGCGCTAAGGAGAAAATACACATGATAATCAACCTCATTTGGATAGTTACCCTTTTTTTAATTTTTCATAGATCATTTAGGAGCATGAATCATAATAGGGTTAGTAGAGGAAGATTCAGTAGAAAAGAAAAGGGAATTAGTTCACAACCTAAAAAATCTAAAAATAAATTAGCACCATCCATTGAGAGACCACAACCCGAAGAATTGCAAGGTAAGTCAAAATCACCCATTGAGAAAAGTAGCTTGACTCAAGAGAAATTCAAAAGTAAGTTTCCATCGCTAGAATTACCCAAACTTGATCTTGATAAGTGTGCTATTGAGACCACCATTATTCAAACACTCACAAATACCCAACCAAGCTCTTCTGAGATATTACGCAAAAAGGTTGAACAATTTTTCCAAGGGTCTTACGGGGATCAAGTTGGTCCATTTTTTGAAGAAAAACCACAAGCCATTTAAAAATTATTTTACTTCATGGGCATTAGAAGTCATGGATCCCAACAACAATAATGACAACAACAACAATGACAACAATGACAATAGGGCATTGGCTAATAATAATCCAGTCACTTTTGAGTTCCCAATCACAGATCCTGGAAGAGACACCCCTATGAAAAATATTCCTCATTCCGCTTTGCCATTTTTTGTGGTCTTTCAATGGAGGATCCTGACATGTTTTTGTTTGAATTTGATGTGTTGTGTCATAGTTATGACTACCAACAAAAACTCAAACTATTTCCAGCTACATTAAAGGATGTTGCCCTACGGTGGTTGATGAACCTTCAGAATATTAGAATGTGGATGGCCTTGAAGGAGCTATTCTTGAACAAGTACCAAGAATACAGCAAAATGAAGGAGGTTTGGGATGAGATTTTCTGCATGACTCAAAAGGAAGATGAGTCTATAGAAGGCTACCTTGAACGTTTTATTTTTATTCTTCAATGGTCTCATCAAGAGGGACTAAATGATGATACCATTAAAATGTTATTTCTTAGAGGGATAAGCGATGATATTATGGAAGCATTAAATTTAATAGGAAAAGGGAATATCTCCAAAATAGAATTTGATGATATCTGTGATATTTGCAGGAACTATTTGAGGTCACAACATCAAGGAAGGAGCTATCCAAGTAAGCCTTATAACGCAAGAAATGCGAGAGGTATCACAAAAAGGGAAATAGGCAATTTACTTTAGGATCTTAAAACATATTTGTTGAGTCATATGAGGAAACAAGTAGACACTCTTTACACCCATAGGAAACAAGAGGAAGCTAAAAATTCCCTAGTTGTGTCTTGTCCAACATGTCACAAAAGAAATGGTAGTGAGGATTGCCCATACAATAGGAAAAACATATCATCCTTAGAAGAACTCAATAAGAGCTCTACCTTGAGGTCTCTTCCTGTAGGTGTACCCAAAATGGAATATTATGAAGAACCTATCTATTATATGGCCCCTAGGCGACCCTTTCCACCCTGAGCAATGCACCCTAACATGATGAACAATTATCTTGCCCTAGGACCAAGGCAACCCAAATCTTATTAAACGAGATGGTATGGGGGTTGGCAACAACCCCCATACCCTCAATGAATGTCGCAATATCAATATACTTCACATTCATGGCAATAGGCATGGAGGCCACAACCATCCACATACCAACAACAACCATTCCCCTCACAATCACAATTTCCACCTCCTCCTATGATTAACCCATACCAATAGCCCTAACTTCCAGCCTTGCAATCATCAGCCACCCCACCCATCAATCGAACAAACTATCCACCATAGCCACTGAAACCTACATCAATACTAGCCCAACCCAACCCCAACCCCAACAATAAGGCCACCCAACCAGTGTATAATAATGAGACAACAAGTTACTCCACCTATCCTAAAAATACATTAGAAATAGATGGAGTTTAGTTGAGGTTAGGGGAGGCTCTTCAAGGGCCCACCATTACATAAATCAATGAGGAGTTAGAAACCGAGCCAGCCAAAGAACCCCCCTTTCCCGAATGATTTCAATCTGCACCAATACAAAGGGAGGATTCTCAACCTAAGTTTGATTTTTTTAATGAGTTGTGCAATGTTAACATTAAGATTCCTTTCTTGCAAGCCATCAAAGACATTCTCATCTATACAAAAATAATTCACAATCTATGTACTCGGAAGCAGAGAAAGAAGAAAGACCCAAAAACCATTCAAGCCATTGGACAGTTGGTAGAACTTATGCTTGGGAACATCACCATTCCAAAGTATTCTGATCCAGGGAGTCCAGTCATTAAGGTAACCATTGGTAAAGTAAGTATTCCTAATACCCTTGTAGATTTGGGTGTTGCAATTAATGTAATGACAAATGAAACAAAAGAAAGATTGTCATTAGAAGGACTTAGGCCTACTCCTATAGTTCTTCAAATGGTAGATCGATATTTGGTCAAACCCAAAGGTGTGATTGAAGATGTAATCCTTTCTTTTGATTCATGGGAATACCCAACTGAATTTGTTATTTTGTAGCCAAAAATTAAGCTGGGGGGATACCCCCTAATTTTGGGATGACCTTCGTTGGTAGCCACAGATGCATTTATCGATTGCCAATAAGGGAACATGGTCATTTCCAATGGTGAGCACAAGAAACAACTGAATCTATACCCACTAGCACAACCTTTGTGTGAAACATAGGACCCAGTTTGGGTTGATAGCGACTTGGATGAGTCATTACCAATTCTAACAATTGATAAAGCCTTAGATATAGAGGAGCTTACTGAGGATAATGGTCTTATTAGTTTCCTTCAAAATAGGTATACGTTTAATGAAATGTTTGAAAGCATGGTCCTCCATTCAGGTATAAATACTCAATGTCCTTTTGGGGATTTTCCATTGGTGGGTAGTTCACACTCTGTTCAACACTTTATCACATTGCATCAGTTGTTACCCCATAATTACTTATATGGTTCATTCTTATCTTCTCCAAATTCGATTGACATGACATCCACCTTACAAGTCTTAGCCATTGAGTCACCTACATAATCCACAGCTATGGAAATTCTACCTAATCGCACACTTAACATTAATCCACAACTAACCCCTAAACAAATCCAAGATCTTATCACCATGATTAGAACAAATAAAGAAGCATTCACCTGGGAATACAAAGACATGCATGGAATTCATCTTGATACCTGCACCCACCGTATCTACATTAAAGAAGGTAGTCATCCAATTAGGCAACCACAATGTCGGCTCAACCCTACTTTGCGCGACATAGTTAAAGAGGAGTTACAAAAATTGTTAAATGTTAGGATTATATATCCTATTTCTAATAGTCAATGGGTTTCTCCTTTAGTTTTGGTTCCTAAGAAAAATGGTAAATGGAGAATTTGTGTTGATTATAGAGCATTAAATAAATCTACTAAGAAAGATCATTTTCCATTACCATTTATTGATCAAGTATTGGACACTCTTGTAGGTAAAAATTTCTTCTCTTTTCTGGATGGGTTCAATGGTTATAACCAAATTCACATAGCACCAAAAGATCAAGACAAGACCACTTTCACTTGCCCTTGAGGCACCTTTTCTTATAGTGTCTTGCCATTTGGTTTATGTAACGCCGCTGCTACTTTTCAAAGGGCAGTTTTGAGCATTTTCACGGATCCTGCTAACGATTGTGTTGAGATATACATGGATGATTTTATTGTCCATGTTAACACTTATGAAGAGGCTAAGAGAAACTTAGACAAGGTACTTAGGTGTTGTATAGACACCAACCTATCATTGAGTCATGAAAAGTGCCACATAAGGGATAGTGCTAATGACCAAAGGAATAGTGCTTGGTCATTACATCTCCTCTAAAGGTATTCAAATAGATCCTAAAAAGGTCCAAATTATCCAAGACTTTCCTATACCCTCTAGTCAAAAATATGTTCGAAGTTTTCTCAACCATGCAGGATATTACTGGAGATTTATCCAAAATTTCAATAAAATTGCATCTCCCTTGTTTTTCTTGCTAGCCAAAGACGTTGCTTTCTCTTGGACACCTGAGTGTCAAGAATCCTTTGAATCCATCAAGAAAAAACTTGTAACCAAACTCATCCTTAGAGGACCAAATTGGGAACTACCATTTCATATCCACACGGATGCCTCCGACTGTTCCATGGGAGTTGTGCTTGGACAAAAAGAGGATAATATTTTCTATTCTATCTACTGCATTAGCAAGAACTTCATGGGGGCCAAGGTAAATTACGCGGTAAACTGAAAAAGATTTTTTAGCTATTTTGTATGCCATTAATAAGTTTCATCATTACCTTACTGGTTATAAAGTGTTTTTCCACACAGATCATTCGAAAAATCGGTTTTTAATGAATAAACTTGTGCTAACTGGTAGAGTCATTAGATGGTTGCTTTTACTCCAAGAATTTGATATAACTATACTTGATTAGCTTGGTCGATAAAATGTGGTTGCATACTTTCTGTCCCAATTACAATTGTTAGACAATGAACCTACTCCAGTCGATGACACCTTTCCAGATGAGCACCTCTTTGCTATATATGCAAAGAGACCCTGGTTAGCTGATATTGTAAACTACCTTGTTACATGCAAGTTTCCACTACATTTCTCCTCAAGGGAACGACGAAAGCTAGTTGGACTCAGTGGAAAATATACATGGATGAGTGGATTTCTCTTTCGCATCGACATTGAAAATATCATGTGACATTGTGTACCCAAAGATGATGTCTTCGATATACTTTGTGCATGCCATACAAAACCATCTGAAGGACACTTTTCTGCTCAACGAATTGCTCAGAAGATTCTCACTACAGGTTACTACTGGCCTACACTCCATAAGGATTCTAAATGCTATGTTCATCATTGTGACAAGTGTTAGCACATAGGCCAACCCATGCACTTGAATGAGATGCATTTACATCCACAGTTGTCCATAGAGCCATTCAAGAAGTGGGGCCTTGATTTTGTTAGCCAAATCAACCCGCCATCAAGGAACAAGGAATACATCCTTGTATGTACTGATTGTGTCACCAAGTGGGTAGAAGTGATAGCACTAAATCATGCCAGAGATACAAAAGTAGCTGATTTCTTGTACTCCAATATTTTCACAAGATTTGGTGTGCTGCACGAGATAACCACCAATCAAGGACCATAATTTACATCTGAGCTCATTTCTACCTTGGTTCGTGAATACAAAATCTTCCACCGCAAGTCCACACCTTATCACCCTCAAGCCAATGGGCAAGTAGAAGTCACCAATCGAGAGAATGAGAATATTCTTACTAAGACAGTTGCTCTTCATAAGTGTGATTGGGCTACATGACTTCCTAAGGTCGTCTGGGCCTATCGAACAATGTGGAAGACCACCACTGGTCTGACCCCTTATGATCTCATCTATGGTAAGAAGGAAGTCCTTCCCATTGAGTTTGAGATTAAAACTCTTGGAATTGCACTAAAATTGGGTATGGGTCTTTCTGATGCACAAAAGGCACACATCGATCAACTACATTCCTTAGATAAATTGTGCCAAGAAGCACTCTTCCACAATGAGGTTGTCCAGAAACAATGTGCTCTATGGCATGACCACCACATCCACCAATGGTCACTCCAACCTAGAGATTGGGCACTCCTATATGAATCTCACTTCCAAGACTTTAAAGGAAAGTTTCACACACACTGGTTGGGGCCCTATGAGATCCAGACCGTATATGCTAATGGCATTTTTCTTCTCTATATAACAGACTCTAAAAGATGATCTCTTCACGTCAATGGTCACTACCTCAAACTATACAAGAAGCCTCTTTCAAAAGAAGCTTTCTTTTTAGAGGTGGAATAGGAACTTACTATTGTTCCTTTTGGCCTCCTTCGAGATTGATCACTATTTAAAAAAAAAAAAAAAGATCCCCCTTTTTGGGCATCGTTGGTCAGTTAATGTTCACCATCCGGTTTTCGGTGAGCATTACCCAGTTAATAAAAAAATAGTGGTGAAAACTAGTTTCTCGGCACCACTAGGCGGTGATAGATTGAAAACCGGACAATCGGCGATCTATCGTTGATAGCTATTCCTAAAAATTTAAAAAAAAAAAAAACTAGAAAAAGAAAAAAGAAGGAAAAGAAGCAAGAGATCTTCAACATTGGCACCCCTGCCTTCCTATCATTTCCCTACTCAGAACCTTGGCCAATTCTTTCCTACCATCTGGTGATTGGCTTTGCCCTGTTCCTGTCACCTGGTTGTCAGGAACCCTTTTTTTTAGTGTTCCCGCAGGTTGGTGCTATCCTTTACTCCTAGTCAGGTTCTATGACCCTTCACTCCTATTGCTTCCATCTGTGTCACAATGGTTGTTACTGTATTTTAGCCAACAACCATTGCTCTGATTGATTTTATGTTCTTGTCTCTCTTGTGATAGGAACTGATGTGGTTATCTCCTAGTTGGCTTTCCAGTCTCTTCTTTGCCAGGAGTCATTTTCCTACTTGATGGTACTCTTTTCCTCTGTGGCTACCTCAGGCCTTCTTCATTGTTTCTCGTGATTCAGCCGGTAGACCGTTGCCTTGTCAGTCACCGTACTCGACCTTGATGCTATTCTTGTACTTTATTTTCCACGAGGCATTCTCCAGCTGGTTCCTTTCATTTGGATTTATCATGCCTATACTTCCTATTCTACACTCTTCCGCCCTATCATTTATGTAGGATGGAATAGACATCAGTACCGACTTTGACACACATGTTGCCACGTTGTCACTGTTGTCCATCAATGGTCATCGGTACTAGTATTTCACATTTCTTTCTTTTCTTTTTATTTTATTTAAATATCGGTCGTTCATTTAGTGATGGTGAAGTCACCTACGGATGGGTAACTTGCTAAACTGGGGGGAAGTGTCACATTTTCCATTGTGTCTCATTTTTTTTATAAACACCCTGTCCCATCGTATCTACATCCTTTGATTTTTGGTGTGATTTGTCATAAATAGAAACTCCTTCTCAATACCACCCATAATCATTATCATTTTCCTATAAATAATAAATTAGAAACCACCATATTTTTAACCACTTACCATAGCCCATTCTTATCACCTACAAAACGCTGCTAGTTAAGTTGTCTTATTCCTAGTAATAGTCGTTTCTACAAAACTGTTTTTACTCTTTACTGGGTTTGAACTATGAATTGTTTGGATTACACCTCCTGATAAGGCCATGGTAGGAGAATGCAGAAACCACTATGAGCCAATGATTGTGGATGATTTAAGGGCTCCTACGATGTCTAAAGCTTACAAGATATTCAAGCAAGTAGGATGGGATGCATATTTTAAGAGATTGCAAGGGTATGATGAGAAACTCGCTCGTGAGTTCGCAACAACATGCAACACTACGTAGGAATGAGTCTGTGGGCTAGTGATTCCTGTCTCGGTTGAAAGTATAGCGGATGTCATGGGGTTGCCATTAACAGGAGAACACTATTTTCTTGACAATTTTGGGTGCGAAAGAGACCTCAAATACCTCCTTAAGAAGTTCCTAGCATGTCGGGAATTGGTCAAAATAGTATTAGGTCAGGGCACAAAATTATCTTCACTTCCAGCTCCCTGGAACAATGTGATAAATTTTGTTATTCAATAGTTGACCTCCAGAGGAAGGTATGTATATGTTTATGGAAATCAAATTCGGCTGATGATACATTTGAGATGGGGTGCATTTGTCAAGATTCCTTTATTTATGTATTCTTCCTTAATGCAAATGTGCAATGCAATTCAAAAGGGCAGTGAGAATTCATTGGCACATCATGGGTTGATTAAATTGTTAATCGTAAGGGAATTAAATAAAATTTCCCCTCCTAGGGACTATGAGTCATTTATTGTAGATGAAACCCTTGGGAATTCTGTTGAAAATGACCTCTCTACTTTAGAACACTCTGTTGAAGAAGATTCCCATAGTATAGGAAAGTTTACTAATACCCCAGAAGAGGAAGAGTTTGGTCAGGAAAGCTTAGAAGGTAATAAATGCACCAAGGGCCCTGAGCTTGAAACTCTTCCTGATAGTGCTAAGAAAGGAAAAGCACAAACCCTAGGGTCAAGTGGAAAAAAGGCTAAGGGTTTTAGTTCTAAATGACCCAAACTTAAGGTCACTAAAATCTCTACACCTAGCTCTAGTGTTGAAAAGAAGCGGTCTAGTGGGTCTACCTCAACTGTTGTTTTAGAGGAAAAACAATTGTCACCTGATTTCGCAAACAAGTTAGCCAACTTGGCTAATGTAGCTTGTGGCTTAGGCTCATACATGACAAAGGATGTTGAGGATTTGACAATAGTGGCAACGGTCTCTCGAAAGACTAAAAGAACAGAAGCTACTGCTAGAGAGTTGAGAAGAAGAGAAAGAAGTAGCAAATGACAGACCTTGAGGAGCCCTCACAACACCAAGAGGAACCTGAGAAAACTTTCAAGATTCCACCTCAGAATTCTGCTATCTTAGGGGAAGAACTTGAGAAAAACATTGAGGTGCTGCCCCAACATTCCCCTATCTCAAAAAAAATGCCATGCAGTTAAGAAGAAATTTTTGAGAAGGATATTGTTTAGGCTGAATCTACCCTGGCCAAAGTGATAATGATCTTGAAAATCCTGAGGATCACATGCCACATGACACTACCCAGGAAGAAGAGCATCAATTAGAAGAAAGAGTAGGGTCTGAAGTGAATATGGAGAATTAGGAATAGGGGAATATTGAAGCCCTTCACCAGAAACAACAAGATGAACATGAGCTAGAGGAAGAAGAAGAATATGGAGAAGAACATCGCCTGCTCACTAATGATGACATTCTCAGCCTAGAAAATTTGGTGACCAAGTTAACTGAGGAGAATGAAACTTTATAGAAACAAGTTCAAATGACAGAGTCACTCAGTTCATCCCAAGCAATTGAAATCAGTCAATTGAAGGTAGCACTTGAATAAGCACAAGCCCCTAAGACATCGGCGGTAACCATTTAGGAGCATGAAAAATAGTTGCAGGAACTTCATCAATTGTGTTTCATAGAGGTCACGAGTACTTTGCAGAAACTTACCGCTTCTCTCTCTGGTTTGTATTCTATACTCTCTTTGCATGAGGAGATGCAAAGTCTTCAGCTAGGGAAAAATGTGCCATTCTTTTAGCTCTTATTTGTGTCAAACCTTGTCATCTTTCCTAGTGTCTCCTGTCATTCCTATCACTTTTCATTAATGAACATAAGGTATTTTATGAAATAGAAGGAAAGGTTAAAACTAGTGAAAATACCGATTTTGTTGACTGTTGCTAATTATCTTTTTGATTCTGCTAGCAGGCAGTGTTTAATGGTTGAAAAAACACATGAAGGATATCGGTGGAGGAAAGACTAAACTTCTGAAGTCATATTGTCATTTTGGCTTTACTCGTCGAAGATTAGCAATTTTTTTCTAGGTTATGTTGTTCTCGGAAAAATTTCAAAAGACTTTAAAACTATTTTTGATTATCTTTTAAAGGTTGTTGGCTGAAAGCCACTAACAACCAAAACATTTATTCGATTACATCTAAAAGACTGTTAGACATATAGGTAGCTACAATATGCATATATATGTGTGTACACTGAAACTAGATATAGATATACATAATTACAAGCAGAACTGTGATGATTTCTATCTATACTATGTTTATATTATTTGGATGAATGAAAGCGATAGTGGAGTAATTTTGTGAGTGTGAGATTTATCATCCAATAACTAGTGAAGGTAGGGTCCACTTCCTTAGTTGTTGGTGATCATTGCATTGAGATTATGTGTGTGGTAATCTATGTTTTGGATTTATAAGTTGTTTGATTATTTCATTACTATATTGTTGTTTAAATCCTTTGTCTACGTGATTTATTTCTGTGAAGGTATTAATCAGTATTGAGTTGTTAAATTCTTATTAGTACAACCTATATTGATCTATTCAATATCTGTCTGCTAGTATATGTAATTCATTAAGAATTCGTTATGGAGTAGTTTGATATTAATTAATGAAATTATTTAAAGTTAAGAATTTGAGTAATCAAGTAGTGTTGAAGGTTTGTTTTCAGTAGTTCAACTTTGACTCTGTTAATGTTATTGGGTATGTGCAGGATCATCATGGAAAAAATAGGCCCTTAAGTGGCAATAAAATTCAGGAAAATCAAAGTTGGGCAACTTGACGTAAAAATTTGAATAAGTTATCTATATTATTTCAAAAATATGTAAGAATATAACTTGTATAAAATTGAATGTAGTTTCTAAATTACTAGGTTTATTTTTATAAGAAAAAAATCTATTTGGTGAAAATTAGAAATTTCAATGCAGTAATACTTAAATTTCAAGGAAAAAATAAGAAGTAGGTGTCTATCTGACCACCCTAACCACAATAAAATGATAAAAACAATTTATAATATTTTACATATAATTAGAGGACTCATGTCCCAATGTGATGCATATTTTTTTGTAGTTTTTTTTCAAGTAAATAATTAATTATGATTTTTTTATTACAACTTTTAAAAAATACAAAAAATCGTATGTTTGACCACCTTAACTTGGTCAAAACTTCATGAAATTCCATTTTTATTTTTTTAATCCTATAGTATAGACTCCAAGTTCTTTGGATAACTAAATACCATAGAATCTTCACCTTCCTTTAGTGCACTTGACATTATCTCAATCTCTGAACCAATTAGGCCTCTAAATTCACATTTTTTTTTCATAATTTTGTCATTGTCATACTTTAAGCTCCTTATCTTGTCAAACAGAGATATCACTTGAATTTCTTGCATTTCAACACCACTAGCTAAGGGATCAAAGGCTTTAGAGATAGTAGTTAACTATTTTTCAAGATCCTTAACCTTTTTCTCATTGACTTCAGTAATGACAAAGGCATACACGACTTATAAATATTTCCACCTTCAGACATAGCATTTTGAACATCCTTCACAAATGTGGCTAACAATTTTTTATCCTTAGCAATCATTTATTTCAACCCATTGAACCTTTTCGCATCAAATTCTCTTTGAACTTTAATTATGGTTGACTTCTCAAAATGAGTACTTATAGAGTTGATGAGCTTCTTCAATTCACTAGAGGAGGAACCAGATAGATTTTTGACATGAGTAGGCATGATCTTCTCCATAACTCCAGATGCAAGGTTTAAAAGTTCACTATCCCCATTGTGATACCTCATCAATTCTTCTCTAGCCTTCACATGGGCGAATGATGCTACCTTCATTTTTTGAATTAAAGACAAAGTGGACAGGTCAATAGGACCTTCAATCGGTTCAGGATCAAATTCTTCTTGTTGTTCTATCAAAAATTTCTTCACTACCTCTACAAAGGCTCTTGCTTCCATTTGAACTTCCTTTACCTAAAATTTATTTTCCCCAACTATTGTTTCTTCAACTACAGATTCTTGCTTAACTTCTAGAATTTTATTTTTCTCATCCTTCTCAATAGATATAATTTTAGGAGTCTCAATCTCCATAGGTATTTTTGTATTGTCCATATCAAGAATAATCTAAGTATCCTCAGTTGTATCAAGTTTTCCTTCTTCTTCTTATCCTTCTAGACCAGATGAGACATCTTTATCATGAGTTTCTTCTATGAGAACGTAAATTCTATCATTTAACAAAATATTTCTCAAGATTTGATGAGTTTCTTTTGTAACCTCATCAGTCAGACCAATCATGAGCTTATTTACCCTTGTCTTTCTCTTGACTTCCCATTTAGCTTTATTCAAAAGTGCTTGCATATCTTCCATAGACATTACTAGACACAATTATGCAAGGATTCTTTCTCTCATTTGTTCTTCTTCTATTCTAGCATTGACTCTCTTCATTCCCAAAATCTCATACAAAATTTTAGGTAGACTAGGCATTATTTCAATAAGAACCTTATTGAAAATATTCAAATACTTTAATGTTGCCTCTTCAAGAGTTCTTTTACTAGATTTATCAAAATTTTTATACAATTTACAGAGTGGCTTAATATTTCCATCCTTGACCAAATCGTTTTCAACTTCTTCTACTGACATACTTAGTTTGTCAAATTTTTCCTTCTTCTTTGTTTTGACTTCTTAACTAGAGGATTTATCTTTGGAAATTGTGGCTGCCTTAGCACCTTGATGGTTTATTTCTCTAACTCCATCTGATTCTATCTCTTCATCTTCAGAGATTTCCACATATATATTTTTTCTTTTATCCTTCTTTCTTTTACCTTCCTTACAAGATTTCTTCATAGGAATTTGCTTGGTTGCAAGAGTGGATAAGGGTGTAGAGCTACTTGTTGACCTATTTTTGGTAGAGGGTGCTACCAGACTAGTTGATTCAGTTTTTGCTGCCTCTTTTGCTGCTTCAACTTCTTCTATTTTCCTTCTAGCTTCTTGATGGAATTTAATATTTCAAGTCCTTGGTCTTCCATTATTTTCTGGCCTATCTGGTTATTTGGAGAGTGTTTAAAAAAAATAGACTTATGCCTTGCTTTCATAAGACCTTCTATCCTATAGGTTTGGTTGGGTCTATTTTGTCGTTACCTTTCTTCAAGAGTCCTTTATGAACAACCTTATGTCATCGACTGTCGTTGCCCTAGGCGGTGCCCCCTTCCCCTTAATATTTTCTAAGTATTCTAATGTTTGCAGGGGTATTCTACCGACTGTCGATCTGCTTTGGTTTGATCTTGATTGTTGCCCGCTATCCTGCGATGATGTCACTACTGGTTCTTGGGCGATCACGATATCATGGGCGGACACCACGTGTCTTAAGTTGTCGGTACCAAAGAAGGAAAATAAAGTGATTAATTTATGCATTAAACCTTACAGCGCTATCTGGCAGGTTACTAAACCGCATGAGAAATGCACGTGTTTGAAATCAATGGCGATGTCTTAATCATGATCATAAAGCTACTCGTCAGTTATGTATTAATGTTTCCTCCTACTTTGATCATTGAAATCGTAGATGATGAAGATCGACGGTTGCCCGCTATCGCGTGATCCTAAACCAAGAGGGGTTTAGTGATCGCGATATCATGGGTGATTGCCACGTGTACTTTTTGAAGCTACGTTTTATGGTTGGGATTCCATGGTGGTTTTGAGGCACAGGTCCTGAGGTGTAACCAATGCAACAGCTTTTGTGTGGTGAACAGAATTAACGAAAAGATGTTGCTCGGCTGAGTATTTTCATCATGGTTTTGAATGGGCTCATAGCAGTCCTATTGTTTAGTGACATGTGTAACTTCTGGCCCGATGCTTGTTTTGCTCCTTCATTTCTATAAGAAGGATTTCAGGGCCAGAAGTAGAGGTTGGCAAGTCAGATATTTTGAAGGTCGAGTCTAGGTCCAGTTGTAGAACAGATTATAAGAATTTTGTCTATAAATGATAAGGCAAGTTTTAGGTCTGGTTTTCTCTTGTAATGGGTGTTGTGTCTATGAAATTTTGATGCTCATAATAGTACTAGATTTGAGCTATGATGTTATATTTCGAGCTCTTGTCTCTCCTGTATACAAACATATCATAATTTTGAATAAAATAATCAAGGATTATGGTGTTCATCTCATTGTTGTAATGAGCATGTTTTTGTTTTGGCTTTAATTCAAAGAATTAATTAAAATGCTTGGATAGAATCATGGATGGGTGTGTTTGTAATAGGATTTGTTAAGTATTGAGCTAGGATAGGGATTGATAATATTCTAATGCGGTATTGCCATGGATCATGTGTGCTATGTGTTTGAATTTGTTGTTATTTTCTAAATCTTTGTAGACTCGACACCCCAATGGTATATGGCACTAATCTAAGTTGCATGAATTTGTGAAACCTATTTCTGTATGTCTTCAGTTTAGGGCTTGCTGCCAACTTGCATTTAAATGACTATCATAAGTTATGAAGTAATATTACTATCTCATGCTCCAAATGGTTGATGTTACTAATGAATGGCCAGTTCATTTTAGTCTTGTCTCATTCTATTGAGCTATTAATGAGATCATCTGTAAACATTTAGTGACGTGTTTATGAGTTTGGTGTAGAGATCATAAATAGGTTATAGGGATAACCCTCTCGAGTCTTGCAGAGCCCAAAGTGTAGGAGGTTATTGAATATTAAAATCCTCATCAGTTGGTCCAGGTCCTCTGAGCTACCCTTGATTGGAAATTTGGTAATTCCATAGGTAGAATAGGAGACAAACCTGGTTTACAAGAAAAAACACCAACAAAATGGCGACTCTACTGGGGAACTAGATGGAATTGCTTCTTGTTAGTGGGTCGTTTGTCCATTTTGCATAGAGTCCATTATAGTATTTCTGAGATTTGATGGTTGAGCCTTTAGCGTTGTCTTTCTTTTATCCAGATCAAGTTTGTTAACTCAAGCGTTGTGTATACCTTGTGCAAAAATGTCTTATGATAAGTCATGAGGACCTTTTAAAGTATCATCATATGTTTTGAATAGTGAATATTCCCAATATAATTGGGTGGCGACTCTGACAGTCTCTGCACCAGTGTGCACTTTATTTGAAGTTTTATATGAGTTGAAAGATCTTTGGACACGCATAGAGGAATGAAAAATACCAGGTCATTCATGAAGAATCATCCAGAATCTAAATTGGAAGGTGAACTTCCTAAAACAAAGAAGAAAGATTGGATAAAGAAGAAACTAGAGAATAGCAATGTTGCTCCCACATCCCAGAATCCTCTACTTCAAGGTACAAGTAAGTCATTACATCCTATCCCTGAAACTATTGAACATGTATCTAGAAATTCTGAATCAGATAGTTGTGGATTTTTTGATGCATTGTTTAATACACCAGTCCAAGAGGATGGAACATGTCATAATAAAGGGCTTGTTAGTGTCCAATATACTGAGAGAAGAAGTAGGAGTAGAAGTTGAAGCCATCATAGAGAATGCACCAGTGATGTGCCTCCTCCTCCTGTTGAAGATGACACCACACCTTTATTATTTGGACAGGAAGACACCAATCTGATAGATTTGAGTGAGACATCAAGTTCTGACATAACTTTGCTTGATCCTGAAGATGTTTTTGGGGATATTAATTCTTTAAGAAGAGAAATCAAAAGGCAGGTTGAGCTTAGAATCAAGAAAGATAAAGAAAAGGAAATAGAATTGTTGAATGCTATTGTTGAAAGGGATAGATTGATGAGACAATTGGCAAAAATGAAACACATGAACCAAAGTGGACCTGACCTAGAAGAAGAGGGTCCTATTATACAACAAATTGTTGATAGAGGAGTTAAGCTAGTGTCTAAGGAAGGCTTTGAACCCTATTAAGTCACAAACAGGTAATTCAAATCCTAAACCTGTTGTGGACAAAGGCAAAAAAAAGGCTGAAGGAATCAAAATAAATGAAAGAGTAATTTCCCAACAACCTAAAAAAGGTCCCCTCCCATAGGCATCATCACACATAGAGAATGCTTTAGAAAAGGTTAGGAGGGAAGGGGAAGCCTTAGCAGAAGAATTGGAGAAGACTGAAATTGAAGTTGCAAATGCAAAAAAAAGAAGGAAAATAAGTTTCCTAAAAATGACACAACTAGATGAGTTGGCACAAGCCACGACCTCATTAGGTCATCAAGAGATTCTGAAAATTGATCCTAAACCTAGTCAGGAGAACATCATAGGTAGTTCTGGCCCAAGGATTCAGGCTGCCAAACTAATTAATTCTCATCAAGATGTATCTAAAGCTCAAAAATGTGATGGATCATTGCAAAGAAGGCCTATACAATTGGAAAGGTATAGACAACTGTTGTTTGATGGTATCCCGGGATACCCAAACCCTATTCCCGATGAATTAAGGGAAAAATTGAACAAATTTGCTGGGAATAATGCTTTTTCAGCTGAAGAACATTTGAAGGGTTTCATGGATATGTTAAATGACTATGAGGTAGAACACAAAGATGTAGTCATGAAATTGTTTGTCCAATCATTGACAGAGGATGCAAGGGATTGGTACAAGGGCTTACCAAATGCTAGTATTAGTTCATGGGAAGAATTTGAAAAGTGTTTTAAAGAATAGTATGGTGATAAGACCAATGCTAGCTTTATGTTGAATGAGTTCAATAATATAAAGAGGTTAGCCAATGAGCCTGCAACAGAATTTAACCTTAGATTCCAAAAGGCCATGTATAAATTGTTTCAAGTAATGAGGCTCGATGAAAATGTCTACTTAACTACTTATTTCAATGCTTTTGATGCTAAAATGGCATATCTTCTCCGGATAAGGACCCTCAAACCATGAGGGATGCTTTTAGAGCAGCCATTAATATTGAGAGTAATAGAAGAGCCTCTGGTAAATGTGGTAGGAGGGAAGACCCTGTTCTTTTGAAGAATCCCAGAGATAGAGCTGAGAAAGCCTCCACTGTAGGTATCAAAGATGATGAGAAATGGGATAAAGTCCTTAGCACTTTGAAGGATATTAAATATACTGTGGCTAAACAAGAGAAGGGTCTTGGGGGTGACAAGCAGCAGTATAACAAGAATGATAAACCTCCTAGATTGCAAAATTACCCCTACAATACGAATTGGAAGGATGGAAAACCAATATTGCCTGTTCAGAAGCCTAAAACTGATCAGCAGATACTAGATCCTTTGCATAAGCATTTTGTAAATCTAGCATAAGATAGATCATGGTGTTTGGTGTGTGAACACCCACATGATCAGACTTCTTGTGGTGTTGCCCAGTTGCTTGCTATAGAAGAAAAAGAAGAGAGTGTTCAGTAGTAGACTCATGATTTTGAGCAAAATGATGTAGATTGTTGTATGGCCCGGTCATATATTGAGGAGGATGAGTTTTCTTTTGATGAGGAATCTCATGGGCTTGATGTGAATAGCCAACGATAGAAAAATGAAGTATACCATCAACAAATCCTCTCTGATGAAGAAGATGAGTATAACCACTATGCATGCAATATGGAACAAGCTGAGGACCAAGTATCCTTACGAAGACCATCAGAAGATGAAATTGCCCGGTTAACTCAAGAAATGGTTGCTCAAATGAGAAGTACATTACAATTAAGAAATAGAACTGTGAATAGTGAGCAAGGAAAACTTGCTAGTTTCTTCATTAAAGAACAAAAAGGTAAGGGCAAGGATATCAAAGAAGATATCAAAAATGATACTGTCAAAATCAAGGATGTCAAGACTGACAAGATCTGGGCCAAAAGGGCTGAGATCCAAAGGCCCAATGAAGATACTAATCCTCTATTGATGAAAACCAAGGTGATTGCAAAGACTGTTGGAATGTTTCCAGAGGATAAGCAGAAGAAGTTAAGGGAGAAGAATGAGACTAATGATGGTGTGATTCCTCATTTTCCCAAATATACACCTATGGATATATTTCAATTATTATCTCAAGTTAAAGTTACTGTACCATGGCTTGAACTGATGAGAATAGATGAGCATAGAGAAAAGACAATGGCCTTGACCACTGAAATCCCTAATGATAGATTGGAACAAGAAAATTGTAAAGAAATTAGGAAAAGGGAAGAAATATAAGTGAAAGAGTTAGAGGGAATTGTAACTCAAATTCCTTAGCTATACTTAGGGAATTCTATCAATATGTGTTTGGAAAATATCACACCCTTTTTTTTTAGTGTTAATATTAATGGGAAAACTTTGAGAAATTGCATGATAGATTCAGGGGCATCAAATAATGTTATGCTAGTAAAGATTATGGAAGCAATGTGCTTGACGGTTGATACTACTCAAGGAAAATGTTATGCATTGGATTCTAGAGAGGTGCCTATTATTGAAACCATCAAGGCTCTGCCCTATGTACTTACCCAATACCCTGATATAGATCTGGCCATGACTATTTTAGTTGCAAACATCCCCCCCCATTTTGGGATGTTGTTGTCAAGAAAATGGAGTGCCTCAATGGGAGGCAATATGCAATGTGATTTATCATTTGCTACCTTTTGCATTGATGGGAAAGATGTCAAGATTGAAAGAGAATCAAAGGTGCCTCATATGATTGAACACAACTTAACTGAGGATTTGACATGTTTCACTGATTGTGGCATAAATGAGTTTAGGGGTGAGAAACCCCCTAATAGTTGTTATAAGCTTGCTGCACCAATTGATACAGAAGTTAAAAATCTATCAAAATGGGATGACTTGTGGACTATGTTCTTTGATGGTGCAAATTCTAAGGAGGGGTCCGGTGCAGGTGTGCTATTAAGGTCACCAAGTGGTAAGACTTTTAAATTCTCTTTTACCCTGATGTTTGAATGCACTAACAATATAGCTGAGTATGAAGCATTGTTGATAGGATTAAGATTAGCTCAAGAACATGGAATCAAGAAGCTTAAAGTGATTGGAGATTCAGAACTTGTAATTTCCCAAGTCAAATCTCTATACATGTAAAAAAAAAAAAAGATTGAAACAATATAGAAATGCTATATGGGATGAATTGGAGAGTTTTGATGCTTTTGGGATAAAATGGATGGAAAGAGGTCACAATAAGGTAGCAGACCTGTTAGCAAATATTGCATTAAGGCCGGATGACATGACTTATGCTGGGATTTCAAAGGTTGAAGTGAAGACCAGACCATTTGTCCTTGATAATATTAAGAGCTAGCAGGTGTTTGATAGTGATGATGATATATTGAGATTTCTAAATTGCGTGGATGAGTTTGAAACTCAAGAAATAGATTTTGGAGCTTTTGTTGAAAACATTGATGGTAAGGATACTCTGTTTGGAAATGAAGTTATTCAATTAAAAACTAACACAATTCCCAAGGGTTTAGTTGTCCTCGAAAGAGTGTTTGATAACCAGGATAGGGTTAAAACTAATCATCATGCACCTCACCCTGATGACTTGGAGGAAGTCAACTTAGGGATTGATGCATCACCAAATAAAGTATATATTGGAAAGAAATTGTCACCAAGGGTGAGAAAGATGTTGATTGACCTGTTAAGAAAATTCAAACATGTGTTTGCTTTGTCTTATGATGATCTTAAGGCTTACAGGAAAGATTTGTTTCAACATGAAATTCCTTTAAGTAATGATGCTAAACCTTTCAGGCAAAAGCAAAGACCTATTAACCCTACTTTGGCTCCAAAAATGCAAGAAGAACTCACTAAGATGAGAGATGCAAGGATCATCAAACCAATTAGGCATTCATCTTGGGTGTCTAATTTGGTACCCGTGAGGAAGAAGAATGGAGACATTAGATTATGTGTGGATTTCAAAAATTTGAATGTGTCTTCACTAAAAGATAACTACCCACTGCCGAATATGGAGGCTATGTTGCAAAGAGTAACAGGTCATGAATTAATGTCCATGATGGATGGTTTTTCTAGTTATAACCAAGTTATGGTTAAGGAATTTGAAAAATTTAAGACAACTTTCACTACACCTTGGGGAACTTATGTATATGTGAGAATGCCTTTCGGCTTAACAAATGTAGGAGCTAATTTCCAGAGAGCTATGGATGTGGCATTTTCTGATTTCATAAATTTGTTTTTAGTAATCTATCAAGATGATCTGATAGCATATTCCAAGAAAGAGGACGACCATTGTGAACATCTTGAGAAAATATTCATTAGAGCATTGGAATATGGTATTTCCTTAAACCCCTAGAAATGTACGTTTGGGGTGAGAGAAGGGAAGTTGTTGGGACATATTGTCTCTAAAGATCGGGTTAGAATTGATCCAGAGAGGGTAATTGCAATAGATAAGGTCTCGCAACCCCGAAATGTTAAGGGAATCCATTCCTTTTTCGGGCAAATAAATTTTCTGAGAAGATTTGTCACAAACTTTGCTGAAATAGTTCACCCTATTTCCAAAATGCTTAAAAAAGGGGCCAAGGTCGAATGGGAAGAAGCATCAACACAAGCCTTCCATGATATTAAGCAAGCTATTAAAGAAGCACCTATGTTAAAAACCCCTGATTTTCAAAACCATTGCAGATTTTCTTGTTTGCCTCCTTCCACACCATTGCAGCTGTGTTATTACAAAAGAATGCTGAAGGTTTTGAGCAACCTATATCCTTTTTTAGCAAATCCCTGCAAGCAGCAGAAATCAAGTATGACATAAATGAGAAACAGGCATATGCACTAGTGAAAGCAATCAAAGCTTTTAGGACCTACTTGATGGGAGCTACTATAATTGCATATGTGCCCAGTACTGCTGTCAAAGACATTTTTACACAACAAGAAGTGTCAGGAAAGAGATGTAGGTGGATAAACAGGATCTAAGAGTTCAACATTGAGATTCCGATTACTAAATTGGTAAGGGGACAGGGTTTGGCTAAGCTTATGACCCAAAGTAATCTAGAAGCTAATCAGATCAATTTGCTAGAGGAAGAAGAGAGATCACACATATGTGATATGGATCATTCTGATTGGTATAAGGGTGTGATTTATTATTTGCAAAAGATGAAATTCCCTGATGAATTGAGTGAAAATGAGAAAAGGACATTGAAGTTACATGCAATCAAATATGTCATCATAATAGGAAAACTCTGGTGGAGAAATGGAGAAGGTGTCATGCTAAATTGTGTAGATCAAGATCAGGCTAAGAAACTTTTGAATGAGATGCATCATGGAGTTTGTGGAGGGCATTATATGGCCAAAACTACTACACACAAAATAATGAGAACTGGATTCTAGTGGCCAACCATTTTCAGGGATACATATCAGTTAGTGAAGAAATGTGATGCTTGTCAGCGTTTCTCTGGTAAGTTCAAATTTTCTGGTAACTGACCTTTAAAGCCAATTGTAGTTCAATCTGCATTTCAGCAATGGGGAATTGATTTTATAGGAGAAATAGCTTGCAAATCAAGTGGGGGTCATTCATGGATATTAGTGGCCACTGATTACTTTACTAAATGGGTGGAAGCAATTCCAACAAGGAAAACAGCTAGTAAGATTGTTATTGACTTCTTGATGAATAATATAGTGACCAGATTTGGATGTCCAGAAAGGATTGTATCAGATAATGCAATGTGTTTTAGGTTTGAAGAATACATAGGATTTTGTAAAAAATATGGCATCCAGATTTCTTATTCATCACCTTACCACCCACAAGGAAATGGACAAGCAGAATCTAGCAACAAGAGCTTGATGAAGATTATCAAGAGAATCCTAGACCAAAATAAGAAGGCATGGGATTCTAAGTTAAAATCAACAATCTGGGCAGACAGGGTGACTGTAAAGAAGGCAATTGGATGTGCTCCATTTGACTTAGTATATGGGATAAATGCAAGGTTACCCCAGAATAACCTCATGGAGATGTATAGGTTTGTCCAGGTGTATAACAATGAGATAGAAGATGAAATGCAATTGAGAGTGGATGCCCTCATAGAGCTAGATGAAACTAGGAGGGAAGCTCAAATAAGAAATGCCAAGTTGCAATTGCAAGTGAAAAATTTGTATGACAAAAGGACAACTACAAGAGCTTTCCAGAATGGAGATATGGTTTTAATGTGGAATGCCAGATTGGAAGACAAGGGGAAACATGGAAAATTTAATGCAATTTGGTTGGGACCATTCTGGGTAAATGACAGATTGGGGGAGGATTCATATTTTCTCCAAGAAATCACCGGTGAAATTTTCGAATTGCCAGTTCATGGACAATTCTTGAAGTCGTACTTCAATTGAGGTATTGTTTTCCATGAACAGTAGGTTTAGGTTTGTACATAGTTTTGCTTTTGGTTCTGGTCTTCTAGGTTTTCTTTTGTTGTCTCTGCAACTGGTCTGCTCTACCTGAGATTCTGTTATTCTCGCTTCATTCTATTGGAATGAACGTCCCCAACTGGAGCCACTGATGGAATTTAATATTTCAAGTCCTTGGTCTTCCATTATTTTCTGGCATGTCTGGTTATTTGGAGAGTGTTTAAAAAAAATAGACTTATGCCTTGCTTTCATAAGACCTTCTATCCTATAGGTTTGGTTGGGTCTATTTGGTCGTTACCTTTTTGAAGGAATCCTTTATGAACAACCTTATGTCATCAATTGTCATTTCCCTAGGCGGTGCCCCCTTCCGCTTAATATTTTCTAAGTATTCTAATGTTCGCAGGGGTATTCTATCGACCGTCGATCTGCTTTGGTTTGATCTTGACCGTTGCCCGCTATCCCGCGATGACGTCACTACTAGTTCTTGGGCGATCGCGATATCACGGGCGGACGCCACGTGTCTTAAGTTTCTGGTACCAAAGAAGGCAAATAAAGTGATTAATTTATGCATTAAACCTTACAGGGCTATCTGGCAGGTTACTAAACCACATGAGAAATGCACGTGTTTGAAATCGACGGCGATGTCTTAATCGTGATCATAAAGCTGCTCGTTAGTTATGTATTAATGTTTCTTGCTGCTTTGATCGTTGAGATCATAGATGATGAAGATCGACGGTTGCCCACTATTGCGTGATCCTAAACCAAGAGGGGTTTGGTGATTATGATATCACGGGCGATTGCCACATGTACTTTTTGAAGCTGCATTTTATGGTTGGGATTCCATGGCGGTTTTGAGGCACAAGTCCTGAGGTGTAACCAACGCAGCAGCTTTTATGTGGTGAACATAATTAATGAAAAGATGTTGCTCAGTTGAGTATTTTCATCATGGTTTTGAATGGGCTCATAGCGGTCCTATTGTTTAATGACATGTGTAACTTCTGGCCCGATGCTTGTTTTGCTCCTTCATTTCTATAAGAAGGATTTCAAGGCCAGAAGTAGAGGTTGGCAAGTCAGATATTTTGAAGGTCGAGTCTAGGTCTAGTTGCAGAACAGATTGTAAGAATTTTGTCTATAAATGATAAGGCAAGTTTTAGGTCTGGTTTTCTCTTGTAATGGGTGTTGTGTCTATGAAATTTTGATGCTCATAATAGTACTAGCATTTGAGCTATGATGTTATATTTCGAGCTCTTGTCTCTCTTGTATACAAACATATCATAATTTTGAATAAAATAATCAAGGATTATGGTGTTCATCTCATTGTTGTAATGAGCATGTTTCTATTTTGGCTTTAATTCAAAGAATTAATTAAAATGCTTGGATAGAATCATGGATGGGTGTTTTTGTAATAGGATTTGGTAAGAAGTATTGAGCTGGGATAGGGATTGATAATATTGTAATGCAGTATTGCCATGGATCATGTGTGCTATGTGTTTGAATCTGTTGTTATTTTCTAAATCTTTGTAGACTCGACACCCCAATGGTATATGGCACTGATCTAAGTTGCATGAATTTGTGAAATCTGTTTCTGTATGTCTTCAGTTTAGGGCTTGCCACCAACTTGCATTTAAATGACTATCATAAGTTATGAAGTAATATTACTATCTCATGCTCCAAATGGTTGATGTTACTAATGAATGGCCAGTTCATTTTAGTCTTGTCTCATTCTGTTGAGCTATTAATGAGATCATCTGTGAAAATTTAATGACGTGTTTATGAGTTTGGTGCAGAGATCATAAATAGGTTATAGGGATTACCCTCCCAGGTCTTGCAGAGCCCAAAGTGTAGGAGGATATTGAATATTAAAATCCTCGTTAGTTGGTCCAGGTCCTCTGAGCTGCCCTTGATTAAAAATTTGGCAATTCCATAGGTAGAATAGGAGACAAACCTGGTTTACAAGAAAAAACACCAACACTTCTCTTACATTCTTTGTGGATATTCCCATACTTTTTGCAAATATTTCTACCTCTTTTCTAACTCTTTTGACTAACACATGTTTCCTAAGTTCATTATGTACATGTATACTATTTTCTACATAAGTACAAAACCTATCTTCTGTTAGATCCAGAGGCTTATTCAATAAATGTTGTGTATACATTTCTAGAATGTGCTCTTCAACTTCATAGCCCATAGGCATGATCCAGACTATTCTCGGATCAGTGAATTCCATCATGCATTGATCAATATCTACCCTAAAATAAATTGTATGCTTATACTTCTCCACAATAGAAGTAGGAATTCTTTCTCTGGCCTGCATCATATTCTGAAAGCTTTTGAAATATCCCCAGATAATGGCAGACCTGGTCTTAATGTCTGCAAATGTGTGAAAGAGATCTCTGATCTGAGTGGCTACCATTTTATCTCTTTTCTAATGAACCTTTCTGAATCCTGGAATCTCATTCATGAAGTAGAAGAATAGATATAATACCAAGTTTCCATACTTAAAGGAATTTTTCTTATCTTTCTTGATCTTCCAAAGATTTTCCATCAGCTAACTTCTTAGCAACTCACATAGATCATAGTTTTCATTTTCCTTTATCATATGATAGGCTGCATAAATGGTTGTACCAGACACAAAGTTGTCTCGGTTGGAATGATTGATTTTTCACCCAATAACCATAGATGAAAATTTTACATCTACATCAATAATGCCATCAATTGTCATTGCTCTTCTATCATACTTGGAACCAGTTGCATCAGTGACCATTTGATTCTTCACTGATTTCAGAATCGGTAATCTGTCAGAGGAACTTAAATTTGTAACGACAATTATATCCTCTTTTGTTATTTTGAAGTGTATATTCAACCACATGAATTTTGCATGAACTTGACTCAAGATGTACCAGACCCATTCATTCTCTTCAAAGACAAGGAATTTTACAATCTATGTAAATGTCTTCTCTTCTAGGGTCTTGAATTCCAGCTTGACACAAAAGTCTTCTCCTATCATATGATTGTTATACAAATTCAGTAGCTGAGAGCTTCCTAGTTCTTCAATGTTACCATGAATATATGCCCTAATATCTTCGGTATATAAAACTTCGTATGACATAGATGAAAAATTCTCAATGGGTCTATCTCAAAAAATTTGTGGGGATGCCATTTAAATTTGGGGTAGGGTCTTTCCTTGACATCAAATACCAATGGATTTTTCATCTTCACAGATTCACAAGTTTTCTTTTTTTGCTGATAAATACCTTTCATTGGATTGATTTTTGATTGTTGAATCACCTTCACACTTGAATTTTGCCTCAATTTTCAACGTTTCTCTTTAGAGCTCTCCAAACTTCTTTTCTTCAAAGTTAAAAGTGACAAATGAAAGATATAAATTAATTTTTATCACTTGCATACCTAACCGTTTTTGTCATAATAAATGCTTTTTTCTCTAACTCATCTAGATACCCTGTTTCTATGCACTGTGACAAATAATTCTTCTATGGACCTCCAATTCTGTATCACTTTCCCAAATGAGTTCAACAGTATCTATAGAGAATCTATGTACTTTTTGTACATATCCACATCTGATGTCAATTTCTAATAGGGGGTTAATAGATTTTCTTGATAGCCCCCCTAGGCCAAAGGCCTGAAACTAATTCCCGAAGGAATTACCAGAAGCAAATTCTGGTGTTGGAACATTTTCTTCACCAGAGGGACTTTTATTTACCCATTTATTCTACATTTGCTTCCTGAACACATCTAGTGACTTTTCCTTTTCCCTTATCATGCTTTTGCATGTTTCTCCTTTGATTTACCAAACCTTTTTTGTTCCAGTAGAATGTAACAATGTGACCAAATTTGTTACAGTTGTAGCACACAATATTTCTCTGTCTAGACCAGTTGTTTCATTGATTTCCTCTTGATCTGCACTGGTTAACAATATGGACAAGTCTATTACATGTATAGCATTTGACATCTCTGGAAAATTTGTTCATCACATTTACACATTCATTTGACTTATGACAAAACTTATTGCTATTGAAGCACTGACCTGAGAATGATTGACCACTTGGATTCATCCTGCTTCTACATTGAGTAGCCATGTGTCCAAATTTATTGGAACTGAAACACTATCCATTGAATCTTTGAGCATTAGGCTACCTTACCAGATACCTTCCAAATTTGGTCATTTGATTTCTTTGCCTGAATCACCTTTGCCCAGAATTCCTTTGTCCAGATTTTGAACTTTCTCCTTCCTCATATCTAAGACCTCTCTTGTCACCATCAGTCCCCTAAACTTTAATTAGTTCATCAAGATTGGATGAGATAACTTTGAACCCTCCTTGTACTCATTTGCAACAACTTCATTTCTAAGATCATCAATCTAGTTTTCAAGAACCTCCCCATTATTTTTAGATTGTTCCAATTCATTGTCCAATCGGTTGCATACTTCATATTTTTCTTTCAAGGACTATGCTAGGTTCTCTTCATTCTTCTTTTTGTCTTCAATCTCCTTGGTCATCCTCATCATGATAGATTCCAGTTCATGCTTTAGGGTAGCATTATCTCTGTTAATATTTTCACATTCTTTTGTCTTTTCCTTTAGGGCTTGACTAATTTTTTCATCTTCAATGCTCTTACTATCATTTTTATTAATCTGATCATAAAGTTCTTTTCTCTTCTCCTTGTACTTTTTGATTTTATCTATTAGAGACTCATTGAATTTATCAGCATCCATGAGGTTTGCTTGCAATTTTTGAACTTCATATTTTGACTGATCAAGATCATCTAGGCCACCAAAAGTTGTTCTTAAAGACTACTTGAATCCATTGAAACACTTTCCAAGATCTCCCCAAGTTGTTAGACTTCTTTTGAGGAATTAGCTCTAATACCAATTGTTGGAAACAAGCTACACTGAGAGGGGGGTGAATCCGTGTTGTGCAAAAATTAACATTATTAATATTTATCTCTAAAGCACTACTAACATTCAAACAAAATGCATGAACATGAAGCAAACAATCACAACACCATAACACAAGGATTTTTACATGCAAACCCTATTAGGGGAAAAACCACGGTGGATGACCAATCCACAATATGATATGAGTATACTCAAAATGAAGTTTACAATATGGGGAATACACTTGCATTGAGGCACACTACCTAAAGCTCACTACTCAAAATAGGAAGGCTCACTACCTTACAAATATTCAGATTAAGACCATCTAGAGTATTGAACTAAAGTAATAGAATCTAAATATGCTTGATTACAGTTCTGGTTAGGCTCGATAGTCAATATTCTATCCTTTTGACTGATTCGACACTTCTACTCTGCTCTGCTCAAACTCGCATCACAAAATCCTTAATGCACAAGTGAAATAGTGCATAATCGCTCTTCTTCTCTTTTGATATTCATAATTCACACCAACACACCTTCTTCATATCTCAAAATTATATGATCAATCACTTATATATATATATATGTGATCAAGAATTTAATCAGAATATGGAGGCATCAATAGAACATAAAAATATTTACAACTATCGGCCCAAAACGTGAGTAATGTATAATGTGCATCCACAATGATCAGCTACAACTTATCTAGGACCCAAAAAAAGATGCTCAAACATAAACATCTTTGAATAATTACTTCTCAAACATCCACAACATGTTATATCCATGAAGTCAGCCTCCATGAACTAATAAACAGTAAATTAATCAACCAGATATTCAAACTCGCACATGGATTGATACGAGCCAACAATATTCAGTAGCAACATAGATCATACACAAAACAACATTCCTTGAGGTACACAACTCAAACTGATAAAAAAAAATATTCATAAGGATCGTTGAACACAAAACTGTCGGATGCCCTGTTCTTCCTTGGTTCCCTTCAATCTGTCTATCGGTACGATCAAATGATGATGTTTGTATCCAATAATCGATTAGGGTTCCATCAATGACAACACCAAATGATATTAGCAGTGTCTCTTTCTAACAATTTTTACATATCTTCAAACTTCTTCAACAAGGGCTTCGTGAGTGTTTACATTTGCATGTTATTCAATCATCTTTCCCTCATCATTCTATTTCATTTGGGTTTGATTACCAACATGAGATTTGACTAAGGAAAACCACTATTCTCTAACCATAACTATTTCCTTCTCTTTGCATGTGTGCTTTGCATGTTGTATGTAGATTAGTGAACGATAAAATTATTGAAAAGGTGTCATCATTCCAACCCCAACATTCCAAGTCAACAAACACTAGAAGGATCTAAAAGACAACTTGCAGGTCATTTTCTAAATATTCAGACACAAGTCTCTATCAAAAATAGAAGTACAAGTGGGAACCTACATATTCCAACCTAAAAAATCATGAAATCTCCAAGAGGACTAAGTCACGATCATTGGTAAATTAGTCCCTATACCAGGCCTGAAATGCAATTTCTATATTTTTGGATACGCTTTTACCAAAAAATTGTTTCAACAAAGTTTCTCAGGAAGAGGACTAGTTTTCTCATTCTGGCATAAGTGTCCTAGTGAGAATTTTCAGTAGATTCCAAAATATTCTAGAGCTCCTCTTCTTCAACCTTCAGTTTCTAGGTGCACTATTTATGTCTCTTCCTATTTCTTTACAATTTGCATACATTTTAGGTCATCCTTAGGACATTACATATAGTTTACATATACTTGAGTTTACATTTCATAGTTATTTTATTTCATTACATTGCAACACTTAGACACACAGATCACACACATTTCAAAACCCCCAAATATTTGAATGAACTCACCAAGAATACATTTAGTGTGAAAGAGAGCTATTCCTCAACCTAGATCTTAGGTGAAAAACCCTATGGGCTCATTGGGGAATCCTATTTCCCTATTGCAACATTATGTGGTTCAACCACTGAGGAAAATTTGAGGCATAATGATCACCCCCACAAGTATAACATCTATCACGAGGCCCTTTACAACCTCCTATCTTGTTGTCTCTAAAGCTTTTCTACACATGGTCAACCTTGTCCTTGCCCTTATTTTCCTTCTTATTCCTTCCAATGTTACCATCATCACCCTTCTCTTGTGATTCACTTCCCCTCTTGAGGTTATGAATTTGGTGGCTCTTGTCCCCCTTATGAATAATTTTCTTTCCATACCAAGACTTAGAACCTGAATCTCTACGAAGATTGGATAATTGATGCAGCTTATATTCCTATTTGGTGGTTTTTTGAAAGACTTTATACATGTTGTGAGTTTCATGCATATCCACCTCAACTCCTATGTGAGGTCTGAGTCCCATTATAAATTTCTAGAAACATAACCATTTATCCCCTGATACTAAGGCACATACTTCAACAAATTCATGAAATATTCTCAATATTTTATCACAATCATATTTCCTTAGGTTAAGATATGAAATTCTATCATTTTCTTGTCAAAGAAAATAAATGGTATCCATCTCTTCCTAAAATATTGGAGGAAGAGTCCCCAAGTGATCTCAACAGGTTGTAGGTTTTGTTCTAGCATCTCATTATCCCACCAAGTCACTGCTTCACCTGAGAGCTAATATCTAGCCCATGTTGCCTTAGTCTATTCAGAAAGGTTACACAACCCAAAGTATATTTCAATTTCTATAATCGAAGCCTCAAATCCTATTCCAATGGCCTTGCCATAAAACTTGGGTGGTGCTATTCTTTTTAGGTATTTCCTGAGCTCTTCCTCAATTCGCCCTTACGGACCTACCCCTGAACTATCACATCCTTGATTTCCTTCTGCATTCCTACAATACCGGTCCTCACACACCACTCAGAATTCTTGCTCAATAATATATAGGCAAGAATCTTGTTGGTTTAGAACCTCTAGAATTTGTTCCAACCTCTTATTTGGTCAATTATCAGAACCGATACCACCCCCATCTTGCCTAGTCATCACCATGAAATCCCACTTTTATCCTGCAACATATTCACGTTCATCGCATCTCAACACAAGGTTCTATGAATAAAAATTCTTATGTTACATTTTAAAATCTCCATATGCATGTATCCTTTAACATAATAAACATAGACATTCATGGAAGATACACATATTCTAGAGCCTTCCATTAAACACACCAAAATATATTAGATTTTATTTATGTTTAGGGTGAGTCAATAGACCCTTATTTACAATATGCTTTAGGCTACATCATTCTAATTTCTCGATGTCAGTTAGAGGACATTCCTCTAGATCATCATATGAGCTTACATTAGACTTTAAAAATGAGGATGGTTGA
>CM021100.1:199148692-199325898 GCA_007115665.2 Sequoiadendron giganteum
CCACACTCTCCTTTGTCATCTAGATTCCTTCAAGTGAAGTGACCAAAGCCAAGGTGCCTCATGGACCCACCAGTGTGTACCACCTCTTGCAGACCACCGTCTCATTGCTATCATTCCCAAATGGCCATGCGATCACGAGGCTGGGTGGAGATCACTCACAAAATAGAGACTTCAACTCTCAACCAAGAACCCCACTCCAATCTCATGGACATCAACTCACCCTCAAGAGGGTTTCACCTTCATTTTCCCAAAACAACCACAAACCCCCATCAAGTCCCACTAGGCCTAAATAGGTCACTTTCTCAAAGTAAGTATCCCTCAATCTTACAACTAGACAAGGATGACTGTTCAAACCTCAAAGATAGGTATCCAATAGCCTATTTCACCAACTTTCAAAAGCATATCCCTTCATTCATTTGCTGCTCTACAAAACCCTTATTCCACAAGCCTAAAGAGTAGGGGTTATTCAAAGTCTTGTTTGCCAGACCTCTCAATCCTTTCCACAAACTCAGAAACTCTTAATTTCACCTACACAAGCTTAAAAACTCATTACATAGTTCATTCTCTCCACAAAACTCATAAACCACCCTTTAGTTACTCACTTTCATAAGGAAAATCACTCAAACTCAACCTAGGGCAACACCCAAACCCACATACACACTCCTTCAGTCCTCCATAGAATTTTAAAGCCTATAATACATCAAATTGGGTCATTCCACCGAGTCACAATGGCTACAGTAGGTGGAATGCCCTAAAAACTCATTTTAATACTCTCAAACCACCAATTTGCACCAAAATAGAGCAGTTTCAGAAAAACAATGATTTCTCCCTCAATATGAACGTTCAAACCCTCAAATCAAATGCATTTGAAAGTTAACTCATATATCTACACTTTCACAATGATTTTAGAGCCAAAATATACCGTACGGATCCGTACCAATCCTGCAAAGTTCAGGAAAACGGGAAAAACATAGTGTTTGAGACCACCCGATAGTAAAATGGGGATATCTCACTCAATTCTTAACAAAATAACACCATTCAAACGCCAAAAGAAAGGTTATTCAATTATCTATCCAACCATTATAGGCTTGGAGTGTGGAAAAACATGTACAGGCCGTACAATGTACGGGATCAGCAATTTCTATATGAAAAACTCGAAAAACAGCAACTTCTTCTTTGAAACCCCTTCCCAAACTTGTTCAACAACCTCTCCTTCGAGATATTACAATAATATATCATGTTACCACCTTCAAACTACCTCTTGGGGCGTTCAACTACCATAACCACCCATTAATTAGGTTCTAAGATGACAATTTTGCCAATTTGCCCTTTAATCACTATCCTATGGCAACTTGTCTTTATAAACTCATCCTAACTGATCTATTAAATCTTTCTAATACATTTAAAATGGTAATGGAGACCTTATTCTCAAATAAAAAATCAAACCTCAAGCTATTCTACCACCTAGGCTTATTGACACCATGACATTACAACATGACACCCACCTAGACCTCTCCTATCATTATGACATTTGATTTACAATTCTTCAAATTTCAACATATTTTGCAACTTCCTCGTTGCTTGACAATCACAAGACCTTCAAACTAAATTGATTTTATCACAAGGTGTTGGTGCTCCTGCACCATACACCCCAACTTGAAAATGTTCCTAGTCCCTTGGAACCTTTGAACCTGCAAAACAAATACGGTGAAAAACTCTCCTTTGTCCATGCAACTGCTTCATCTTGACCTTGGGCTTGTACTTGTCCATCTTTCCAATCAGTATGCTTGCTCTTCTAATTTGGACCTGCACCAGTATGATCTGATTGGTCTCCATCCATATGCTCTTACTCTACTCTTCCAATGCAAAACAACTCACACCTAGACTGTCCTCTTTTATCTTCACCCTTGGCTTAGCTTCCATCAATAGAATCAACAAGATTAGGAAGCAACAAATGACTTCCTTCATACTCTGTCTCTTAACCTTCCTCTTCACTTCCATTCTCAGGTTCACTATACCTGGAACCCTTGCCCCAATCTCAGACTTGACTCTCCACTCTATCTCCTTAGGGAACCACACATATTCTTTACCTCTAGCCATCCTCTGGCCCTGCACATGCTCATACTTAGTCTCTTTTCTCATATTCTCCTCTTTTTCACCCTTCATGGTGACTACAACCTGCATTTTCTTTTGCTCAAACCCCACAACCTCTTGTACTATCCCATGCCATTCTTCTTGGCTCGCTGCTTTTTCCATAACTGTCACAAACCTTTTCATATCTCCCTGCATTGTTCCTTGCCACTCTAGATGGCTGACTGTCATACCTTTGACTGTCATAAATTTCTCACCCATGGTAAGGCCTTGTATCAGACCTTTACCTCCCTTCACCACTGTGTTCTTAACCTGCACCATATTTTCTAATTCATTACCTTCCTGCCCCATCACTGGCCTATGCAACCCATCCTTTTGACTGTCCACACCTTGCCTCTTATGTTCTTCCTCAAGGACCCCTGTCTTGCCAACCTCAGAAACACAACCTAATTGTTCTTCATCTCCTCCTATCATCATGCTTTCATATTGGTTTACCTCAACCAATCCACTCTCCTCCACTTGCCACATCCCTTGGGATTCTTTCTCAATTATCTTCACCTCATTGTCCACCTCTACCACTGTATTCCCAACATCCATACTCACTGTATTTCCAGTATTAGATTGGTTTTTGTCTTCAATCAACTTCATAGGACACCAAACTGTCCCTATCACAATCTCCACATGATCTTCAAGCCTCTTATCATCCTTCTCTTCAGTGTTATCCTTTGTTCTCTTATCATTCACTTGAACCTCAGTCTTGAAGACCTTTTTACCATTAGGTCTGCCATCCTTACCCTCAAACACCTGCTGCACCTTGTGCTCTAGTCCACTCAATGGACCACATATCCTTTCCTCAATGCCCTTGCTTTGCCATCCCTGCAAATCACTTGCACTCACATCTTTTTCCCTCTCTACGCTCTCTATCCCAATGACTTTCTTATCACAAAACTTAGTCTCAAGCTCACCTATCCCTATATCTTTGAAGGGGGTCTGCCTTGTATCATTTTTAGTTTTTAATGAACAAACTTTCACCTGCTCCTTGCCTTCCACAAAACTCTCAAGCTTACCTTGCATCCTCAAGGCCTCTTCACTCTCTACCTTTTCTTTCTCACCATCCTTTACATTCTTCAACTTTGAATCTGCTTCTACCCTTGCTGTCTCAGGGACCTCTCCACATGCAATGGCTGCATCTTCCTTGTCTCTATCTTCTTTGTATCCTAGGAAATTTTGTCTTTCCTGCAGCAGCACCCTTGTCTCCTTGCCTTCTTCCACCCATGAGTTCAAATTGTAAATCTTCCCATCCTTTTTAAATTGGTACCTATTATCCCTGCCATAATACATAGCAAATCTTTCCCAACACCATGGTTTCCCAAACATTAGATGACAAGAGTTAAGTGGTACAATATCACCCAATATTTTGTCCTTGTATTCACCTATTTGAAATTCAACCCATGCCTGCTCTTTAACCAAAAATGTATTCTCACCATCCATCAATGAAATATAATAAGGTGAATCATGTGGAAATCTTTCTAAGCTCAATTTTTCAACCATTTCAAGAGCTACCAAGTTATCCAAACCACTTGAATCAATCATAACCTTGCATACCTTACCTTTGCACTTGCACCTGGTCTTGAAAACTGCATTCCTCATCTGTATCTCCTTCCCATTCAAACCTCTGATAGCCATGATGTCTTTTCAACTCCAAATGCTTCCCCTTCAATCTTCAAGAGATCTACTTCCTCGCTCTGATACCACTATGATGCAGAGGCTGGGTGGAGATCACTCACAAAATAGAGACTTCAACTCTCAACCAAGAACCCCACTCCAATCTCATGGACATCAACTCACCCTCAAGAGGGTTTCACCTTCATTTTCCCAAAACAACCACAAACCCCCATCAAGTCCCACTAGGCCTAAATAGGTCACTTTCTCAAAGTAAGTATCCCTCAATATTACAACTAGACAAGGATGACTGTTCAAACCTCAAAGATAGGTATCCAATAGCCTATTTCACCAACTTTCAAAAGCATATCCCTTCATTCATTTACTGCTCTACAAAACCCTTATTCCACAAGCCTAAAGAGTAGGGTTTATTCAAAGTCTTGTTTGCCAGACCTCTCAATCCTTTCCACAAACTCAGAAACTCTTAATTTCACCTACACAAGCTTAAAAACTCATTACATAGTTCATTCTCTCCACAAAACTCATAAACCACCCTTTAGTTACTCACTTTCATAAGGAAAATCACTCAAACTCAACCTAGGGCAACACCCAAACCCACATACACACTCCTTCAGTCCTCCATAGAATTTTAAAGCCTATAATACATCAAATTGGGTCATTCCACCGAGTCACAATGGCTACAGTAGGTGGAATGCCCTAAAAACTCATTTTAATACTCTCAAACCACCAATTTGCACCAAAATAGAGCAGTTTCAGAAAAACAATGATTTCTCCCTCAATATGAACGTTCAAACCCTCAAATCAAATGCATTTGAAAGTTAACTCATATATCTACACTTTCAAAATGATTTTAGAGCCAAAATATACCGTACGGATCCGTACCAATCCTGCAAAGTTCAGGAAAATAGGAAAAACATAGTGTTTGAGACCACCCGATAGTAAAATGGGGATATCTCACTCAATTCTTAACGAAATAACACCATTCAAACGCCAAAAGAAAGGTTATTCAATTATCTATCCAACCATTATAGGCTTGGAGTGTGGAAAAACATGTACAGGCCGTACAATGTACGGGATCAGCAATTTCTATATGAAAAACTCGAAAAACAGCAACTTCTTCTTTGAAACCCCTTCCCAAACTTGTTCCACAACCTCTCCTTCGAGATATTACAATAATATATCATGTTACCACCTTCAAACTACCTCTTGGGGCGTTCAACTACCATAACCACCCATTAATTAGGTTCTAAGATGACAATTTTGCCAATTTGCCCTTTAATCACTATCCTATGGCAACTTGTCTTTATAAACTCATCCTAACTGATCTATTAAATCTTTCTAATACATTTAAAATGGTAATGGAGACCTTATTCTCAAATAAAAAATCAAACCTCAAGCTATTCTACCACCTAGGCTTATTGACACCATGACATTACAACATGACACCCACCTAGACCTCTCCTATCATTATGACATTTGATTTACAATTCTTCAAATTTCAACATATTTTGCAACTTCCTCGTTGCTTGACAATCACAAGACCTTCAAACTAAATTGATTTTATCGCAAGGTGTTGGTGCTCCTGCACCACAATGTGGACTGCATCATGGGTCTTCTGGCATGGGATGAAATGTGCCATCTTCGAAAACCTATCAACCACCACAAATACTGAATCATTCCCTCTCTGTGTCCTTGGCAAACCAAGAACAAAGTCCATACTTATATCCTCCCACGACCTCTCTGGTACAGGTAAGGGCTGATACAACCCTGTATTCTGACTCACTCCTTTAGCCATTTGACATACCCTACAACTCTGCACAAACTTCTTCACATCTTGTGATAACTGAGGCCAATAATAATGCTCACTGATAATGGAAATGGTCTTATCCCGACCAAAATGTCCTGCCATTCCTCCACTGTGCTTCTCCTTTATCAGATTCTCCCTCATGGAACTCCTCGGAATACATAATTGACTTCCCTTAAACAACATGCCTTCTTGAATTAGGAAATCCAACCACTTTATCTTGTCAACTGTAACAGGTTCCTTGCAAGCTTTCCAAGCCTCTGCAAAATCAGGATCATTCGGGTACAATGTCTTGAGTTCACTGAACCTAACCACCTCAATCTGCATTTCTATCAACAATGTATGCCTCCTACTTAAGGCATCTGCAACCCTATTTGACTTCCCACTCCTATGCTTTAAAACAAATGTATAACTCTGCAAAAATTCTACCCATTTCATATGCCTCTGATTTAATTTTCCGTGACTACTCAAGTACTGCAATGCTTGATGATCAGTATACATAACGAATTCCTTCAGGAACAAATAATGCCTCCATTTCTTTAATGCTTGAACTATTGCATAAAATTCTTGGTCATATACAGAGTACTTTCTCTTTGCATCATTTAACTTTTCACTGAAATAGGCAATAAGCTTACCTTCCTGGCTTAACACTGCTCCAATGGCACAACCACTGGCATCACAATCCACTTGAAACACCTTATTGAAATCTGGGAGAGCCAAAACAGGTTGTTCCGTCACCTTCTGCTTCAATAGATCAAAACTCCTTGCTACTCCAGTGCTCCACTTGAACTCTTTTCTATCCCCTCTCATTGTTTCAGTTAGGGGTGCACAAATACTACTGAAGTTTCTAATAAACTTTCTGTAAAAACTGGCCAAACCATGGAAAGACCTCACCTCAGTAGTAGTTCTTGGGGTAGGCCATTCCATAATAGCCTTCACCTTCTCTGGGTCCATCTTGAGACCTTCTGTCGAGACAACAAACCCCAAGTACACTAACTCCTTCTTCACAAAACTACACTTCTTCAGATTAATCAGCAATTTCTCTTCTCTTAACTTCTCAAAGACTCTACCAATATGCATTATATGCTCATCCAGTGACTTACTGAATATCAAAATGTCATCTAAATACACAATAACAAAGCTTCCTAGGAACTCTTTCAGTACCTCGTTCATGAGCCGCATGAATGTGCTCGGTGCATTGGTTAGCCCAAAAGGCATGACTAACCACTCGTACAGGCCCTCTTTGGTCTTGAAGGCAGTCTTCCATTCATCTCCCTCTCGAATCCGAATCTGGTGATATCCACTCTTCAGATCAATCTTTGTGAAGTACTGAGCTCCACTCAAACAGTCCATCAGGTCATCCATCCTTGGTAGGGGAAATCTATACTTGATTGTTATCTTGTTTATGGCTTGAGAGTCTGTACACATCCTCCATTCCCCATCCTTCTTTGGTGCTAGTACTGCAGGTACTGCACATGGACTCAAACTCTCTCGAATCAAACCCTTTCTCAACAACTCCTCAACTTGTCTGTTTAACTCCTCATTTTCTGCAGGAGTCATTCTATGAGCTGCCTTATTCGGCAAACTGGCTCCTGGGATCAAGTCAATCTAATGACTGATCTTCCTCATTGGTGGTAAACCCTCAGGTACATTATCAGAAACAATATCCTGAAACTCATTCAATAACCCAGAAACTTCTACTGGAACCTTCTCACTACCCTCCTTATCCATTTTAGGAATCAATGCATAACACACACGCTCATGTTTTATGCCTTCTAAAAATTTCCTTCCATCGACATAACAAATTCTAGCACTACTGCATACCTTTTCTTCGGCCTTCTTCAGGGGTTTCAACTTATGGCGAACTCCACCCTTCATCAGGGAATAAGTGTTTGCATGGCCATCATGTACAGCTCGCCTGTCAAACTGCCACGGCCTCCCCAACAACATATGACATGCATCCATGGGGATGATATCACAGAGTACCTCATCACGATAGCTTTCGATCTTGAACTTCACCAGGCACTGCTTATTGACTAGAACTTTGTGGTCTTTCTGCAACCAGGCAATCCGATATGGATGTGGATGGCTTTCCCTCTTCAGCTTCAACTTTGTAACCATTTCTTCTGACACTAGATTATCAGTGCTCCCACCATCAATAATGACATCACAACATTTGTCTTCACACTTGCACCTTGTGCGAAACAAATTCTTCCTCTGTTCTGGCTCCTTCTCTTCAGTCACCAAGGCTCTTCTAACCACTAGGGCTTCTCCCCTTTCAGCATCATCTGAATGCTCAGATTGAGCCTCCTCATCTACATGCGCAACTCTTGCACGACCTTCTGGCCTTTTGTCTGTCCTTCCTTGGTATTGTGGACATTCATAGGCTCGATGCCCTTCTTCACCACATCGGAAACAAGTTCCTCTGAAACCACCTCTTCCAGGTCCTTGCCCAAATCTTCCTCGTCCTCTACCTCTTTGATCACCACCATTCTGATCACGTGGGCGGTAGAAGTTATCATTCCTCTGGCTTCGACTGGTACCCACATCTTCATTTTTCTTCTCATCCTCATTTCGGCTTCCAAAAGATCTTCCACTACCCCTTCCGCTTTGACCTCCTCGTCCTTTTTGCTTGCTGTCAAATCTCTTGTTCAGCTTCTCTTCAACTCTCAGCGAAAATTGGTAAGCATCCTCAATGGTGGCCATTCTGACCAGGCTTAACTCCTCTTGAATGCTCGGCCGTAACCCATTAAGATAATGGGCTACCTTCTCCTTGTTGGCCTCTGCATGTCCCGTTCTGATGATCATCTTGTGAAAATCTTCTGTGTATTCTTTCACAGATCTACTTCCTTGCTTCAACCCTTGCAATTTCTTCAATAGATCTAACTCATAGTCCATTGGCATGAACTGCTTCTTCAGTTTCTCCACCATGCGATCCCATCTGGTGATCTTTCCCTTTTCTCTCTTATTTCTTTCTAGTTGGACCTCTTTCCACCAGATACTGGCGTGGCCCTTTAGCTTCGTTTTTGCAAACTTAACCCGATCTGGGTCCTCTACTTCTTCATACTCGAAATACTCTTCCAACTCATTGATCCAATCAATCAACTCTTCGGGTCTAGACTTCCGGAAAAACTGGGAACTTCTACTCTAGGTCTTTTTCCGATCTTCGAAATGGCCCTTATCAGCCGCATTTGATCTTGATCAATAGCTTCTTCTTCCTCTTCTACATCTGAATCTTCCACCTCTTCTTCATCCTCACTTTCTTCTCCCCTTCTCGGGTTTACCCCTCTTCTTAACTCTCTTTGTAATGCATTTATTTGTCTCTGGAGGGCTCTGAAACCCTCAGCCGCTAATGGATCTCTTCCACCAGCATTTCTGGCACCACCTCGCCTACCACGTGCCACTCTTGGAGGCATCTTGAATATCTTGAACCCACAACCACAGTCCTGGTGCGAACTGCCTCACGATCGGCGATCTGTCCACACACTCAAGAAAACCCGCTCTGATACCACTTGATGAGGGTGCAACCCGAGACACAGAAAATCACACAGAAAAACTAACAAATCTTATTATTTTCAAAGTATGAAATTCCTACATGCAGAGGATCTCAAATCCTCCAGTTTTGCAATACATGCAAATTACAGAAAGAAACTACAGAAATTCCCCTATTCGCAGCATGCGATCTTCTTTCCCCAAAAACTGCCTAAAAGAAACAGTAACTCGCCCATAAATAGCCCGTTTCTTTGTTTGGAGCCAAAAACGGGATTCAAATTATGCACCAACTTTCGGAAGCCCTAACTCAAGATCTAACCGTCAGATCTTCAATGATAATACCTTTTCGGAAAGCTCTCGCGAAGATCTCTTGCCGGAAAGTGGGGCCTAAAGGCTAACCACTTTCGTATTCCGCCAATTTTTCAGGCCCATCCGGAGCCTCTAAGTACCTCAAAATTAGCTCCGAAGATTTCATAAGGCAAAAAGCAGAAATTGAAACTTGAATAACTTTTGAACCGGAAATGCTCTTGATCTGATTCTTTCACCAAAGTGTTTATTATTATGTCCTGAAGCTTCCCTTAAATTTTTGTCTCCTCACGCCTTCAAATTCATACCTGCTAAAAATAGCAGTTGAGCAGAAAAAGCAGAAAAGCAGTTCTGAAAGTTGGGAATTCTTCTTCGACGAAAAGGGTATCCAGAAATGCAAAAACATCTACAAAAAAAATCTAAATGAAAGTAAATATATTTTTGGGTGATGTAGGATTGCCCTTACACCACTGGATGCTCCTGCATCACTTCCCATTCCTACATTTAGTTTAGGTTCGATCAACTCTCAGTACTTCCAATTTAGGTCAACATTCAACTACCCTAGTCAACTATGACAGACTAAAAAAGGCCAAGAGTTGAACCTTAAAATTTGACACCAAATGTAATAACCTATTCCTAAATATTACTTATTTAATTATCATTGCAAATGACAAATGAATTCACTCCAAATTAAAGAGACACAACTAGTGGCTAAAGTCAATTATAGCTACACATGTGCATTTAAAAAGAGTCAAAGATCCTTATATTCTCTTCAAAAATAAAATTACAATATCATGCTCACTTGGCACCAAAGGCCATAATATCATCTCAAGGTACATTTCTCGTCAAGTACTTAAATGATAGTTACATCAAGTTACAACATAGACTATAATAGTTTGGTGAACATTAAGGATTCATCTTCATAGGTTGCCTCCACTAGTGAAAAAGAACATGGTTGAAGTTCTTTACCACCCAACCATGAAGCTTTCACTTCTCCGATATTCTTCTATCTTGAAGAATGCCTGACCCTACACAAAATTTTTAGCAACAGAACAACAAATAAGGTGGAATCTAGTGCATGCCCAACATCAACATGCAAAGTCTATCTTGTATGCTAGAAAAGAAAGCACAAGATCTATGCTAGGAATGGCATAGAGTGAAACAATAGAGTTCATTCATGCATACATAATGAACAATATTGCTTTTCCAAGCATAAAAGTGTGTTGCAACAATAATAAATGATAGGTTCGGATAAAACAAACATATAATCTTTGAATCATTTTAGCACCCATCCCAAAAGTTACTTTCTTCTAAACAACTATCTAACCTCTAGCAGAAACTACCCATAGATTCTCTAGTCATTTAAGGTATCATTGTTTCGTTTCAACATTCAAATTATTTCTTCTTAAATGTTTATCATAATGTAAGTAAGCTTTATTTTTTTTAAATAAAAATTTATGACTTACAAAGTAATTCATCATTTAGTCACTTCATTCTCAAGACTAATTTCTACTTATTGAATCTTAAGCATTTTCCATTAAAATGAAGTACTAAAGAAAAAAATAAAGAAGTATGTCACAAGTATGTGTATGTACATAGATGAAGTCTATGTGCATACACATATATGCACCTACTTCTATTTGAATTTGTGCATGTACATTCTGAAAATAAAATACATTAATTCAAATTTGTGAACTTAGATAGTATTCTATTTGACCTTTCATTATCAAGTGAATAGTATAGGCCTTACAGTTTCAGACATATTGTTTGAGCATGCATCTATTGTTTCCTTCTAAATAGTTGCAAAACTATCTATTTGCTTAAGTGCATTCTTGGCTTAAACATAAAAAGTATTGTTCCTACTATATAGTTATAAGCATGTTGTTCACATATGCACATTTATCATTTAATACTTATAAACTAAATAGAGTTGCAACACAATAGAACATTCATATTCTCTATTCTACAATTTAGGTTTGAAAGAAAAATAATAATTATCACTATTTTGTTACAAAATCTCTAGCTATTCTTATAAGAAATGATCATTTTAACATGAAAATGATTCACTATTAGTTAGAAGAAATAGTACGATTCGTTCACCTTGTATAGAAACTATTAAAGTAAAATATTCCTTGTATCAAGTTTAAGGAATGGTATGACAATATTCAGAAAATATTATTGCCCGATAGAACATAATATCAAGTTATTAACCATCTCCTAATGGTCAAGATCATCATAATTATATTTAAAATTTTTCCCAGGTGTACTTATTTTCTATTTTTGTGCATGCAAGGATATTCTACACACTGATCTTGATTTCATTTCTATGTGCTTTTTCCATCCATCGTCATCATCAAATGGGTCGACTTCATAGCAAGACAACCTAGATTTATTCAAGGCTTAGAAACAATGAACACAAACCTTTCCATTTGAAGTTTTCATCCCATTTAATATCAAGTATTTGATAGGAAATACAAGAAAATACAACATACAAAAGGGTCATCACTTTCCCTAGATCATAATTGATCCCAATAATGAAAAGGAGGAATCACTTATATAGTCATCAGATTAATTCTGATAGCCCTACGAGATTAACATTTTAGATATAACATGAGTTTATATTCATCTCTTGAAGCATTAGGAGCCTCAACATCCACTAGGGTGGTGAGAAATCTTATTGTAATCTATAGGATTACAAACCCTCTTCTAAGGGAATCCTCAATTGATCCCCATCACCATCTATTCACAGTGATTTATAAAATAAAAGATGTAAAATATACAACTGTGGCCTCAAGGAAAAAAATCCATCTAATTTTATCACTCAAAGGCTCAACTTAGCTCATAGATTTAATTGCATGGATTTCTAAAACATGATCTTATACATAATGAAAACAAGCGACCCACATAGGTCGACATTAAGCCATCCGGCCTAAGGCCATGGATTCTCACATAAAAATAAAAGCGATGATATACAAAATAAAATTATAATATCGATAGATATTAAAGAAGGAAAGGTTGGAAATAAAAATGAGTTTATTTTTGCATGGTTCAGATTACCTCAATACTGAATCAATTAAGCTTCCTAGTCTTTTTCCTTTGAGCTCCTCTGCTTTTTCCTTCGAGCTCCTTTGTTTTTCCTTGTTATGACCCACCTTTTTCATTTAATTTTTCTGTACCACACTACTTGTCCATTCGTCAAAAATGGAAACATCAAAACCTTATTTGCATGCCTAGGGTGGAGGCATTATGACCTAGCTACCAACCACTATATAATTCAAATTTCTCCTTTAAATTTGTGGTAGGTATTACTACAACCTTCATAGTTGTTCTTAATTATCAACCCGATATTAGTATGCTATTAGTTATTATTGACTTCAACACATATACATTTGAATAAGCATTCTAATATACACATATTTTTATATATATGTATGTATATATATACGTAATATATATATATATACTACCATACTTTATACATTTATATATATTTTTACATCCATTTGTAATTTTTGTTATGGCTTACGAGTTCCATACAATATTATTTTCAATAGAGAGGTTAAATTCAAATTCGAGCATCTCTAGAAATCTTGTTTTGTTTCATCAAACATAGAGTTTAAAATGAGAAATTTTATATCTACAAGTCATATATTTCTAAACACAGAATTAGTTCAAATCAATAAATTCTCATTTTCAAACATATGTAATACAAATCATCATGCCCATCCATGGTGTGTGCACCTAGATTCCAATTGGCTTACTGTTCAATTTGGCTAAACAATCCTACTTCAACAGTGTTTTTGTCCTTCATCCTATCACCCTACTACTACACATAATTGCAAATTGATCAGTAACGTTCAATCCATGATGACATATATAAAAATAATTTTCAAGATTTCATAAATTCAACATTAGTCAACTCCTCATATTCAACATGCAAATATTCCAAAATATCCATTTAATATTTAATTGAATTTCATCAAAATTTCATTTTTTTGTATTTAAATAAATATGAAATAAAATTGGGTTATCACACAACGAATGATTTCAATTGTGCTCACTATCCCTATTTATGGGCCACCAGTGTCACTACTAGTCTGATCCTTGTTTACTTGTGAGTAGTCACTCATTTGAGGTTGGGTATAATGATAATTATGTAAACCAAAAAACCAAATTAATCGATTCATGTAACTTAAGTCTTACATTTACAATTAAAATATTTAATTTGATTGACATTTGGCTACATGCAAACTATGGCTCAAGCTGACAAGCTATCAAAATCACCACTCAAATGATATGAAATCATTACAAATCTTGTTTCACTTGATCACTCAATTAATAAAATCATCATCTATAGTATGTCATTCATTTTTCAATATCAAGCTATCCAATCAATCACTTTGAATGTACATATGGAATTAATCCACAATACCACACTTTCTTAAAAAATATTGAGAATTAATTTACTTTGAGGCATTGAAAAGAGAGAATTAAATGGGTTGTTTTACCTTAATCGTTATCAATGTCCACTAATAAGTCACAATAAATTTTTCCCACTTATGATCAAAACTACATGTTGATAATACCTTAATCATTATCAATGTCCACTTATAAGTCACAATAAATTTTGCTCACTTATGATCAAAACTATATGTTGATAATTACTATTAGTTTTAATAGCCACATTTTCTATTGAAAAATGTAAGAAGGATTTACAAGAATGGAGTCATGAAAATTATTTTAATTTAAGTAGATAAAGACATAATTACATACTACATAGCCAACCTAGCCAAAAAGCCACTAATCGTGACAAAAACCCAGTCACTAAATACATATTACAAGAACTATTATGTTGTACAATAAAATATAGACATAATTCATTACTTAAACAAATTGTAACAATAGTTGAGGCCCTCAGCTGGGTGTTTGAGTAGAAGGTGAATCAAATTTAACAAAGTAACAACAAAGAAGAAAATTGAATCACCCAAAACCTTCCTCCAAAACTCTGGACTCTTTAATGATTCATTTTTTGTATCACATAGTAGACCACATTAACATCTCATATTAACTAGGGCAAGATCTTGCATTGTAGAAGCATGCAATTCCACTTTCCAGAAGATTCCACCAATAGGTGCTAATCCACTTTCAAAATTGTAAAGCTCCAATGCCAACTCCAACAAAGAAATAGAGTAAATGAAAGGATGCAAATAGAATATTGTCATCATCTTCATCAAATATTTATCAAGAAAAATGTCCATGCAATTGGATAAGAAAGTTGAAGCTACCTCAGAATATAGAGCACAAGAGTTGTTTTGAAGCCATTCCCTACCCATAATTATTATTATAGCATCCTCAACCTACACACAAGGAATTGTAAAATCCATACCCATCTTTCATTTGTCATATACATTGTCGCTTTTTTTCTCCCAAAATAATTGGGTAGCATGACACTCCATGAAGACTCCATATCATAGTTAAATTGAGAATAGAGAAGAAATAAATCAAAGCCGAATATATTATAAATGATATGAAGAGTTCATCATGTTGGTGAAGTATATATACAAGTTACAACAAAGATAATGACATCAAATACTCACAGTTAACATTTAATTCACTACTTGATGTGATAATTATATTATTTTGAAAAAAATGACAATATTATTCCAAATTACCCATGGGCTCCACCATCTTCATGAATTCTAAGAAAATCCACATGTCAGCCTCCCTACATCCTTGTTGGGTTTAACCTATGTGAAAAATTTACCAACGAGGAGGGAGAGAGTGGCCAAAATTGTCAAGGTTGAGGGACGAGAGATGTAGGCGGGTCTCCCACATGCTGGCAGGGAGTGGTCAAGGTTGACCCACGTCACCCTATCTTGATAGTTCATTTCTCAAACCCATCGTTTGCCTAGGTCAAGGGGTTGGCCAACATGATGAATCCAAATGTTTAATTCATAGCTTAAGTGACCTTCAATTGTTGGTAGCTAGTCAACAATTAAAAAAAAAATTGGTTGTCATGACTCTAAGTGATTTAATAAGTAATAAAAGTTCAACCATTTTTTTTGGAAATGTAATAGTTCTAGTGTTATTTCGAAGGTTTGAATTCATAATTCTAGTGCTTTAGATATTTGCTTTCAGAATGCAAGTACAACCACCCATTAAAAAATTCATCGAATGTTTGTGGGTTATATTGATTTGCACTGACATCTCACTTCAGACATAAGGAATATGTTGACAATTGTCCCCATTTTGGACACTTTAAGAAGCAATTTGGATGTGGGGAAAATTTATCTTGGAATAGAACAATATGTAGCATTTGATATTTTCACCACACATGCTATGATTTATTATTGACATACCAGTTTATTTCACCAATGAATTTTTCTATTGGTTTGAGATTATGTTTAATTCACCAATGTTTTTTTTTCTTCATTTGAAAAAAGGTTTAATTAGCCAACTAAAATATATTTTTTGGTTTGAAAATATTTTTGAACCACCAACAAAAATATTTTATTTGTTTGAGTACAACTTTAATTTTCCAATATAAATATCTTGTTGGTTTGAAAACATGTTTAATTTGCTAATGAAAATATTTTATTGGCTTGAAAATAGGTTTTAATTGCTAATAAAAATATTTCATTGGTTTTAAAAATATTGCAATTCACTGGGATTTTCTATAGACTTCTAGTGATTATAAAAGATTCGCCAATTGAGATTTTTTTCCCTAAAAGATGAAAAAAATTACCAATAAAATTAATATTTTTATCGAGAAGTATACAAGATTCACCAAGATTTTATACCTTTGCCAAGGGGGGGTTCTTAAATTTGTCCCTGCAAGAAACCTACCATCCCTCTTCCCTACTATTGTTTCATCCTTGTTTACTAACTACAATGTTAGAAACCCTACTTCTACTACACAACTATTACTCATCCACTATCCATCTACACTTCTTGAATTCCATGTCAAATAACCTCAATCGTATATCTTTTTTCTTGCCACAACATACTACACCATTTAGTTTCATCTCATCTTTCTTGAAAAGTGCTTGCACCACTTGCCACTCCTCAAGATGCTTCCCACCGCTTGACTCATTATTAATAATTTATCTTGATATTAGAACCATGCAAGTATTTAAACATGGTATTCTCCTAATTCTTTTCCACATGAGCCTTTTCCCCTTTAATCCATGCTTCTAAAAAATATTCCACTATTGGCATGTACTCCATCAAGCAACTTCCACCAACATCTTCGGGAATCTCCATATTTTGATACTAAATTTTAGAGGTGGTTCCAATTCCCAATCCCTTCACCCACTCCTTTGAGAAGCACTCAATAACACCTACTATGGCATAGTCTTCTCATTCTCAAATACTACCATATTTATTTTCTCCTTTCCTTCCTTGTGGACCTTCTCTTTAACAACTTTTTAATGATATTTCAGTACCACTACAGTCTAAGTGCTATCTTTCCTAGGGAATAATTTTCCTACCTCAAACCTTATAACACTAATCAACATTATTCAATCTACGAGCCTTTTAATCACACTTGCACTATTTCAAAAGAGACTCTATCTTCATGCTTTTCTCCATTTTCATTGCATTTTTTTCTAAAATATCTCTTGTATTGCATCTTTCTTTGTGACATAATCAACAATTTTTGTAACCTCCACTTTAATTATGTCCTAATAATCTATGATCTCCTTTGAGATTCACTTAGGCCTACCTCATACTCAAGTCCATTGGATTCTTTAAAGGATTTAACATATACTTATAACCATATTTGACAAGATTGTGGGTGTTTTCCTAACCACCCTTTACTACCTACCTATTTAAATTTCCGAGGCCTCCCATAAGGAAATGGTAGCCTTTGATTCACTTGATGTCACACCACTCATTTTTTATGCACCAATATTAAAACTCACCAAGTGAAACTCCTTAACCAAAATGTGGTGTCCCTTTTGCAACTAGTAATTGTAAAATTATTACAAATATCATACGATAGTAACCACAAAATTGCTACAAATATCATATGACCTTACTATTTTCCATCTTGAGGTTGAGGATATATTTAGTTTTCTTATTTCTAGAATATTCCATCTCCTCATAGTCCTAATTCAAATTCAATGTAGTAGGATATAAATTATCTTCTTGATTTATATTCTTGAGATGACCACTTGATAGGTATCATAGTCCTTTTATGAATCTCATATTACAACTTTGAGAGACATTCTTGAGCATATTCAAATATTATTTTATGAAAACCATTTCATAGTCTTATCATATCTACTTTGTATTTGGATCTTTGATTTCATTTTTCTTCACATAGGTTTGGATTTATTTTACCTTTGTGAATCAAGGCATATTTTATGTTCACATGGGCATGTTTGAGTAGATCTCAAATATAGGATGCATCCTAGACTAATTGGATGTTCAAGGGATTCTATGTTTCTCTAACTCAAATAATCCTAACCTCGCATAGGTATCATGGAATAAAATGATGTAGGAATGGACTAACTATTCATGTCTATGTTGTGATTTTGGCCATTGCATGTAACAACCACATAGGCATCTCATGTACCCATGCCCTACCATTGTGTTATCTCCACTCATAGAGAAAGTGCTACCACAATGTATCCAAAAGCTTTTGACAAAGTTGGGGTAAAAAATAGGACCATGCATGTAGAGTAGATGTTCCCACATAGAAATTTGGGGTTTGATGGTTGGGCCCCATGACACACAGAATAAAAATTAGGCTACCCTACAACTTCACATTGCATACATTTGATGGTTTTTATGGTAGTAGAGAAACTTTCACCACAATGAAATGGTTTCAAGTATTCAAAATTTGAGAGAGCTTGTTGTAGAGGGGCTTCATATGCACCTATAGTTTCAAAAAAAACATTTGTGTATGAAATTGACTCCAAGAAAAAACGTGTCAAACTTTGACATTTTTTTACACTTAGGGATCTTAAGAGAAAGCGTTGGCACAGTGTAGTCAAGAACATTTGAGATAGTTGGGGTGAAAAAGAAGACCATTCCTAGCATAGAATTTCCCACCTATACATGTAGAAACTAATTGTTTGGTACCATGAAGAACAAAAAAATAATTAGCCTACCTTACAACTTTACAGTGCACACATCTAATAGTTTTTGGGGCAGCTAAAGAAATTTCACCAAGACCAATTGGCTTGGAGATATGCAAAACTAAGAGAGGTTATTATAGAGGTACCTTGCATGAAATTTTACCTTTAGATGAAACATTTCTAAGTGCCATATTTTTTGAGGAAGATCTCGTCAAAGTTTTCCAATTTTTTGCACTTAGGTCTCTTAAGAGAAATCATCGATGCAATGTAGCCTTGAACAATTCGGCACTATGGAGTGCAAAAATGACCTTTCCTAGCATAAAATTACCCATCCATATGTGTTGAAATTATCATTTTGGTCGTACGATGAATAAAACAAAAATTATGTCACCTTGCCACTCTCTCTTCAATGCATTTGACTCTTTTCCAACATGCAAAAAATTTTCACCATAGGGAAATGGATTGGATATATGAAAAAATGAAATATGTTATGTAGATGGACCCTATATGAACCTGTAACATTGGAAAAATTGTTGTAAGTGCCACAATTTCCAAGAAATATCTCATCAAATTTTTTCACTTTTCACACTTGGTTTCCAATATGCCACAGTGTCACTACAATGTAGCTTGGAATGACCGATATGCTCGGATGAGAAATAAGATCTTTATTAGCATAAAATTTACCCACCTAGATTTTTTGGAACTCTTGGTTTTCTTGCACAATGAAAAAAATGAAAATTATGCCACCTTACAAATTTCTCTTTAATGCATTTGATGCTTTTTGTAATGTACAAAATTTTTTTATGATGACTAGATGGATTGGATATATGAAAAAATGAGAGAGGTTATTGTAGAGGGAACCTACATTCATCATTCCTTCATGTTTTATTATTTTACTTCAAGGTTTAATTATGAAAATGGGGTTTGATCAACCCAAACCCCCATTCACCAAAAACGAACATTTTCCCCTTCTTTTTGTGTGTTGCAGATTTATAGGTTGAAGAAAAGTTGAAGATTGCAAAACTGCAAAGTTGTAACATTGCTTTTGTTGTCATCTCATGAAAACTCAAATCAAAAATTTATTTTCGACTATTCTACTGTGAAACCTAGAGGATCTAGAAGAGCATACATAGGAGTAGAGGACCGAGAAATCAATTTTGGAAAGGTTGACAAGGACCCATTTGCCCATGGGTGAATAAGTCCTAGGAATACTTGTGGAAATACCATTTTATGACAACTGCACAACATTTATCTTTCCCATATTTTCCTAGAATTTTGTTGGTTCTCTTAGTTTTATTCTTGATCTATTAGATCCAAGTGATAGATTGCATTTTGAAGTTGATTTTCTATTTCTAGTTTTTCTCCCCAAAGTGTTGTTTAACCTTGGCCCTCATCCTTCAATCGTAAGGAAATCTAAATATTCTCACTTTGACTTGATTCATCTAAGGGTTGATAATCATTTCATTGTGTGGATCCCATTCCCTAAAGAAATTAGAGAAGTAGGACCCCTTTTCCCTCTTTGGATCCACTTTTCCTTTTTTGGAAACCATACCTATTTTTCTATGTTTCATTTTGGTGAACTCAACCTTATACAACAAAATCCTAAAAATTGGAGTCCTCTTAAGCCTAGATCTGATTTTTGCACTAGTTTTCATTACTTGCATTACATTTAGGGTTATTTAATTTTTCATTAGTGAAAATTGTATTTATAGTTAAATTTACATGTTTGTATCACTTAAAATCATCAAAAATTAAAAAAAATACATCAGGTCTATATTTACTTTATATTGTACTTACATTTAGATCAACATTCAATCATTTAAAATCAAATTTAGATCCAAATTGAATACTAAAATAGTCACATATTTCATCATTTGACCTTAGTTAAACTTGCACTGATCTGGGAAAATCTATTATAGAAATCCTTGTTACAGATCAAAAAAATAAATCATATAAGTGTAATGTCATAAAATTACAACCATTGCAATTTCACATACATTTTTGTATCTACTTTAGTGTCCACTCCCTTAGCATCTTTGTAGGATCATTTTAGCCCCTCCATCAGTCATTTTCCCTCTCAGGATGCTCAACACCCCTTTTCAGCAGCTACCCTCATTCGTCAGCTTTACCTTGAACCTTGTGCTTTTCCTATTCGCATCGTTTTGTAGTGTGATGTGTCTAGACACTAGCATGTTGCAAAGATGTCTGTGTACCATGCTAGCATCCTGTGACATTTCAATGTTCAAACAACCATTTTTATGCATGTTTTTCGCTTGTCCCCTCCTTCTTTTGGTGGTAACGTCTTGAGATGCCTTGTAACCACTGAGGAAGCTTCATTTCCTTCCTCTTCTCTCCTTAAAAACTATCTTTTCAATTCATTTTGGGTCTCTAGCTTCTTTCTATCCTTGGCTCTGGCATTTCTCTCTTGTTATCTTTCTTGCACAACTCCATATAGCTTGCTACAACATCCTCAAGCTCTCAAGCTCTTGCAACTCTATGTCTCCCTCATTGGCTTCCTTAAGCTTTACAGCTTCATCTCCCTTATCTCATGCTTATGAGCATTCTAGGATTCTATATCCCCTATCAATTACATTCTTACTTCATGATAGAGTTTTCGTCCTCGAGCAATGATTGCTTTTATCAAGTTCAATTTTTGTGATATGGGTTATTCTCTTCGAGTGGGGATTTATTTTGTCACTCATACTTGGTAGTGTGGGTTCTACTCCTAAAGTGGGTTTTTCTTTCACCACACACTTTATCCATTTCAGTAAATTTCTCTTTATCTATCTAGTTGTCCATGGAGGTGGGAACATCGAAACAGGGATTTGACTGAGGCAAACCCCTATACAAAGATCCTATACATGTAGGTATTGGAGACATTCACATGTTGTAGGCTTCATCACTTGCATGGTTGTGAGAATTTCCTTTGTATCTCTTATTCTCTTTATCATTTCTATTTCACTTTATTTCATCTTTAAGACATTTTGTTATTTTGTAGCACTTTTGAAGTTCTTCATAATTAGATCGCTAGTATTCTTAAAGCTATTCTATGTGACATTCTCACTTTCTAGTCCATATAGACACCAACGTGCCAGAGAGACGCTAGCACACCATGTTATTTTCCTAGACACACGATTTCGTCCTTTGGCTGAGAGCTTTTCAGTCTCTCCAAAAAATCTTTGTGGCCTACTCATTCAGATTCTAGAACTCCCATGAGCTATTCCTTGAGGTAGTTTAGGGTAGTTCACCCCATGAGGCTCTCTGAATGAAGAGGACTCATGAATAGCGAATCCCCCTTCTCTACATTTTGGTGAACTTGACATGAAGTGAAAAACTAGGAAATTATTTACCCCAACTTGGTGGGGTCATAACTTTTGACTTGATGCTATTAGAATTGGCTATGGCTGCCAAGATCTATGGACCAAATGGAAAGCACAAAGAAGAGAGAATAATCTGTGATAAGAATAAATTGTATTCTCATCAATATGATTATGATTGATTTTACAATGAGAGACCCCTTGGTTATATAACCAAGGTGAGTACATAAGAGCGCATAATATTATGACAAATGTCATAATCTTATGAAATGAGACAACTATGAAAAGCTATCACTCCACCTAAAGTGGAAAAGTGATAATGTGATAATCACCACAAGTGGTGGATCACCCACAAAAGGTGGAGAGGTAATCACATGATATGTCCACGAAAGGTGGAAGTGATAAAGTAATAACATGATAAGTCCACCAAAATTGGAAAAGATCCAACTACCTCCTATGTGGTCCCTAAGTAAACTTAACTAAGGTTTAATTATGACCTAGGACAAGGTACAACACAATTAATTACACCAACATATGCTCAGAGTTCAACACCATTTGCACCATTGGAAAGGTCTCCAAGAGGATTAGTTCAATCCCTAAAATACAATGCCTTTTCCTATTGAATTTTAGGGACTGACACAAGTTTCAACCTCAAATTCCTCTTTGAAGAGCTCCAAAACATGATTTACTAGAACCTAAAAAATACTAAGAAAATCCAAAAATCTAGATTTTTGGTTTTTCTTAGTTCTATCACCCCAAAATGAATTTATTATCTTCTTTTATTAGCTTAGAATCTAATTTTGTTTAAAATGTTAATGATATTCCATTTCATGCATGTGATGGTGACTTGGTTTTGCCTATGTTGCTTGATATATTTGATCCTTCTCACGAAAGTCCTCTTGATTTGGAGGATATTTTATTGCAAGAAGATGAGATCATTGATACATTTCTTAATGTTACTCTCCCTTTCATTCATTCCAATTCACTCTCTTCTAGATACATTGCATTTATGAATGATGAATCTCCTCTTCATCCAAATGCACTCCCTTCTAGAAACATCATATTGGTGAATCATGAATCTTATCTTTTTTCTAATGCACTCTCTTCTAGAGATGATGCATTAGAAAATGACAAAGCTCCTTCCACATCTTATCCTTCTTGGATTGATGTTGAGAATATGCCTTTAAATAATTATTCCACTAGTGGTGATGATTCTGTAAATGTAATCTATGTCTTTGGTGCCCCTCAAAGGCCTAAGACACATGTCATTTATCTGACTCCAGCTAGTCCTTCTCCTAAAAGGATTTGTTCTATTGAGGGTGTCCCATTTGATAGTGATTCTATTCATCTTTATATGGCTCCCTCTTATAAATAAATAGCCCATAATTATAAGAATAGAATGAATAAACATCCAAGTCTTCCTTTAGCACCTAAACCTACAACTAAATAACCTAGTCATTATGATTTTGTCTAGAAAATTCATGTTAGTCTGACTAAGATATCACTGTGGGACTTGCTTCAGTTTGCTCTAATTTATCAAGGTATGCTCTAAGAAGCCTTGCAGAAGATCCTCTTGCTTGCCTCTGCTAGACTGATGGATGTTAATGCATTGATGGCTCCTATTCACATGGATTTGTTGAATATCACGTTCTATCCACAAGAAATTCTACCCCCGGATGTGTAGAAGCAAGAAAACTCTTTAACAATCATAGTTAACATTAATAATATCAATATTAGACATACTCTCATTGAAAATGGTTCAACACTCAATGCATGTAGCATTGATATATTACTTAAGATTAATTTTGATTAATCTTCTCTTAATGCTTCTTCTATTGTTATTCATGGGTTCGATAATTTTCATCAGAAACCTTTAGGCATGATAGTATTGTCATTAAGGTTGGGGCCCATTACTGTACCCACTCTGGTATATGTTATGTCAAAAAAATTAACATGTAACCTTCTTCTTGGTAGAACATGAATTCATACCTTGGGTGCAAGCTCATCTACCTTACATAAATCTATTAAGTTCATTTGTAATAATCAAGTAGTCATAGTTAGGGCTAACCCTGAGGCTATGCACCTATGTGAGATGGCAATTGCTGGTTAGGATTTGGTTGTGCCTGCTCTTATTCCTTTAGTTTCTACCAATGTGTCAATGTTTACTCCAAAAATACCTACTCCAAGGATACACTTGAGGTAGATGTCCATAAAGAATATCCTTCTACAACAAGAAATTTTAAGTCAACATTTTCTCAAGAAAATGCATGTCTCGGTGATGATTGGGTTCTCTAGAATTCACAAACTCCTTCAATGGAGAACATAAAGTCAACCCAATCCACTTGAGCCTTCCAATAACATCATCCAAACCCACTATCACAGATGATTACTGTTTTGCATCATGAGATAATGTGAACAAAAATTGTAATTTTCTTAGTGTTGATCCTCCTTCTGAGGAAGATGATTACACTTCTACTAAAGAGGATAATGTTGGAAGTCCTATTAAAAAGGATGATGGTGATCGCATAGAGGAGTGTGATACCATTTCTGGAATAATGCTCTCTATGAAGATCCTCCTTCTTCTCAATATTTTCAAACACGTTATGGTCCCTAGTTTAAGCTTGTATCTAAATATGGCTATGGGCATAAAGGTTGTGAGTGTAATAAACAAGGCATTTAGGTCCCTATATAATGTACACCTCGCAAGCGTAATTTTGGGCTTGGTTGCTTGAATTAAAAATCTGAATAGAAATCATAGTTGAATGTTGACTTGATGTCCTCTCAACCTCATTCATGTGGATTGGTCCATCCTCCTTTGTCTTCTATCTTCGTATCTTCTTCTTGTGAGCAAACAAAATTTTCTCCACAAGAGAAAGGGTTGCTTCCAACTACTCATCCTTTGCTTGAGAAAGAGCATATGTTGTTGAGGCTTCTCAATTCCCTCTTAATTACTCTTCCTCGTACACAAAATAAATATCATGAACATGATAAAGAAAAGCATTCATTTTGGGCATACCATCGAGTGCTTGGCCATTCCACTAGGGAATGTAAGGCCTTGAAGGATAAAATACAACTTCTTGATTCAGGTTCCATCACTCATTTATTTGATGATGCGCATACCTCTTATTCAAATGGAAAGTGATATCGAGGTTTACCTCTATCCTACATGTTCTAAGTATCTTGCATGGTTATCCTCCCTTGTATGTTAGGGGAAATGATAACTTGTTTAGGAGATATGTGTCCTTCTTAAGGACCCCATCTCTTATCCCTATCTTTTAATTGGTGTGTCCCTTTGAATGGTCCCCCCCTTTCTGTCTTGAAGGGTTCCCGAGGGAGCCCTTTGAAAGTTTTTATCAAAAATGAAATTATTTGCCTCTAGCTTGGGGGTAGCCTAACTAGAACTCACTTTTCAAGTAGTGTGTCTCTTGAGTGGACCCCTTTGAAAGCCTTTCAACTTGTTGATGGTATCCATGACTGTTTGTTTGTGTGCATGCATGGCTACTTTTCTTTATAAAATTTTTTATTTGTGGATTAACATGTCACTTCACAGGTGTTCCTTTCAAGTTGCTTTCAGACTCAACAGAGCGCCCTTACATCTCTGGGTTTCCTTCATATGATAAATCTTGGTGGATTCCTCCTTACGGGTCTATAGGCCTATGGGATGTTTACGTCTCTAGGCTTCCTCCATGAGAGAGAACTTGGGGGATGCCTCCTTGCAGGTTTGTGGGCCTGTAAGGTGCTTATTTCATTGCGTTTCCCTCATGAGAGAGAACTTGGGATACACCTCCTTGTAGGTTTGTGAGCCTATAAGGTGCTTATTTCATTGGGTTTCCCTCATGAGAGAGAACTTGGGTGATGCCTCCTTGTAGGTTTGCAGGCTTGTAAGGCACTTATTTCATTGGGTTTCCCTCATGAGAGAGAACTTGGGGGATGCCTCTATTTAGGTATGCAGGCTTGTAAGGCACTTATTTCATTAGGTTTCCCTCATGAGAGAAAACTTGGGGGATTTCTCCTTGCAATTTTTCTATCCTGTAAGGAACTTATGTCACTGCATTTCTTTCATTAGAGAGAACTTGGGAGATGCCTCCTTCCAAGTTCGTAGGCTTGTACGACACTTACTTCTTTGGGCTTCCTTCATGAGAAAGAACTTGGTGGTCTCCTTCTTGAGAGTCTACAGGCTTATAAGACACTTTTATCTTGTAGGATATGTCTATCGTTGGTCTACAGGCCTTCGATGAACTTCATTCAAACCTCCTCAGGAGAGAGTACCTATGGAGCCATCTCTATTGAAATTTTTATTCCTTTCTATCTTCTCCATCTTTCTCTTAAAATTATCTTTCTCTTCTCAATTTTATATACCCAAAGATCTACATCTTCTTCATCCTGGGTATATGCTCTTTCTCTGTTCAACATCTTAGAGCTCTTCTATGCATTGTTTTTAATTTTGGGACAACACATAGTACTAAGACAACCTTTTATATCAAGGTCTCTTTCACATTGCTAACTCAAATCCTTTAGTTTTTTGTGTGCTAACATTGTTGTCTGGTGTAGGTTTTTCTTTTCTAATGCATTTGTTTTGTAGGTCTTCAACCTAGGGGCATGCTTCCTTGGTTTGAAGTATTTTATGCTTCCTCTATAGTATCCTTTTTGTATCATGATGTTATTTATGTTAAGTATATTTTCTTTAGCATGCATATTAGTGTAGATTCATATGCTTTCTAAAGTCGGGGAAAAATGTAATGTCGTAAAATTGCACCCCTTGCAATTTCACATACATTTTTGTATCTACTTTAGTTTCCACTCCCTTAGCATCTTGTGTAGGATTATTTTAGCCCGTACATAAAAAAATTTCCCTCTTGGGATGCTCAGCACCCATTTTTAATAGCTACCCTCATGCGTCAACTTTACCTTGAACCTTGTGTTTTCCCCATTCTCATTGTTTTGTAGCATGATGTGTCTAGACACTAGCATGTCAAAAGGATGTATGTGCACTGTTCTAGTGTCCTATAACATTTCAACATTCAAATGACCATTTCTATGCATTTTTTCCACTTGTCCCCTCTTTTTGCTGGTGGTAATAGCTCGTGATGCCTTGTAACCACATGTGAAGCTTCTTTTCCTTCCTCTTTTCTCCTTATAAGATATCTTTTAAATTAATTTTGGGTATCTACCTTCCTTCTATCCTTGGCTCTGGCATATCTCTTTTATTATCTTGCTTACACAACTCCATATAGCTTGCTACAATAGCCTCAAGCTCTTAAACTATCACAACACCCTTTATAGCTCTCCTAGCTCTTGCAGCTCTCTTCATCTCCCTCTTTGGCTTCCTTAATCCTTGCAACTTCATCTCCTTTATCTCATGCTTGCGATCATCCTAGGATTCAATATCCCCTATTAATTGCATTCTTACTTTGTGATACGTGTTTTCCTCCTCAAGTGGGGATTGCATTTATCACTCACATTTTGTGATATGAGTTCTCCTGCTTGAGTAGGTATTTATTTTATCACTCATACTTGGTGGTGTAGGATCTACTCTTGAATCAGGTTTTTCTTTCACCACATTCTTTATCCATTTTGGTTCATTTATATCTATCTGTCTAGCTTTCCATAGAGGTGGGAACACCCAAATGAGTGTTTGAATGAGGAAAACCCCTATACAACCCCAACACCTTCTCCAAATATTATGCATGTAGGTATTAGAGACATTCACATGATAGAGGCTTCATCACTTGCATTGTTGTGAGTATTTCCTTTCTATCTCTTATTATCTTTATCATTTCTATTTCACTTTATTTCAACTTTATCCCATTCTATTATTTTCCAGTACTTTTGAAGTTCTCAGTAATTAGATTGCTAGTATTTGCTAAGCTATTTTTTGTGACATTCTCACTTTCTAGTCCATATGGACACCAGTGCACCAGAGATACACCAACACGTCACACTCTCATCCTAGAACCGTGCTTCTATCCTTTGGTTGAGAGCTTGTCAGTCTGTTTAGAAAATATTTGTGAACTTCTCTTTCGAATTCTAGAACTCATGTGTTGTTTCTTGAGGTAGTTTAGGGTAGTTCACCCCATGAGGCTCTCTGAATGAAGATAACTCATGATTAGTGAATCCCCCTTCTCTACAATAAGATAAAATCATATTCAAGAAATTCAATTTCAAATGAAAACTTGAGCTGGGACCCATTTTCCCATGGGTGAATGAGTCCTTGTACAAACCTTTTTGACAAAATTTTGAGTGCTTTTTAGTATTTCTACATTTTTGTTAATATTTTTTGTTATCAGAATTAAATTCCTAAAATAGTTTGTTTGTGTGCATTCAAATTATTGATCATTTAGTTATATTTTGCAACATTGTGAAAAAAATTCTTGCATATTTTAGTTAAAGATAACATTTGATTTTTGATATTTTATTTTATTTTCAGCATTATTGCATCATTATATAGATTGTTTTACATTTTACAATTATTAAAAAACAAAAATATCAAAAATATCAAACAAAACAAATAAAAACTAAATGGTTAACCTTGGAGAAAGCATATCCTTTAAATCCTTTAGTTGTGATGACTTTGACATGTTAAATGAAGCCCTTGAGGACTTCATCTCACCTAGATCGTCAACTAAAACTTTGGTACAAGAGGATGCAAGTATAGAATATCATGGCAATCATAGTTTCTCTTTTCCCAATGAATGAACAATATGTAATGTTGCATATCACCAAACCCTTGAATAAGAAGCTACAATCTTGTATGAAATGGCTAGAATGAATGTAGATCTTGACTCTTGATTCTAGGATATGGATCTTGACTTGAATGTGATGGAACCCCTAAAATTGATTTGCTTCCATTTCAAATTCTGCAAAATTTGGATTAATCCCTTGTCTTGGGGTTTAAGGTTTTATCTCTCATCAATACTTTAGGGTTTATATTGATAGAAACTCTTCCTAAATGATCCCTAAGCCTGCATCCTTTCCAATGTTATCATTTGTTGTTGAACTCTTATTGCAAGTTCCTAGTCAGTTTGAGTTGTGACTTATGCTGTCAATTTAGATCTTATACCAGCCCCTTGATCCTAGTGGTCCTGGCCGATGCTCATGGTCATATTAAAATTATTGCCTTATTTTAATCAAGGTTGATGTCTTTCAAAATATTTTATCTTTATCAAAGCTCAGATTTTAGTATTTTCCTAAGGTTTCAACCTTAAGTCATTATGTCCCTATCTATCATCTACCTAATGATGATCCCTTCTTAAAACTAACATTTTCATCATGTGCAAATATTAGGTTCTATGTTGACTGTTTGATCATCTCGAGAAAATCTCCAGCGTTTCTCACTTCCTTGTCTCACTTTGTTCCTCATTAAAATAATTGCATGGGCTAATAGGTGTTGGTCACTTGTCTTCTGCATTGGTGGGCCCAATAGATTTCAATGATCTATGAGTGGTATTAAAATGAAATCAATGGTGGTTGTTGGGTGATGTGGCTTCATCTTGGCCATAGCCTACCACCTCATCTGATTTTATTTTATATTAAAGAAATGTCACAAGTTAACAGGCTATGGACACGTGTCATAGGGTTAGAGGACTTATCGAGCCATAGAGTGAAGAAAACACTTTGATGAAGGAGGATCATCGGTTGATAGAGCGTCACGTGGAGCAACTTGGAGGGCTTAAGGGACATTAGAATGAAGGTTGAAATTAAACAAATATTTTAGAATAGGCATAGATGGTAAAGTGTGTGCTACTAAAAGGAAATATGAGGTATGTGCTATGACAACATGTAAGATCTTTTAATCTGGGCTATTGGTTATGTCAAAAGAATATGGTTGTGGGAAAGTGTTCTTATATTAAGATATGAATATATTGAAGGCATGAGATTTAATCTCATCCCTTCCCCATATCCCCATTGCCTAGAGTTGCACGAAAGATAAGTTTCACAAGGGAATGGGAAGGTTGAAATATGGAGTCATCTAAGGGGATGGAGGGATAGAGGAAAAAATGGAATATTGATAAAATTGACCAAGAATACATTAGGGCTAAAATTGTGCCATATTTGAGTTGTTTTCTTTTGGCACATGTTCCAAATTTGGGGATTGCTCTCAATTATGGTTGTTAATTTTGTCAGATGGCGATAGACATGGGAAGGTGATATTAAAGTTAAGGTTAGGTATGGGTTGATGGTCTGAGATTAAATCATGCTCGTTCCCTATCATCCTATTGATCACAAGGCACAAGTGGGTAATTTCTTGTGGGCAAGTGGGAAAATATAACATGTCATACTAATTTAATGCTAAGTAGATGACCAATTATGCGGACAAAGTGGATGTCTATCCACATAATTTTTTTGATTAGAAAAAGGTAGAAAGCACATGTAGTTAAGCTTCCTCATAATTAATTACCTCAATTCTAATTATCAGTTGATTTATCCCAATGTATGATCAATGGTTGAGATTTAAAATTTGGCGATGGATTGTCAGCTCACTCACATAAGTTATCCTTGAGAATTAACGGTTAGCATGCTAAAATTGCTCAATATAACAAGGATAAAAAACCATATATTCTCTTCACAACTAAAATTAGAAGATAAGAATTGAGCGTAAGTGCATAAAAGGATGGTGTGAAGAGTTGTGGCAAGGAAGTTGCAAAAATCTTGTGATATCCTTTCTATGGTAAGTAGGTGTTCATGCCTGCTTTGTTCCAATTATGTCTAAAATGGTTTGCGAGTTTTATTTAGTCCTAGTGTGGTGAGCACTTTATGATACTGCAATATCTGTTTGAGGTTGATAAGAATCACAACGGTGAGTGTTTTGTTCTACAAGTCTTTTTAAGAAAAAAATGGTGAAGGATCTACTTGCAAATTGAGTATCCTTGTCCTCATTATGTCCTCTATGAGAATGAGTAAATCCAATATGTCTATCAACCCAATCCAAAGGTCTAGAAGACTCAGTCTACTTGAGTCCCAAGACGGTGCACTTGAAACTAAATTTGGCATGCTAGGAGCTCCTATAACATCAAAGGAGGAGAAGAAAGCTTGCAAAAAAAATAGGGTGGTGACGAAAGCACCTATAATTTGTGGAGCAAGGTTGTTTCTAAAGAATTGATCAAGTTTAGAAAGGGAAATCTATTAAGCTTGTGAGGGAAGCAAAGAAGAAAAATAAGTATCATAGGGCTTATAACTCTTACATGGGAAAAAAATCACTCTCTTGTTGAGGTTTCAAATAGTCCTTCGGATGATGGAGGTGATACTGATCCCAAGTACAGTCATTACCTTCTCACTCTTGTGCCACATAAGGATTTTGATGAGGGAGGAGTAATGGCTTCTCCAATTTCAACACAAACTCGGAGCGAGTGAGCATACTCTGATGCTGACGAATCAGAGTAGGGCCTCGATTCCATGTTTATTTTCGATGACATTAGTGCCACGACAACAAACTCATCCTTTTTAGTAGGCATATATATTTTTTTTTCTTTTTTGCTAACTTGGAGACTTTTTTGGCTCATGTGATGAAGATGTGTTGGACTCCATTGCTTTGATGGAAAGTATGCCTTTTCTAGATAATATCTAGGTTTTTCCCTTGGGTTTTGATGGAGAATCTTCTACAATTGGCATGGATGAAGGATTTTTCAACTTGTTGCAACAATGACTAGTTCCTTTTGAAAGGATGGTTAGTATTCTTCAAAAAACTATATGAATTTTCTGTCTTTTTCTTTCCCCTATTTTGAAATGATTAAATCTAACTACCTAAGGAATCTTTGAGATTAAAGTGAAATTAACTACAAAATGTAAATGTAATTGAAATTATAATTTTAGCTTGATGCTTGTCCCTCCCATATCTTTATAAATGGGATTTCAGGGTTGGTTACAAGGGTTGTTGGTTGGTTAGTTATTTTGGAATTAGTCACCTAGAAAGTTGTAAATGATACTAAACATTCTAGTGTTAAGTCTTAGGTTTGAATATACTAATATGCATATGTAATCTTGATAGTAGTACTTGCAATATAGAACAAATGAGTGCAAGGTCGACAACATTCTCTCTCCTATGTATTAGTTTCATAAGCTATAAATAATATAATCAAGGGTTATCTTATTTGTTTCAATCAATTTCCAATAGATGTATGGTTTTTTTATTGCTTATTAATTCAAGTAATTGATGTAAGTGCTTGAATAGAGCTATAGGTTTATATTAAATTGAGTTATAGGATGCTAGTAAGAAGTGATGGTTGAGATATAGTGTTGAAATACTATAATGCAGTATTTTTAAAGCTTTAAATAATGTCATGTGTGAAAATTTCTATCAAATAATGTGGGTGTTAGAATTGACTTCGTTCCAAAGATGAGGCACTCGTCTAAGTGAGGTAATTGTATTGTATTGTGTTTATTAATTTAGCAAAAAACTATTCATTAAATAGAATTATTTGAAATGGGTTACAATTATGTTAAGAATAACCATTCTCATGCTCCTAATGTGAGTTGTTGTTAAGAATCAACCAACTTCTTTAGTGTGTTTTGTTAGTTTATCCAGTATGTGAGAATTATATGTGTGTTGAAATTTTCTTGATCAAATGAAAGAGGAACACCATATGAACATAATAAGGATTACCCTCCTAGGTTTCACAGAGCCTGAAGTGTAGAAGTAAGGGCCTCAAAATCTTTACTTGTTTGTTGGCCAATCCTTACCCTTGCTAATCATTAGATTTTGGCAGATTTATAGGTGAGTGGTAAGATCAAGTTTGGTTCTAGAAAAAATAAATTACAGAATGCTTTCTTGAATCATAAGAACCTACATAAAAAATTTTAGCTCAAAAACACACATGATGCATGATGACTTTGACATAATGATTGAATCTTGAATATAGCCCCAAAATGCTTCATAATCAGCTCTTGAATGCTCTTGAACACTTGAATTGCTAAAATGCTTGAATGATTAGGTCACACTTTCTCATGAAAATTGTTAGATCTTTAATACTTGAAATTGCTATGAGAAAATATGTGAAATAACCTTGTATTTATACTTGTTTATGAAAAATTTCCTAAACTTACAACACTACAAGTCGACACGAAATCTAGGAGAATAAAATCCCACCGAGAATTTAAATTTTAAATAGGTCCAAGCTAATTAGAACTCATACTTGAGTTGGAGCATATGAGTCCAAGTAGCCTAGGCTTGGGACAAAAATTTCAAGAAATGTTAAGTTCTAAAATGAAATAAAATGGGTTAGGATGCTTTCATATGGTTTAGAACATAGACCACACCTACTTTCCAATTATTTTATTCAAGGATAACCCTAGAGATCTCAATGCAAAGAAGAAAGAGGTCTTGCAATAGGGTTGCCCTAGGGACTTATCGTAAACTAATGAGGGGTTCACCACCAAGCTAGGGCTTGGAAAAACAAATGTAATGCAAGATGTAATGCTTAACCCTAATTTAATGCCATCTTTCACTAAATGACCTAGCAATGCAAATAAAATAAGACAAAAAGTTGTAAGATTAAATTTGTGCACTTGGAAATCTGGAGATGACTGAATGTAGGTTTGAAATGATGGAAATTTTGAATTTAATGTTGACTAGGACTCATACGCACGACTAGGTGAATCAGTTCCAAATCTAGTTTTTTATGCAGAAATAGGAATCAGGCAAATGGACCTATATGAATCTATAAAAATCTGAATTTTTACCTAAACTGGTACTCATACACCAGAAATGGAGAATCAATCTAGTTAGGGTTTTCTTAAACTTCAAGGTATGAATTTGGTCTTCAAAGTTTGCTATGTACTACTTAATTGATTTTTGGATCTGAAACCCTGATTTACAACTTGTAGAACTCTTCCAAGTATCTCTAATGCAAGGTAACAACTTTGACAACTTTTAACAACTTTCTCCAAACTTTCTCTTCAATGTGTCTTCAATTTAAACCTACAAATCACACACTAAAGAGAGGAAAAAATATTTTTTTGTTAGTGGATAAGGGTTTTCCTTTCTCAAACCCCATTTTGGTAATCAAACCTTAAAATTAAATGGAATTAGAATAGAGAATGATTAATAAACAAAATATGATGTTGCAACTCAGCGAACCTTAGCAATAAGAAGTTGCAAACATGTATGAGATGGCTCCAATGGATGTAGATTTTGACTCTTGCTTGAATGTGATAGATCTTGAATGAAATGATAGCTTGAATCATGAAATGCTACATCACAATTGTTAGCTTAAAAAAAACCTTGAAGCATGAATTCTTTGACATGATGCTTGATGCTTGAAGAATGGTCTAAGATGCTTAATAATCTTCCCTTGAATTCTCTTGTAAACACTTGAATTCTCTTGTGAACTCAAACTTTCTATAAGAATTCTCTCACAAAAGTCTTAGGTGAAAATGAGTGAAAGAACCTTGTATTTATACTTAATTATGAAAGAATTCCCAAAATTATAACACTATAAGCCGACATCAAATCTAGGAGTCTAAGATCCCACCAAAATTTTGAATTATATTTAATGTTGGGCCACACGGGACTCATTCACCCAAGGTGGAAAATGAGTCCCATTAGGCATAATTGATGGGACCAAATTCAAAAATTATTAGAAAGGTGTGAAATTAGGATCGAGACCTAAAACCCCAAGTGGGACCCATATGCCAAGGGTGGTGAATGAGTCTGAAACAACCAAATTTAAGCCACACAACTTGAAAATACCTAAATTATGATTAGGTGTTCATTTGTGTCAGGATCATCCTCAAAAAGATGCATTAAGTGAGGTATGTGGATGAAAAATAAGACCAATTAAAGCATAAAGGAGCCCAATTATTAAATAAAAACTTTGAAAAGTGTGAAAGTATGTTACAACACTTTACAACACTCCAAATAAGGCACCAATAAGCTCATTTAGTTCACAACGGCCCAAGACCTAATGTGAATGTGTTAGACACATTGCAACACTAAATCAAGGCCATGTTAAGGGGGAACTTTTCTATCATTACAAGTTCTATGCCAAATTTAGTTACAGGCCCCAAGACTTAGGTGGGACCCATACACCCAAGGTGGTGTATGAGTCCCAAATCACTAAATTTGGGACACACAACCCAAAATCATGAATTAGGAATGGGTATTTAATATGTGTTGGGATTATCCTCGAAAAGAGGCATTAAATAAGGCTTGCGGATGCAAAATAAGACCAAATAAGACATAAAGAAGCCCAATTTTAGTAGAGAGGGCCCAAACAAGTATTAAAATGTAAAGGGATACATTTTTCTACACTACATTATTTAAATTTAATTTTTAAATATATATTATTATAAATATATAATGCTTCTAGTTTTACTAATGTATTAAAAGTTAACATAATATAGTTTTATTTTTATGGGTTTATTATTTATATTTTTTAAAAAAAAAATTTATGGAAGGAAAATTTAATGGCAATTGTTTTTTTCAATTTTTTTTTCTTTTATCAAATTTCATCTAAATTTTGTTGTTGTTGAATTTGAATTCAAATTTGAACCTTGTGACATAGGAAATAAGGCTTGATCATTCCTCTTTTTAGCCTCATTAATTGTTCTATCATTGGTTGTAAGACCACTTCAATGTGTTGGTTTTTCATAAACCATTTCTACAATCTCCCATAAATATTTCCCTCTCATAAAGGTCATCATCTTGATGCACCAATATTCATAGTCACTTCCACTGAATTCATGAATTGACAAAGAGTTAGAACCTAACATGATTACACAAAAAATTTACTTATTTTTATACAAAATGAAGAATCTAAAAGCAAGCCTAATTCCTACACTATTGGGTTAGAAAGATAACAACAAAAAGAATATGATAGCAATGAACTAAAACAATTAACTCAAGAGAATCATAGGATGCAAACTAATCCACAATTATGTATTTTGTAGGTGGGAAATTTTTTTCTTTATTCATGCTTATATAAAATAGAAATCCTCTAATATAAAGATCACTCTAACTAAAAATAGATGAACACCTAAAAAACCTAAGCATGCATTTACATGCATTATTTCCTGCATTGGAACATAGGCAACTAGACGGTCAAAGCTAAGTTTGATAACTGAAACTTAAACTTAAAAAAGTGAACTAAGATTAAATCTAATTGTTTAAACATGGAAAATTGTGCATGACAGTTGAACTGATTAACATGGTGCTACACATAAAGGTCATAGTGAGTTTATGCATGCATCACTTTTCAACAACTAGAAAAGGTTTAGAATTTTGCGTTGCACCCACTAAGTTGCATTTGCTTGGAAATTTACCATGCTTTCTCAACAAAATCATTATGTGAATATCAACAATCATACAGAATTTGAAAAAATAGTTCTCACTACTGGTGCATGCCCTACAAATTGCGAAATAGACTATGTTCCTTATATATGCTTTAGCTTTTGAAAGCTTGTTTACTTGCACAAATTTATAGGCCAAAGGGAAGTTCATATAAGGTTATGAAATTTTTCCTTACAACTGCCAAATGCATTTTCTTTGTGGCCTACATAATGGTGATCACAAGACCGCATTTCATCAAAGTGTTTTCTCTTTTGTTAATGCTTTTACATTCAACATGCAAGAAAAGTTTGAGATGATGCTACCATAGGTGGTAATTGTTCTGAATTATCTTTTCTCATGGATCTTAGGATTCTTTTGTTGATGATTTAGGTGTAAACCACAACTTAACAACTTTCGGAAATTTAAGGATTTATGCTTTGTTAAAATAGCTACCAACTTTCCAAACATCCTTCATTGAAATTTCACATGTGATTCACAATTTGGTAAGTCTCAAATTTAACACTTCAGATATTCAAATCAACCATACACTTTCTCTCATCAACATTTTAACAAAAGTTATTAACTTGTGTGAATATATCGCCAAGCTTTGATTTTCTCTTTTATTGACTTTTGGATAATCCTTAACAACTTGCATCAGTGTTTCAAAGACAATTAGGGCACAGTCTCATGGAGGGGGTCTTCCTAAAAATACGGAGTAGAATTTGCTCAAATTTTTAGTAGAATGTTTTGAAGCTGGTGATCCCATGAATTTAATTGTGCATTTTAGCTAGTGGTGGAATGGAATGCTGTGCATAAAAAAAAATAACATCATTTCCCTCAATTGTTTTTGGCGGGAATCAAAATTTTTAGATTTGTGACAAGTGGCAGGAAAGTAATTTTAAGCAAGTGGGAAATTTCTAGCCCCACCCCAATCCCACAAGCTGAAATTTTCAGCCAAAAATAGTTTGGGCTGAAAAAGATTCCAATTAATTCTATAGCATATTTTTTTTTCTCATAAGACCACCTGCTTATGTAAAAATAGGAGCCCAAGCCCCCATGTGACCATACAGTTACAACATGGTCTTATGGGGGGCTTGGGATTCTATTTTTGTGGTTCAAGCAGTTTCATGAAGCAAAAAAAATATTCTACAAAATTAATTGGAATCTTTTCCAGCAACCTATACTTCTTAAGATTATAAATTTCAACCAGTGAAATTGAGGTGGAGTTAGAAATTGCCCCTAGAGTTTAGGAAAGTTCATTTCATAAATTTTGAAGCTCAAATTTTTAAACTGAATTACAAAATAAAATTCTTGGAACCACTAGCTTTAAAATATTCCTAAAATATCTCACCAATACCCACTGAATTTGTTTTAGGAAACCCCCCTCCATGAGACCTTACTGTTGCATGCAACTGCCAATCAGATATATTTTTCTTTTTGGGCCTTGTTCAAGTTTTTTTAAGGAGTTCTGAAGTTAAAGAAAATTAAAGATTAATTTTTCGTTGGTGCTTGAGAATGAGTTAGCAACCCATGCAATATTGTTGGAAATTAATCCCAATCATTGGATTTATTCCCCCACCTATATTTTGTTAGCAATCATCTCTCTTTCCTTACATATAGGATTGATTTTGATTTGAACTTAATAAAAATATAAACCTACAAAATCTTTGACTATTGGTTGTTAAATCAACATTTACTTTGTAATCTATATTTTTGGTTTTCCCTCCTTTTGTTGGGCTCTTACGTAGCTTGTGTAAGAAGATTTGTTTACTTATGGGTGAAGAAAGGAACAAAAATAAGTGAACAACAGTTTATATTTTTTTTAGAAGAAGGCTGCAAATAGGAAATAGGGATCTGTGCTTATTTTCTGATGAACATTCAAGAGCTCAAGCTCTGTTAAATCTATATGATTTTTGCATGAATCAATGAGAAAAAGCTTTATCTAGTTTGGGTGTTTTTTAATTTTTGTATTTAAACAATTGATTGGAATTGCTTTTCCCTTGTTTATCTCCTATCTTTGCCTCTATTTCAACATGTGGTATCAGAGCTAAAGGATTTTAGAGTGGGTCTTCAAGGAGCCAAGGTATTCTCACTATCAACAATGGCAATCACAAGCACAAGCTTGACAAACCCACAGATTCTAAAATTTAATGGAAATAATTATGACTACTGAGCAATCACCATGAGGGAATTTTTTTTCTCACAAGATATATGGGATCTAGTAGATAAAGGTTTTCTAGAGCCAGCTGATGGGTCTGTGCAAGATCATGATGGGCTAAAAAGTGGCGATATGTAAGTGATATGATGACCCATGTGGCTGAAAACTTTTATTTTACTCAAACTTGATGAAATGAAAAGGATTTTTATAGGAGATTCTTAGCTTTCCATCAATATAAATTATGCTTTAATTTGAATTTAATAAATAATTATTATTCATTTTCTATTTGAATTACAACTAAAGTCCAGATTGATAGGTTGATTGAAAAAAATCTATAGCTTTCAAACGATATCACATTTTTTGAATCTAAAACATGTGTCACATTCTATGCTTTGCATACTCTATGATTAAAAAAATAAGAAATAAATTTCATGAAGTTTTTACCAAGTTAGGTGATCAGACATACGAGTTTTTATATTTTCTAAAAGTTGTAATAAAAAATTCATAATTAATTATTTGCTTGGAAAAAAATTACAAACAAATATGCATCACATTGGTACATGATTCCTCTACATATATCTAACATATTATAAAAAATAATTATCATTTTATTTTGGTTAGGGTGGTCAGACAGACACCTACTTCTTATTTTTTCCCTGAAATTTAAGTACTACTACATTCAAATTTAAAATTTTCACCAAATAGATTTTTATTGTTTTTAGAATAAACCTAGTAGTTTAGAAACTACATTCAATTTACTACAGATTCTATTCTTACATATTTTTGAAATAATATAGATAACATATTCAGATTTTTATGTCAAGTTTCCTAACTCTGATTTTCTAAATTTTCATTGCCACTTAAGGGCCTGTTTTTTCCATGATGATCCTGAACATACCCTGATGCAACAACATATAATGCTTTGACTTTGTTGGGGAAGGATGGGTCAACTTAGAACAATATATCTAAGAAGAATAGTGCCTTTGGTGATTTTCATTTCTTCAAATCACCCCAAAGACACAAACTACTATGCCAAAAATTGGAAACATGCACAGTAGAACTCCCCCATTGATCCTTCTAAGAAAAGCACATGCAAACTAAATCTAGATTCAAGACATAGAGCCATAGGTTTTTTTCTGGGTAAAAAACCCCACTCCAAAACATAGAGCCATTGTATTATTCAACAAATGAATGGTTACAATACAATATGAGGCTCATAGCCATTACAGGAGTTACATCTTGTTCATCTAGAGAAAAATAGGCAACAACATAGATCTGCAACCTTGCACTATTACAATGTCTTCATAAGACATACAGTGAAGATTCCCTTCAGCTCTTCATCCCACTCACACAACCAACCTTTCAGCTGGCATAGCCTCAAGGCCTCCTCAAGTTCACATCTTCTCAAGTTCAATGTGTCTCAGTGTTTGCGGTTACAATTCTCTGTGCATATCGCTCGAACACACACACTTTGATATCTGGTCGAGCTCACTGATCATGGATCATCTGTTGATCTGCCGATCATTCAATCTTTTGATCTGATCTCTATTGGTTTTCTCTACTTTCAGCTTTGGCTTCTCAGCTTCAGCTTAATATTGATCAACATCCAACCTCACCTTCTAGCTCATCATCCATCGACATTCCATCTACCTCAGGGTGACCTCTCAACTTCAGGTCAAAAACCGCAATCCACCAAATGACCATCAAGGTCTCATAATACCCCACCGACAAGCTTCACCATCTCGGGTTGCATGCACCACCTTTGTAGTTGAATTGATCCACCCTGCAATCAATTCACACTTTGATCAAACCCTTAAGACAAGCACCCAAGCTTTCGGCCACTAGTCGTTGATTTGCAACAACGATGTAAAATCAACCAATGAGATTTCACCATGTGTCACACTGTCATTTGTCCACTGCTTGCAAATTTGTCACCCTGAGCTCCATCGCTAACCATCTGTCAAACTTCCAAGGTTCAACGATCAAAAAATCTAGCACTAGACAAAGGAAAATCCCTCACAGTATTGCAGTTAGTCAAACAACCGCCAATAACCAACGAAATCCGTCGTTAGGAGGAAACCGCCTTCGCTAACACCAACCATCACCATACCTGGGCCCACCAAGACATGTGTCCACCACTTGTGGACTTTCAGTGCATTGAGGAGGTAATCTCCAATATTCCCTTGAGCCCAACTGAAACAGGCTTCTGAAGCTGCCATGCGCTCTTCGCTTGAGTAACACTTGGGTCCCACCAAGCCATGTATAAGCCGCTGGAGCTCCTTCAGGGAATCTCAAGCGGCATCCACTATATTCCCCAAGCATCTCCTGATACACTGACAAGTGTCCATGACCTGCCAACACAATACAAATGCTTGGGACCCACCATCCTTTCGCTGTGCACACCGCTAACTCACCACTACACATCGAACACACAAGCAATTTCGCTTGTCCAAAATTTTCTCAATGGTACTTGCCTCAAGATGGTGTGGAATGTGATGAACACCGTCAGATCAAAGCCCCCATAGCTGTTGATCAAGTTCTTCACTGCTTGGTCCAACTTCAACCGCTCAACACATTATCGGCATATCGGTGGGACATGAAATATCACCCGCTGATATGAGAACACACTGCCGATGAAGCGAAAGCTTTCCGCATTGGTACATTGGTGGAACAAAACAAAGTCTCCCATCAATAGTGATCGCTAGCCGTTAAAGCATGCCACCAAGCCAGACCCATTGAGCCATCACCGAAACACCCCTAGGAGTCCCACCGACCAAACAAAGTCTTGGCGACATGGAAAATTTTGAACACATGAAGTCCTCAGACCAACGCGATACAAGCCAGCTAGATTGAGGCACATATTCCCAACAATCTCCCACTTGACGAAGACTTGCTGGCTTCCTCTAGAACCCGAACACAAGAATCTTCCACAATTGTTCTGTGCTCCAACCAAGACAACTGCAATGACATCTAAGATGTCCACCAAAACAAGCAACAATTCCAACCATCGTTCACAGGAAAAAGGAACAAGCCCAGCTGAAAATACACACCAGTCTTAGAACACAAGCATAAGATCCTTTAGATGGTAAAGGGATCAAACTACAACCACTCCACTGTGCTCACTAGCTATCTAGAAGAAACTCCAGCTTCAAAGCTCTTGAACGCGAACACAAAATGTGAAGTCATTCTCCAAAACAAGATAAACCATCAGCTAGAACTGCAACCAGAAAACTGGCTACTCCCATCCAACTGATTAAACCCACATGACTAAACATAGCACACACAACTCTTGCTAATCCATCCAATCACCCATACCTCTAAGGCATGAACATTAGTAAACTCATGCCATCACATATTCACCCATCAACTATAGAAAAAAACCACCATGTGCCAACCAATCAAAAGACCAAACACATCCATGTACTCCCACTACAAGGGTAATGTCTAGATGAATGCAGAGAACTAGAATGGCTGCATTCAACGCATCTCTTCATTAGCATCCCAGCAAACAAGGCACCATCACAAGTGATCCAAGCATACCAAGTCCATCGATCACAAAACATAGAAGAGCATAACCATGTAGTACCAAGGAACATCCACAATGATATGCAAACCTACAAACCAAACATGCCCTTCTACACACACTTGCATATGCCAGCTATGTCCAGTATGATCTCCTTCACATCCCAAAGCGAAACCACTCAAGGAAGATCAAACCAGCCCATATTCTTATCTCCTACCAGTTCTCAAAAGCACTAGGAGATAGACTATATTGTCCACCTTCCACTATGAATCCTCCAGAACCATTAAATAGAAATTCAAGATCCATATCATGAAAGAAAGCATAAAACACCTTTGAAAGATATAATGGGAAAATACCTCTCAGACGAACTTCACTACCGAGAAGACCAAAGGGAAAAAGATGCTCCTCCAGGATATAAAAATCGACATGACTTATCCAAGAGCAATCTCCTTATCAGTCTCTATTGAACTCATCTTCAACCAAGGTGTAGGCTACTCATAATTTAAACTGTAAATAGTACAACAACATCACCTTATTCTCCATGCATCCATGAGCACCAACAACCAATCATCTCATGCTAAACTCCAATCTGTATTACTACAGTGAACATGAAGTTCTCAAGCATATGACCAATGCACTCAAAACATAGAGAAACACCAGACCACTGTTAAAGCTCCAAACGTAGGAACAAGAACTTATCATGACACCATGATCTTACCATCCCCCTTAGGAGATACCATGCTTCAGGTGACTCCACCACAGTCTCAAGAGCAAAGCCTCATGCCAAAAATCTAAACCAACATCACTTATCAATCACCACTAGAACCTCAATCAAAGACTTGTAAGAGTCCTCCATGGCTGCAAGATGTTACACATCTTCAAATCATGTCCATGAAAATGTGAAAGAGCTCTTCTATAACAACAGGATCTAAGAGCTCCACCTGAAACATCTACAACACCAAAGAAGATCACTAGATAATGTTAAAGCTCCCACTGAATGTGGCACCAAGATTTCCAATCATCATGACCGACTACCTGCTGATCCGAAAAACCTCCAGGTACAATCGACAACATGCCCATCAAACAACAACACCGAACAACACCAAGATCTCCAAATCATGCAGACCACACCATCACTATCAAAAGCTTACACAAACACCATTCCTCCTCGCATCTCAAAATAGCTACACCAATGCACAAGTGGCCACAGACAAGGAAAGCTAACATATCTGCACCACCACTGCAGCAACCTTGTGGATATTGATAGTCCACTTTTGAGTTGACTCACAAAAAACATGTAGGTAAAGATAGCCCAAAAAATTGCACAACTCAGAGATGCAACTAGTGAAAAACCTTGCAAATATATCATCGCAATGGAAACTGCAAAACTAAGATCTCAAAGAAAAGCCCATGTAGACAACATGACTCAAACAATAGATCAAGCTTAGATCTGGTTTTCCAATCATCTCCACAACTCAAGCACCATAGTCTATGAAACCAGCAAGCAAACACCACAAGAATGTTGAGTGAAAAACACATACCAACACTCCCATACAAAGAAGACAACTCACCTTCTCAAACCATGTCGAATTGTAACTATCTCATCCATTCACACCCCAAAAAGACAGGGTCAAGGAAATAGCAGACAACAACTCCACAAAACCATAAGTTTTACTTGACCATGCAAAACCTGCAAAACCATTGTGTTTCCAAAACACCCATGCACCTCCATATTCACTGCACATCTAGACGACTCAGGAGTCTGCACACAACCATCACAGTTGACCAGAAAAGTGAACTGGCATGAATATGCATCATAGACTTATTAGGAAAATCTATAGAAAACCTTTCAGAACCAAAGACATGAATTTGAAACATGTGAGTACAAGGTATAGGTAAATAGGAACTCTAGGCCTACTCCATACCGATTTGAAAACCACAACCATGCATAAGCATGTGAGAGAGCCAGGCTATTCAGAAGTTTCAGACCACCCAGATCAACTTCATAGCCTTCATGTAATCAGGGCAACCGAGAAAATGCCTTTAGTGCTAAGTCAGAAAAACCAACACAAGCAAATTACTCCATGGATAAGAAATAACCCAAGCAACTCCATACCACCAAGGAGACTCTCACACAGACACCCAATATGAAACACGCTCTGCTGCAACACAACCATAAGCATACCTCACACCCCTTGCATCAGGATCATTTGCTGCCAAACAAGAGCCTCAGACCACATCACCACAATATAATCAACTCCAAAACCTCATATGTCTTTCATGTTGTGTTTTGAATCAAAGGAGCAAGAACTCTAACTCATCAGAAAGATTAAGCATCAACCGATTCCTCCAGATTTCCTCAAGCTTGCCAAGCTCATAAATCTTTGCAAGAGAAAATACCTAGAACCTCGGTAACCAAGAAAAAGCTCTGATACCACATGTTGGTATCATGAACAATCCTTGACCACCTTTAACCAGCTCTAATACCACTTGTTGGGGAAGGACAGGTCAACTTAGAATGAAATATCTAAGAAGAACAGTGCTTTTGGTGATTTTCATTTCTTCAAATCACCCCAAAGAAACAAACTACTATGCCATAAAGCATAAACAGGCATAGTAGAACTCCCCCATTGATCCTTTTGATAAAAGCACATGAAAACTAAAGCTAGATTCAACACCATAAAAAGAAAAACAAATAAACACACAGATTTACGTGGGGAAAACCCTTTCGGGTAAAAAACCCCACACTCCAAAAGATAGAGCCATTGTATTATTCAACAATTGAATGGTTACAATAGAATATCAGGCTTATAGCCATTATAGGAGTTACATCTTGTTCATCTAGAGAAAAAAAAGAAACAACATAGATCTGCAACCTTGCACTATTACAATGTCTTCACAAGACATATAGTGAAGATTCTCTTCAGCTCTTCATCCCACTCGCACAACCAACCTTTCAGCAGACACAACCTCAAGGCCTCCTCAGGTTCACATCTTCTTAGGTTCAGTGTGTCTTAGTGTTCATAGTTACAATGCTCTACACATACTGCTCGAACACACACACTTTGATCTCTGACCGAGCTCACTAATCATGGATCTGTCGATCCGCCAATCATTCAATCTTTTAATTTGATCTCTATCAGCTTGCTCTACTTTCAGCTTCAACTTCTCATCTTCAACTTACTATTGAACAACATCCAGCCTCACCTTCCAGCTCAGCATCCGTCAGCATTCCATCGGCCTCAGGTCGACCTCTCATCTTTAGGTCAAAAATAACAATCCACCAAATGACCATCAGGGTCTCATAATACCCCACCGACAAGCTTCACCATCTCAGGTTGTGTGCACCACCTTTGTAGCTAACATCGAGCCACCCTGCAATCAATTTGCACTTTGATCAAACCCTCAATACAAGCACCCAAGCTTTCAGCTACTAGCCGTTGATTTGCAACAATGATGCAAAATCAACTGATGAGATTTCATCATGTGTCACACTTCCATTTGTCCACCGCTTGCAGATTGGTCACCCTGAGCTCCATTGCTAACCATCTATCAAACCTTTGAGGTTCAACAGTCAACATCTCTAATGCTAGCTGATGAAAAAGCCCTGAAGGTATGATGGTTAGTAAAACAACCACCAACAACCAGCAAAAATTGCGGTTAGGTGGAAACAACCTTTGCTAACACTGACCATCATCGTAGCCAGGCCCACCGAGACAGGCATCCACCGCTCGTGGACTTCTGAGGCATCGAGGATGGAATCTCCAATATTCCCTTGAGCCCACCGGAAATAGGCTTCTGAAGTTTCCACGCATCTATCATCCCTACGCTCTCCGCTTGAGTCACACTTGGGTCCCACCAAGCCATGTATAAGCTGTTGGAGCTCCTTCAGGGAATCTCAAGCGACATTCACTATATTCCTCAAGGAACTCCTGAGACATTGAAAAGTGTCCATGGCCTTCCAACATAGTACAAATGCTTGGGACCCACCATCCTTTCACTGTGCACACAGCTTAACTCACCGCCACATGTCGAACGCACAAGCAATTCCACTCGGTCGAAAAGTTCTTAGCGGTACTTGCCTCAAGATGGCGCAGAACATGAAAGATGCTGTCAGATCAAAGCCTCCAAAACCATCAATCAAGTTCTTCACCACTTGGTCCAACTTCAACCGCTCAACACATTGTCAACATATTGGTGGGACATGAAATGTCACCTGCCGATATGAGAACACTCTACCGATGAATCCAAAGCTCACTACATCGGTACATCAATGGAACAACAAAAAGTCTCCCGTTGATAGCGATCACCAGTTGATAAAGCATGCCGCCAAGCCAAACCCATCGGGCCATAGCCATAACACGCCCGAGAGTCTCACCGACCAGACATAGTTTCGACGACAAGGAAAAAGTTGAACACATGAAGTCCTCGGACCAACGCGATACAAGCTAGCTAGATTGAGGCACATATTTCCAACAGACTCAAGCAAAGAATGATTTATTGAAAGATAATAGAAAGAAGGATTCAAAATCCCTCTTCTTTATCCTCCAAGGAGTGCATGAGAGAATTTTCCTAAGAATTGCAACAACAAGGTCTAGACAAGCATGGGATATAGTTCAAACAATCTATCAAGGTATGGAAAAGGTCAAAACAACAAAGCTACAAATACTGAGAAGGGATTTTGAAACAATATGTATGAAGGATAATAAATTAGTAGATTCATTCTTCACCTAGATCATTGGATTGGTAAATCAAATTAGATCACATGGCGAGACACTTGAACATAGGAGAGTGGTTGAGAAGATTTTAAGGAGTTTTCCCATAAAATTTGAGACAATTGATGTAACTATAGAGGAAACAAATGACCTCACATAGTTTATAGTTTATGGGCTCCATGCATCTCTTATTTCACATGAACATAGGTTGAGTAGGTCAAAAAATACATCATTGGAGCATGCATTCAAGTACAAGCTACAATTACCCATGGTAGAGGTAGAGGAAGAACAAATTTTAGAAGAAGAGGAAGAAACACTTAAAGAGGTTGAAGAAGTAGCCCATCAAGCTTGAGTGGAAGAGGTAGCAGCCATAACCCAACCCAAAATCAGCCTCAAGGTCAAATGTACGATAAATATCAAGTCCAATGCCACTATTGCAAAAAATATGGGCATTATTTGAGTGAATGTAGAAAGAAACAATATGATTCTAGATAGCAAGATGCAAATTTCACAAAAGAAAATCAAACCCAAAAACTAGAACAAATCACTATGTTTTTGGCTTGCAATGTTGCACAAGAAAATGAAAAATATGTATGGTTTTTAGACTCAGGTTGTAGCAATCATATGATAGGGAATTTAGAAATTTTTTCTAGTTTGGATGAGAGTGTAAAATTTGACGTAACATTGAGAAATGCCAATAAACTAGAATTCAAAGGAAAAGGGAACATCAAAATTCTAACCAAGAAGGGGGAGAAGAAAGATATAACTGATGTTTATTTTGTTCCCGATATAAAACACAATTTGATGAGCATTGGGCAGCTTGCTCAAAAAGGGTATAGAGTATTTTTCAAAAATGGAGAGTGCACAATTTTAGATAAACTTCCTAGCAATCAGATCATTGCCAAGGTTCAAATGACCAACAATAGGATGTTTCCCCTAAGGATAAAACTAGATTTGAGTGTAGACTATACTCAAGCAAACCACTTAATGTCTCCACAAGTGGGTAAAGAATAAAATGTACCAATCATACAAAGAATCTTTCAGGCATAAATAAAAGATGAAAAATGGCTTTGGCATCTAAGATTTGGGCATTTAAACTTTGCAGCCCTAAATTTACTTCATAGGAAAAGCATGGTCAAAGGATTGCCTCTAATAGAGAAATTGGAAAGAGTATGTGAAGGTTGCATCTTAGAAAAGCAACATAGAGAATCATTTACAATAGGTGTGTCAATAAGAGCTAAGGCACCTTTGGAGATCATTCATTTAGATTTGTGTGGGCCAATGCAAACACTTTCAATAGGTGGTAGATTCTATTTTTGACATTCATTGACAATTATTCAAGGAAAAAATGGGTTTACTTTCTAAAGTATAAGAGTGAAGTGTTTGAATATTTTTTTCAATTCAAAGCTCTTATTGAAAAAACTGTGGTCATTACATCAAAGCATTAAGAATGGATAGAGGTGGTGAATATATCTCAAATGACCTTCTAAGATTTTGCAAGGAACATGGAATTCACAAGCAATTCACAAATAGATACACACCTCAACAAAATGGGGTAGCTGAAAGGAAAAATAAGACAATCATGGAAATGGCTAGAAGCATGTTGAGAGCCAAACACTTACCAAATGAATATTGGGCTGAAGCTATATCATGTGTAGCCTATATAATGAATAGATGTCCAACAAGAAGTGTCAAGAATATGATTTTGAAGGAAGCTTCGAGTGGAAGAAAACACAATGTTTCTCACATGAGACTATTTGGATGTGTTGCATATGTGCATGTACTAGATGAATTGAGAATAAAATTAGACAACAAAGGAGAAAAATGCATATTTGTTGGTTATAGTGATGAATCAAATTATTACAAGTTGTTTAATCCAATTAGCAAAAAGGTTAAAATCAACAAAGATGTATAATTTATAGAAGAGGAAGCATGGGATAGAAGTGTAGAGAAAATAGTCAACATATTACCCAACATACCACAAGAAGATAATGAAGTTTTTATACCAGCAAATACACAATCAAATGTGACTCCTTATTCACCCATTCATGGTCAACAAAGTGGTCCACAAGTGACACCATCATCAAATGCAAGAACAACAATAAGAGGAAAACAAACACCATCTACAACATGAATCTCAATTGCAGGACCAGCAAGTCCACATTCCATGGGTTCCACATCAAGTGACATGTCAAATCCTACATTGGAAAACATGAGGAGACAAAAAATCAAAAGTATTAGAGAGATTTATGAGAAAAATGAAGGTGAAAATAATGCATATCAAAATTCTCTTTTTGCTTTATATTCACATGTTGAAGATCTGATTCATTTTGAAGAAGCAATTAAAGAAGAAAAATGGATAAATACAATGGATGAAGAAATTGATTCAATTGAAAAGAATCAAACATGGGAATTAGTGAGCCTCTAAAAGGAAAAGATGTTATAGGAGTTAAGTGGGTTTATAAAACCAAATTAAATGCAAATGGTGAAGTACAAAAGAATAAAGCAAGATTAGCAGCAAGCAGATATTCACAGCAGCCCAAAGTTGATTACAATGAGACATTTTCTCCTGTAGCATGCCTAGATACAGTAAGAATGATACTTGCCATAGAAGCTCAAAACAAGTGGCTTGTTTATCAAATGGATGTAAAATCAACATTCTTAAAAGGTCATCTTGAAGAAGAAGTTTTTTTAGAACAACCACCTGGGTATGATATTTTAGGCCAAGAAGACAAGGTTTATAAGCTCAATAAATCTCTATATGGTCTCAAGAAATCCCCAAGAGCTTGGTATAGTAGAATTGGTTCTTATCTTCTACAAAATGGATTTAATAGGTGCAGCAATGAGCCTACTTTATACACAAAGATGAATGAAAAAGGTGAAATTTTGATTGTATGTTTATATGTTGATGATTTGATATTCGCAGGTGACTTATCCATTGATTTGTTCAAAAGAGCTATGAAAAAGGAATTTGAAATGACTAATTTGGGTCTCATGAAATAATTTTTAGGCATTGAAGTGAATCAAAATGAAAATGGTATATTCATCTCACAAACAAAGTATGCTAATGATATTTTGAAAAGGTTTAATATGTTGAAATTGAAATCAGCACCAACTCCAATTGTCACAAGGTTGAAGCTAAGCAAAGATGACAAAGGATCCAATGTAGATCCAACTTTATATAAGAAACTTGTTGGAAACCTTATGTACCTAACAACCACAAGGTCAGACATAATGTGTGTTGTAAGCTTAATTTCTAGATTCATGGAGTCTCCAAAAGACTCACATTGGAAAGCTAGTAAAAGAATGCTAAGATATGTGAGTGGAACAAGAAATTACGACATTCAATATTCATACTCAAGTGAGTTCAAGCTCATAAGATACACTGATAGTGATTGTGCTAGTAGCATAGATGATAGAAAAAGCACATTAGCTTATGTTTTTCATTTTGGAACAGGGGTTGTATCATGGGCCTCAAAGAAACAACCCATTTTCAGTCTTTCTTCAACAAAAGTAGAATATGTAGCAACAACAAGGGTGCCATGCCAAACAATTTGGATGAGAAGAGTGTTGGGTATGTGCAGGATCATGATGGGCCAAAAAGTGGTGATATGTAAGTGATATGATGGCCCATGTGGTTGACGACTTTTTTTTTACCCAAAATTGATGAAACGAAAAGTGTTTTTAAAGGAGATTCTCAAATTTACACCAATATAAATTATGCTTTACTTTGAATTTAATAAATAATTGTTATTCATTTTCTATTTAAATTACTACTAAACTCCTGATTGATAGGCTGATTGAAAAACATGTATATCTTTCACATGATATCATATTTTTTGAATCCAAAACATGCGCCACATTCTATGCTTTGCATACTATATGAGTAAAAAATAAAATAATGAATTTCATGAATTTTTGACCAAGTTAAGGTGGTCATACATACGATTTTTTATATTTTTTAAAAGTTGTAATAAAAAAATCATAATTAATTATTTACTTGGAAAAAAAATACAAAAAAATATGCATCACATTGGGATATGAGTCCTCTACTTATATCTAAAATCTTATAAAAAAATATTATCATTTTATTGTGGTTAGGGTGGTCAGATAGACACCTACTTATTTTTTCCCTGAAATTTAAGTACTACTGCAATGAAATTTCAAATTTTCACCTAATAGATTTTTTATTTTTTTAAATAAACCTAGTAGTTTAGAAACTACATTCAATTTTATACAGATTCTATTCTTACATATTTTTAAAATAATATTGATAACTTATTCAAATTTTTACGTCAAGTTGCTTAACTCTAATTTTCTGAATTTTCATTGCCACTTAAGGGCCTGTTTTTTCCATGATGATCCTGCACATACCTTATTGAAAGAGTTGAAGCATGAATAGGGAGATGCAACAAAAATACATCGTAACAAAAAATCTGTCATAGCACTATCCAAAAATCTAGTCTTTCATAAGAGAAGCAAACATATTGACACTAGATATCATTTCATTAGAGAGTTGATTAAGAATGGAGAGATCTTTTTAGAATTTTGCAAGTCTCAATATCAATCTGCTGATATCTTTACTAAACCATTGGAAAAAGATGCATTTGAATATTTGAGATGTTTGGGTGTCTATGCTGAAGAAAAATGCCATAAAATTTTTAGAACTGTAGCTAAAGACAAATGCGTCAGAACTTTCAAAATAGTAAGTGAAGACAGATGCACCAAAAATTTCATAACTACAGCTAAAGACAAATGCATCAAAACTTTCAAAATAGTAACTGAAGAAAAATGCGTCGGAACTTTCAGAAATGGAAGTGAAGTCAGATGCTCCAAAAATTTTGAAAAGAATTTCAGCTAGTTGTGATTAAGGGGGAGTGTTGGAAATAAATCCAAACTGCTACATTTATTCCTCCACCTATATTTCTCAGCAATCATCTCTCTTTCTTTGCATATAGGATTTATTTTGATTTGAATTTAAGGCAAATCTAAACCTATAGATATTTGACTGCTTGCTATTAAATCATCATTTAATCTGTAATCTATATTTTTGGTTTTCTCTCCTTTTGTTGGGCTCTTATGTAGCTTGTGTAAGAAGCATTTGTTTGAGTACTTGTGGGTGAAGAAAAGAACAGAAATAAGTGAACAACAATTTGTATGTTTTTTAGAAGAAGGCTGCGAACAGGAAATAGGGATCCATGCTTTTTTTTTTATGAACATTTTAAGAGCTCAAGCTTTGTTAAATATCTATGATTTTTGCATGAATCAATGAGCAAAAGCTTTATCTATTTTGGGTGTTTTTAATTTCTGTAAAGCTTTCCCTTGTTTATCTCTTGTCTTTGCCTCTATTTCAACAAAGATTGCTAATGAAAATTTGTATCGACCTTCTTTGAAGGTAGTTATTAACCCATATGAATATTTCAATGAATTAACACTTCAAATCTTCTTTTTTATGGATATTTTGAATGTGTTTCATAATTAAAGAAAAAATGATTTAAACAACATATTGCAATTGCTTTTCCCTTGTTTACCTATTGTCTCTACCTCTATTTCAACAAAGATTTCCAATGAAAATTTGCATCGACCTTATTTGAAGGTAGTTTAACCCATATCAATATTTCAATAAATTAACACTTCAAATCTTCTTTTCTATGGATATTTTGAATGTGTTTCATAATTAAAGAAAAATTGCTTATTAAGACTTAGCGGGCTCTTGTCATCAACACTTGAAGAAGAGTTGCCAACTTAGAATAAAAGTTTTGGAACCTTAGTTCTCACTTGTCATCAATCTTAATGGGCGGGCTTAACCGATAGTCTCTAAGAATTGACTGCATAGTTTGTTGGCTTTTGTGGGCCCTCTTAAACTAACATTTTCTATTTTCATTTTCTCATATGATGTGTCCTTATTTTTGTTTGCATCCATGGTGTGGAAGGATTTAATTTTCTGTTTCCACTGTTAGAAGCCATAAAATCTATAGAATGGATAAAATTTCAGCGACAACAATCATTTCTCTATTTGCAAAATTCGATGCCATGCTCAACGTTGAACTATTGTCTGAAAGAGAATTTTTTTTATCCATAGTTTTTTTAATCCCACATGTCTACAATGAGGCAAAAAAAAGGGAGAAAGGGCTTATAAGAGAAGGCTTAGAAACAGGAAAAGTTACTTTTTTTCTGCTAAGATTCACATACAAATGGTATCTCTGCCTTCAAATTTTGGTTGTGTAATAAATGTGAATTATAGACTGTTCCAATTTCTATAGCGAAATGAATTTCAAATCATAATTGTAAATATTGTAAATGAAAAAATTTCAGGATTTTTTATTAATGGGACTGCTTGAGGATAGATAATCTATTAATGACAATAGCAATGTATTTTAAATAATTTATATTTGTATTAATTATATGATAATTATTTTTTTATTAAATATAATGTGTAAAATATAAAAATAATTTGTTTATACTAAATCATATAATATGTTATAATATATAATCATAAATATTTAATATTTTTAACTATTTTTTTAAAGTTATATATTTATAGTATGCATAATTGTGAAACTTTAAATAGTTTTAAATTTATGATATTAAAATTTAATTAATTGATAAGTAGGAGGTATTTTCAACAACGTGTCATAATTTAATTGATTATTTTTTAAAATAATTAATACATATTTTATTTATGTGACTAGAAGTTTAAAGCCAATATAAGTTTTTGTGAGCATTTAATTTAATTATTTTTTCAAAATATAGATTTATAAATAAAATAAATTATTCGAAATCTATTAATTTTTTAAATATAAAATTATTAAAAAATTAAAATATAACTATTAATACCTATAGATGAAATTATTAAAAAGTAATATATGTGTTATAATATTACTACACTTTTTTAGATAAACAAAAAACAAAAAATTACTAAAATAGTAAACACAAGTGTAATGAAAATAAAATGAAATATTCTTAAGTAAATAAATTAGCCTTATAGATAAGAGAGCATGACATACCATCTTTTTCTATCACTAGAATTTTAACTCTATCTTACAACTCACATAACCAATATTTTTTGCCACCAAGTATTTTTCTCTATGTTTGCACTATAGAAAAGCTCATATTGTTTGTAAGCTAGCTTTGAAGTCTAACCTATACACTATATCTAGACTCTAAAGTCTAATCTATTAGTGGAATTTGAAGGTGGAACTTCATCAATATTCTTAAGTCCAAACTACTAAAAAAAATCTAAAATTTGGACTATTATGGACTTCTAAACTCTAGCAAACCTACAATTCAATAATTTTACACTTCATTGTTTATCTATAGTAGCCATGTGCTATTGAATTTCATACTACAAGAAGTTTTTAGATCCTTTTATTTTAGACTTCACGAATCTAAAGAGAACACATTTAGCTCTCTAAAATTTCATACCATATTTCCACTTCGCAATTATGTTGTAATTAACTATTTTTTCTATCCTCCAAGTGACTTGCATAATTTTTTGCATATTATTTTACAAAATTGATCAAGCTTGAACTTCTAAAAACTCCTAAAAGTATCCATATAATATAAATGGTTGACTTAGGCTTTCAAAGTTATCAAAATTGTAATCAGACAAGTATTCAATTTTTTGGTGGGAAAAATTTTGTCACTAATCAAAGTTGTAGGGTTTTTAGTATGGATCCTACTATTTATATCTTAACTCCACACAAATATCACACCTAGAATATTAAATTTAAAGAACATCAAGCTGAAGGTCTATAGAAAATTTTAAGCGAAAAATAAATGTATTTTAGAATATTTTCCATGTTAGGGATGGGAAGAGAGTTGAGTTCTCCCCACATAATATAGTTATTCAATAATTACAACATCTTAAGAAAATTATTTCTTTAGGAAATGTTGATCATGGGTCTAAATTTGATATGTTTCGTGGGTTTGAATCTTCCTATGGATCATCACACATGACCAATGTAGTTCTATAAGAAAAATTTGACACACAAGGTTTGGACACTTCAATTAAAAGTATCTTTATCAATTGACTACATAGGATATACCTTTTCATCATAAGGTTTCATACACAAAGGGATTTTGTCAAGTTTATGTCCTTATCAAACATAATCAAGAATAATTTCCTAAGGTTAAGGAATCATGCTATAACCTTACACAAGAGCTAGTTCAAAGTGACCTCATGTCATTTCTAACTCTTTTTTTAGGAGCCAATTATGTGCTCACCTTCATTGACGATTACTCTCATCACACATGGATGTGTTATCTTAAAAAAAAGTGATGTATTCACCATTTTTAGGGTATTCAAGATATTCATGGAGAAGCAATCATGTTCTTCTATTTAGAGGATACATGTATAATGGGGGAATATTCCAAAAAATATTTGTAAGATTATTGCACTAATAATATGATACATCATTAATATGTCTTTCCCTACATGTTTCAATATAATGGTGTCACTAAAGGAAATAACAAATCACTAAGGGATATGTCAAATTATATGCTTCAATTATGGTTTATTGCTCAATTACTTTGGTTGAAGTAGCCAATTATATAAATTCACAACTACACTCCACACAAGATATTTTATGATATCACTCTAAGGGAGGATCGGTCCAATATCAAGCTTTATGCTTCCTTCTTTGGTATATTTGATACTGAGACCTGGGGGTTCATACTAGATGGTTGCCATAAGAAAATGAAGAAGAGTTAATTATAATTTATTTTTATTGGCTATTGTGAGGATGTGAAGCTTATTAATTTTTAAATCCATCTACTATATATCTTTCCTTTCATAAATATATCTAATTTGGCAATTCTTTCACATGTAGATGGATCCTCAATCTACTTTTTCTTTCCCACTACCTACTTTTCCTTCTTCGTCACATGAATATACATTTGCACTTGAGAATACTTTAGATGATAGTCCTATTCTTCCACCACAAAAATTACCTTCTCCTACTCACATTTTCCTCGATGGGCTCATAGTGCTATTGAGAAGAATAGATTTTTTTTGTTGTAAATCATTTAAGTTCTTGTCATGCCAATTCACAAACCTATAATACTAGTCTTTTGAAATCACCCTACATACTATTGATCAATAAATATTCTTAATGGTTTATTTTATTTTAGAGTGGTATTATTCTTGTGTCACCAAAAAGAGTATACCTTGGCACTTTTTCACTCATTTTGACCTTATTCCACTGGACTTTGACCTTGTTTACCTTAATTCAGCCTTTTAAGCTTGCAATTCACCAATGACATAACGGTGTTTTACTAAGGTGTTGTGAAGTGTTTTAATGCATTTCCTCACTTTTCTAAGACCCTTTCAACATAATTCACCTAAATAATACATTCTTACACCTTCCTAAGTCTTAAGACAGATTGTTGTAAAGTGTTGTGTGGAATTTTCACTCTTATCTAGGCTCATCACCCTTAAATCAACCCTTTTTATGTGCTAATTTTCCCTTTTAATGAATTAATAGTTCCAACCTAAGCGTGTTTTGGGAGGCGAAACAAATTAACTTTATTAAGCACAAACTAATTCCTAACCACCACCAAAATTTGCCCAGGGGGACTAGGTCGCCACTTTGGGTGACCTAGTCACTTTAGGCATAAAATTCAAATTTTAAATAAGATTTAATGGGAATCTTGCCTCCTAAACCCTAAGGTCAGCCTATTAGGTTACATTTCAAGAAAATTAGGATTTCACATGTACAAATAATGGTTTTCATCTACATTTTGCCTCTCTCCTAGCTCATTTTTACTCTCTTGCTCTCAATCTTCAAGCATTCAAGCAACCAAGACTTCACAAGCAAGCATACAAGTATTAGGGTTTTTAGGTCATCTCCATTGGAGCTACTCATGCATTTCACAAACCATCAACAAAGGTTTGGTAATCATTTCCATTAATTTTATGATTCACACTTGCATTCCTTTGCTTTCATTTCATTTGGGTTTAATCACCTACAAAGGGGTTTGACTTAGGCAAACCCCTATCTCCTAACCCTAACAATTTTTTGGTCTTTGCATGTGTTTGTAGGTCTTTTGATGTATATTACGTGAAGAAAAAAGTGTTGCAAGAAGTACCAACATTATCCTCAAGGACAAAAAGACAAATGACAGGTCACTTTTGAGAGTTCCTATCATGGATTGCTATAGAAAAGGGAAGCATCAACTGGGACCCACAAAATCAAAGCCTAATTCCTCAGAAAACTAGAAGAGGACTAGGCCACCCTTATTAGTGACCTTGTCCCTGTGCTAGGCTTGGAAAAGGGATTTTGTATTTTTGGGCACCCATTTCCCCAAAACTTGTTTTGATAGAATTTCTAGGTTGGAGGACTAGGTCACCCCAGTTAGCGTAAGTGTCCTTTTGCTCAATTCGGGCATTTTCTAGGAATTCCCAAAAGCATTCAGCTGCAATACCACTTTCGTAGGTACACATCTTGTGTCCTCTGTTATTTTCCAAAAAATATACATTTAGGTCATTCTAGGGTAGCTTTGCATTAGTTTCATTTTGATTCATTTACATTTGCATACATTTAAATTAGTATCATTTTACTTTCAATTTTAGCCACATATCACACACACTTAGCACAAACCAATCATCAAATCCTCCTCCGTTTGAATGAAACTACCCATTACACATATCATCAAAGAGGAAAGAGTGTTATTCCTAACCAAGTGCCCTTAGGGTGAAAAACCCTAGGAGCCTAGTAAGGGAATCCTCTTTCCATTGTTAGATTATATATGTTTTTGGTAGTTCATTTTGGTGAACCCGACCATAGACCATTAGCTAGCTTTGTGATTACTGCATTTTATCTTAGAGATAGCTTGCATTGCATTGAAACCTTGCATTGTTTGCATCCTAGGGTTAATGAAAAAAGTGCATTAAGTTAAAATTCATGGTAAATTTTCACATTGCATTGCATTTTTAATAATAAAATATAATTTTTTTTTGCATTTTTAGTTTCTATTTGCACTTAAACATCAGAAAAACCACAAACATTAGTCAAAAGTATAGAAATATTTCCAAAATAGCATCCTTGGGACTAAGTCGCCACTCTGGGTGACCTAGTCCTTTTGCACAGTTTGCACCCCTCTTTCTGTCATTTTCAACACCTTGTCTATATTTCTAGTTTCTGTAATTGTTCCTCTATGGTCCTTTCTAGGCAGGCTCTTTTTATCCATTTACTATCATTACTTAAACCTCATCATGGCGATGTCCTTCAAGAAGTTATGGACCTCCCTCAAATCCCTAATGGACATGTCAAGTTGCACCTTTTCCACTGATCCTAATGACCTTGAACCCACTCCTGCTCCACCAACTCCCCATTGAACATCATCCTATGGTACTAGAAGTCATTGGGGATGATGATGCTAGCATGCACCAGTTCCTTAATGAGTGACTTGACAACCTTGAATCCAATGCTTCGTTTTACCCCTCTATGAACCAACCCATGATGCCTAACATATCACCTCTTGACTCATTTTCTTATCTTCATCTGGAAGTTAGCAATGGAGCTCGACCACCTACCCAAAATGAGCCTGGTCCCTCTCAACTACTCCCTCCTCAACCCTTTTACCATAATCCAATCACCCACCCTCCCATCAGCCTACAACAAACTTATGGAAAAGGATTCACCATTTTAAGCAAACAAGGTGGTGACCTTACAAATGAACATGAAATTCACAAATACTATGATCAATTGCAACCTAATGAACACCATACGGGTGTTGGTTATCATGATCCCCCTCATCCTCGAGTGCACCCTAGAGACTGCTTTAAGCTCTGTAACGATGGAATGGTAATCTTTGATAACCCTCCACTTGGATGTTCTCCTTCCCCAAGAAAAGCCTTCATCTCCTCCTATTAATAATGCCAAACCTCTGATCATTTCAGGACCTCTTGTTCCCATCCCATTCTTTGAATTTGTTGAGTCTAGCCACTGCAAGAGGCCATATAAAATGCAAAAACTTAATTTTCCTCTGCATCCACCACCTGAATGTGAGAGACAATTATACATCCTCTTAAACAAAGGCATCATCACCTTACCTCATCATAATAAGCTGGTCATCCATCCCAGGGATTCCAATGCACCACATTGTCCTTATCATCATGTTCTTGGCCATCAAAGTGATGAGTATCGCTATCTATGAGAGATATTGAATAAATATCACTTCATCGGTTATGAGTGCTACCCTATCGACCCATAGTACACTCTCGTGTACCCATTTGTGTAATAGTTGCAGAACATGTCCTTCTCACTATTACATTACCCCTCTCATCACCCATCTCATCTCCCTCTAGCCTTGCACTCAGTGGGAGCAACAGGTCGCTAGCCTTGTCCTAGTAATGCAATTGTCTTAGTCCCTTAGCTTTGTTGTCCACCTTCCACTTTTCCCCACCAAGATGTGGAGGTGGATGCCTTGCTTCACGGTTGCCTTACACTTGCCTTACTAGTCTTGTGTTTGTTTATGTTTCATGTATTCCCTATTTTTTTTTGATGTTTCCTCACTCTTTGTGACATTCTTCCATATGTATCTCCCTTATTATGTATGTCATGCATGCCTTTTCACTTTTTGCTTCTCACTTTTCCTTTTTTCGCCTTTCATTTGGGGATGATGCAAGGCATTGAGACCGTAATGTCTCCTTCATGTTGACCCAAATGAACCTCTTCTTTTTGTGTCCTTTTTTCCTTTCATTTGGGGATGATGCAAGGCATTGAGACCGCAATGTCTCCTTCATGTTGACCCAAATGAACCTCTTTTTATTTATGTGTCCCTTTCACCTTTCATTTGGGGATGATGCAAGGCATTAAGACCATGCAATGTCTCCTTCATGTTGACCCAAATGGTGCTCTTCTCTTTTATCTTTTTCCTTTCATTTGAGCATGATGCAAGGCATTGAGACCGCAATGTCTCTTTCATGTTGACTCAAAAACCAAGGCTCTTTTTCTTTTTTCTTTTCCTTTTGCTTTCTATGGTCCTTTTTTTTGGGGATGATGCAAAGCATCAAGACATCCTATGCCTCCTCCATGTTGACCCAAAATGACTCCTTTTTTTCATTTTTGTTTTTCTCTCTATGTGTCCTTCTAGTTGTATGTATTTGGGGAGATGATGATAGTTCCACGCTCTCTAAAAAAAACATTACAACAATGAACATACTGACCCCCAATCCATAGATCCCTTATGTGTTTGGTGTTTTTCCTTTTGGGGGCATCTCCCCCTTCTCTTTTTCCTTATTTTTCGCATGATGTAGCCTTTCTTGGATACTCATCGCTTTTCATTAGGTTCTTCAAGTAGGCTCTCATGTCCCTTTACATCTTTTCTTTCTCTACTTTAAATTAATTGCTCACATAGTAGTGTGTAACAATCCCTTTAAAGTGGGGGCATACATTGGCACTATTTTATTTTCTGCATTTGTATTTGCATTTTCTTTATCTTTGTTTGTGCTTCCTAGTGCAACCTTGTCACTTCACATGATGTGTTTCTCACTTTTTGGATGATATTTGGTATGATGTCCTTCATAGGTGTGACTTATCTCTGCATATTATATTCCTCTTAGTGGCCTAATGCGATGCACTGCATCCCCTAAGTTGTGAATCTTCTATCCTTTAATCAGTCCTCTTTTGGAGACATTACACGCAATGTTCCCCTAAGTTAAAAGACCTCATATGAACTATACAAGACTCCTTCAAACACTTTCATTTTTCATTTGTTTGCACTTTTCATGTTGTACCTTTCTTGTGCATACATGGCCACCTTGCATAACACAACTTGCATGACTATAGTGCCACCTTGCACATGTTCATGGGTTCTAAGCATCCAAGGCTTTCCTTGTCTCATGAACCACACCCCTATCTTTTGTGTTGCCTTATTAAAGTTATCAGGAGGTATAACTTTGGTATGGTTGAGCAGGAAGCCCAACTTGCGACACGAATCTCCCCATAGCCACCTTTTTGTGTGTGAGTGCATACCAATCGTATGTATGTATCTTGAGCACCACCTTTTGGAATTCTCACCCAGCAAACAACTGAAAGTCTCTTCTGCCCAAAGTGACTACATTATTTCCTTTCAAACAAACAACCTAGAATTAATCCATAACTAGATGGATAAACGGTTGAAGCTTGATCTGACCTTTTTCACATCACTCCTTGTGTGATCTACTATAATTATGTTTAGTTTTCCATGAGATATTGATCCATGGGGCTTGATCATCCCTCTTGATCATAGTCATCTCACCTTTCTAGCATGAGTGCATTAGATCCTGCTTGACATGCATGATTAAACTACTTTAGTGTGAGTTTGAAGAACGTTCATACTCTCACTAAAGTGGGGGCTAAATGTGTCGCTAAAAAGTGTATACCTTGGCACTTTTTCAATAATTTTGGCCTTTTCCACCAAAATTTGACCTTGTTTACCTTGATTCAACCTTGTAAGCTTGTAATTCATCAATGACATAATAGTGTTTTACTAAGGTGTTGTGAAGTTTTGTAATTCATTTCCTCACTTTTTAAAGACCCTTTCAACATAATTCACCTAAATTATACATTCTTATACCTTCCTAAGCCTTAAGAAAGAGTATTCACCTAAATTATACCTTCTTATACCTTTCAACATAATTCACCTAAATTATACATTCTTATACCTTCCTAAGCCTTAAGAAAGAGTATTGTAAAGTGTTGTGTGGCATTTTCACACTTACCTAGGCTCATTACCCTTAAATCAATGCTTTTTATGTGCTAATTTTCCCTTTAAATGCATTAATAGTCCCAACCTAAGTGTGTTTCAGGAGGCAAAATTGATTAACTTTATTAAGCACAAACTAATTCTCGACCACCGCGAAAATTTTCCCAGGTGGACTAGGTCGCCACTTTGGGCGACCTAGTCCCTTTAGGCATAAAATTCAAATTTTAAATAAGATTTAACAGGAATATTGCCTCCTAAACCCTAGGGTTAGCTTATTAGGTACATGTATAAATAAGGGTTTTCATCTCCATTTTTCCTCTCTCCTAGCTCATTTTTACTCTCTTGCTCTCAATATTCAAGTATTCAAGCAACCAAGATGTCACAAGCAAGCATACAAGCATTAGGGTTTTCAGGTCATCTCCATTAGAGTTGCTCATGCATGTTGTAGACCATCAACAAAGGTTTGGTAAGAATTTCCATTAAGTTTATCATTCACACTAACATTCCTTTACTTTCATTTCATTTGGGTTTACTCACCTACAAAGGGGTTTGGCTTACGCAAACCCCTATCTCCTAACCCTAAAAAATTTTTGGTCTTTGCATGTGTTTGCAAGTCTTTTGATGTAGATTAGGTGAAACTGTACAAAGTATTGCAAGAAGTACCAACATTCTCCTTATGTCAAATCCAAGCCTCAAACCCTAGGAAGGACAGAAAGACAACTTACAAGCCACTTTCAGGAGTTCATGTCATAGATTGTTGCAGAAAAGGGAAACATCAACTGGGACCCACAAAATCAAAGTGTGATTCCTCAGAAAGCTACAAGAGGACTAGGTCACCCCTATTGGCGACCTTGTCCCTATGCTAGGCCTAGAAAAGGGTTTTTGTATTTTTGGGCATTCATTTCCCTAAAACCTATTTTGACAGAATTTCCAAGTTGGAGGACTAGGTTGGCCCAGTTGGCGTAAGTGTCCTTTTGCTCAGTTTAGGCATTTTCCAAGAGATCTTGAAAGCATTCAGCTGCAATATCACTTTCGCAAGTACACATATTTTGTCCTCCTCTTTTATTTTCCAAAAAACATACATTTAGGTCATTCTAGAGTAGCTTTGATTTAGTTTAGTTTTAATTCATTTACATTTGCATACATTTAAATTAGTATCATTTTACTTTCAATTTTATCCACACATCACACACACTTGGCACAATCCAATCATCAAATCCTCCCCCCTTTGAATGAACCTACCCATTACACATATCAACAAAGAGGAAAGAGTGTTATTCCTAACCAAGTGCCCTTAGGGTGAAAAAACCTAGGAGCCTAGTAAGGGAATCCTCTTTCCCTTGTTAGATTATATGTGTTTTTGGAAGTTCAATGCTATGGTAGAGAAGTATTCTTTCTGGATGAAGAATCACATCTGGGATTTAGTTTCTTTCCCTAAGGGAAGAAAGATAATTTGGTGTAAGTGGGTGTACTGCACCAAGTTTGTAGTTGATGGTTTTAAGGTACATCTTGTATCTAAGGGTTTTTCATAGGTTGAGGGTATAAATTACTTTTAGAAATTTTCCAAAATGTCATCCTTCACAAAAAAGTATAACATTTGCATCTTCCTCTTTAATGATATTGCTTCCCTTTCAATCACCCATGTATTTCCTTCAAGATAATACCAATTGTTGGAATCATAGGAATCACCTTTCTAATCCATTTTTATTATTTATTTGATAGTGTTTTATATGATGGTTTTGCACTTGGTGAACAATCACGTTTTGATTCATAATCCATGTAGTAATTTCATTGACATCAAACACTAGTTTTTTGTAATATTGGCTTATTTTCCTAGTATAGTAGAACAAATGACAAGGTATCCTTAGGTTAATCATTTACCATATTTTATTATTTTTGTTCCTTTTGGCTTCTTGTTATCTTTGATAGATATCATGAATATATTTTTCACAACTTGAAAGTGAGAATATAAGTACATTTAAAGTAAAATGGATCAATTTCATAAGAAGCTCTTATGAATGTTGTGTGATTTTTTACAAATCTACCTTCATAAAAAAATAGACCAACAAAGGTCTACCAAGTAGTATTGAAAATATACATTAGTATGAGGAAAACATATATCATAATATCTATACTTCCTTAGATCCAACCTAAATAGTTATGGTCACTCTAGTCTAAGGTTAATTTATTTAATTAAGAAAATTAGTTTCTTTTATTTTTACTACACATGCTTTTACTATTTTGGTAATTCTTTTTATTTTGTTTCTATTTTGAAAAGTGTTGTAATATTAACACATATTTTATAGATTTATAATTTTATTTGTAGGCATTAATATTAATATTTTTAATTTTTAATTATTTTATATTTAAAAAATAAATGTAGACTTTGAATAATTTATTTTTTATAAATCTATGTTTTGAAAAACTAATTAAACTAAATTCTTACAAAAGTTTGTATTGAATTTAAAGATCAACACACATAAATAAATATTTATAAATTTTCTTGAAAAATAATTAATTTAACATTAATATCATAATTTTAAAAATATTTAAAAATTTATAATTATACATATTATAAATATGCAACATTAAAAAATAACTAAAAACATTGAATATTTATTATTATATTATAACATATTGTATAATATAATCTAAACAATTGTATTTTGTTGATATGCTAAATATGGTGTGAGATTTGAGCCAGAAATAAGTCTCACGCCTTCAAACCATTGTTGAGTTCAAACCACTATTGAGTTGTCAGAAAACAAGTTTCAACTAGAAAACCGCTACCTTTTAATGGTAAAAGCCCCCAAAATCTTATTTGACAACGGGATGGGAACATTCTATTTCCATTTGCAATAATCTTTGAACCTCCTTTAGATGCAAGTGCTAATTTTATATTTTGCACTCAATTTATATATTATATTTAATGTAATATATGAACTCTATTTAACATACATTAAAAAAATGTAATTTATAACATTTACTATTATTAGAACTAGGAAGATCTAGAAGAAAGAAAAAAAGCACATAGAGAAATTTGTAAAACAATGCATAAGATTGTATTCAACCCCCAGGTAACAATGAGCTCAAACTCTCACAATAAAGGATGAGGATGGGAAAATTAAGGCTAGGGATGAAGGAGATGACCGAATGAGGATGAGAGAACTTATGCCACAGATTGAGGAGAGGACTCCTCATCCTGTAGTGGTGGTGAGTTACTCTCCTCAATGTAAGGGATCAATTCCAACACCTAACTAAGCTTAAGTTAGCCTAACTAGAGTAGAATACACTAACACCCCCCTCTTAAGCATATATTACATGGGTATGAAGAAATGGGTCCTAGATACTAGCCAGATGAGGTACCCATGCACAATGCAAAACTCTCAAAAATAAAGAAAGATAGAAAACCCAGTGGAAAAAAACTATCCTCCAAAAAGAGAGAAAGCGAAAGATGTACAAGTGAAAGAAGAAAAAAGATAGGAGGACTCAAGACCCCCCAGGAACTACTTCTATCACAAAAGTACAAGAAATATTCCCCATATAGGAGAGAAAGAGAGAGACTTGGAAGCTCCCCATAAGATATGTTGTAGTGCACATAGATGCTACATGAACGTTGAACCACATTTCTCTCCTTAGGAAGAAGGTGAACTACAAAAGTGTACAAATAATCTTCCCATTCCTGATAGGAACATGCAAAAATAAGTATAAAGGTCTCTAAATTATGCACAAGATCGAAAGACGTAGATGATGCCCATAATGTCGTCATAGAATGCTCAATGATCTCCAATCCAAAGTTGATGTGTGATGAAGATTCAAGAATAGGAACCACAAGGATCATAGATGTATGATAATAACTTGAACCATAAGAATCTGATAATGTCACTATAGAAATTGTAGTAGGCAAGGCATAAGCAAGAATATCTGAAGAAGACAAGGATGATGCAAATTCAATGAAGCTATCATAAAAAAGAAGACTGATGTCCTCAATGTGTGCTTCCATGTTAGCAATGTGAGACTCTATGAAAAGACATGAAATATCGGGTAGATATTCATCCCAATCAGCAATGCTAGGAAGACTAATATCCTGCTGCAAAAAAGTGCTAGAAGCTCTCAAAGAAGTGACTCCGAAATATAATGAAGCAACAGGAGGAGGTGGAGGAATGATGAATTCCTCTATGTCAATTGGATGCTCTGTATCTGAATCATGATGTGGGATCTGAGTTCTGATCATAGTAGGATCATGCGAGAAGGGAGAAACATTGGAGTCTCCATGTATTTCCCAAATTTTGATCCATAATGCATGTGGACTTTCAATATCCATGATGCCATACAAAGAGGCATCTAGAATATGTAAACTGATTAATCCACAAATATGATCACAATTATTAAACCATTTATCCTTCTAATATTGTTTACCTAGTTCAGGGATAAGTCTGGATACAGATATGGTATGAGATTATGGAACCTGAGATATTTCAGGATGCCTTCACACCAAGACTTACAGTTTCTTATTTTTAAGTTGATTATATGAGAATTAGTTTCCTATCCCATGATTACAAAGAGATTATTCTTTCAGACAATAGAAAATCAAAACATTAAGAACCCCTCCATTTTAGATGAACCCTCAGTTTTGGCACTTTATAGTTTAGTGAAGTTTACAAAATAAATTTGACACTATAATCTTGTAGCATAAAGATAATTCCTCTTCTCACACCTGGAGTAGATCATGCCTCAAAACACCATACCATTCCTCCAATGGACAAATACATAGAAAATTTTCCCCAAATTGATAAATACCCCTTACATAATTTCCCAAATATCTACACCCCTTTTATTTTGTAATTTTATTGCATGTGCTTTTCAACATAACTAAACATGCAAATTTTAAAAAAAAATACATTTGAAGGCGGAGAAAAAGAGAAAAAGAGGCAACCATCAGGCGGCTAGATCTAAGATAGGGCGGCCAAGAGAAAACCATAGATGTGAGGCAGCGTTGGAGGTGCATACGAGCACATGGAAGGGGCAAATCACTGCAAATGAGGCATCCAATGGAGTCAAGGACCCCCCTTAAACCTTCCTGTGTGTGAACAGGTCTCCAAATAGAGCAGAGTGGATGCGTTGGCTTGCAACAAATAGATTGTACCTCTTCAACACAGAATTTGCCTCTTGAACAGAGATAAAGTGTGCCTCTTTTCACTAAAATTGACCCTCCAAACAGTGGAACCGTGCCTCCCAATCAAGTCTATGCATGCAAGAAATGAATCACGACCTAGACAAGAAATCGAGCCACTGTGACGAGTTTTTTTTAACAGAGATTAAAATGCCCAACAACTGAGAGAGTGGGATCAATTCGATCTTTCCTATGGATTGTCAATATGGAGAAAAGAAACAAACAAACTTAATACAACAAATTCAGCAAAAAATCTGCATTCATTTTTTTCCCAATCTGAAACACGCCTTATTTCCTGTTGCGGGCTATCTTCTTAGCTTTATATAGAGAAACACACCACATAATCCCCAATCTGCACAAAGAAACAAACAATCTCCCTTCTAAGCAGGCTGCACAGACCCGTGGCTTAGAGTGAAGGAAATAGCCTATCTCAGGCCTGTCTCGGATGCCACAATAGCTTGATGACTACAAATATGATACCATATTAGAATTAGGAAGATCTAGAAGATAAAAAACAAGCACACAGAGAAATCTATAAAATAATGCATAAGATTGTATTCAGCTCCTGTTAACAATGAGTTCAAATCCTCATAATAAAGGATGAGGATGAGCAAATTAAGGCCAAGGATTAAGGAGATGACTGAATGAGGATGAGAGAACTCATGCCATGGTTTGAGGAAAGGACTCCTTATCTTTCAGTGGTGGTGAATTACTCTCATCAATGTAAGGGATCAACTCCAACACCTAACTAGGTTTAAGTTAACCTAACTAAAGTAGAATACACTAACAATTATAAATATATTATTTATAATATTTATTATTATATTATAACATATTATGCAATTAAATATATACAATATTTTCAATTTAACACTCAAATTAAATATTATATTTAATCTTTTACATTTAATTTAAATATTACATTTAACATAATATGTAAACTTTACTCAATAATTTTATTGGAAAGAAATATATTTTTTATAAAAAACTAATGAATAAAATACTAGGAAAACCATTTGATTTTATCTTAATTTGACTTTAGAAATTCAAACATTTCATATATAATTTAAATTTATCCCTCAACCAAAATTTGAAGATAGAGATGTCTTAATTGAAACATATTTTAAGCCTCTAACTTATAAGCCTCTTCTCCCTTACTTTTTCTCACCGAATTCATGTGGGATTAAAACTACTTTGCATCAAAACAAATATTTTCTCTTTCGGGCAGCTTGAGGGTGGAAACGGAAAATTAAATCTTCCAAACGGTGGATGTTAAAGTGAGCATAAATGGAAACAACAAATACGAAATGGAAACAGTATAGTTTAAGGGGGGCCTATATAGTCTGACCACCTAAGTCAACACTTAGAGTGTAACCCGATCCATCTTTAACATTGATTTTTCAACTTCATACTTCAAGTTAGAAAGAAATCAGCTATTCTCCTTATTGTCGATGTATAAAAAAAACTTGGTAACTTGTACAAAACCACCAATGAATTTTTCTTCAACACTTTAAGAGGAGTCAAGTACATTTCATAACTTCAAATATTAACTTGAAATTATAATTTTATTTTACAATTTTTCGAGTTTACAAAATTTTAACTTCATAAAATTAGTATGTCAAGTCTATGAACCCAAAGAAAGATAAAACAAGCATAAATTTTTACTCAATTAGTATTTTCTCATAAAACCTTTTCATATTTTCAATAATGATATCATCAACCAACTTGTGAAACCATTTCTTATCAAATTTCACAAAAAAATTAAATTTAATTGTTTATGTAAATCACATTATAGAAAATTGAAATTTTAGTGTCTCATCAATTGAGAGGCGTTTTGATCTGAAAGCTTACCAGATTAATAATGATACCATCATTACAAAACCCATTAAATATTTTTTCTAGGTTTAATAAAACTCCATATTAAATTATTTTCACTATTAACCTACCAAAAATTTGAAGTTTTAATATCTTGCAGTCTAGAAAGTGCTTAGATTTAAAATTTGGCCACATTGTCTAAAATAGTGTTTATAACATCCCTCTAATTGCTTATGTGATTTGGAGCAAATTCCACCACTACTCCTAAGGGTTTTAATTGAGACAACTAATGATTTTTCTTCGAAATAGAAAGAGGCTCAATGTTTTTGAATGATTGGTGATAATTTTGACTATTATGTTCTAGTTCAATGATTTTGACTCGAAAGTATAAATTTTTTCAAGTTTTAAAAATGAGGTTAACAAAGTCATATAGTTGTTGATCACAGATGATGCTAACTATCATAGTTATAGTTATTCTCATAGCCAGTATCCATCGTTGATGCTAACTCTCATTGTTATGGTCATGGATAGTGGTCATAATTGATGATAACGATCACGATTATTCTTATATCCCTTGGTCACTAATGTAACCATGGCTAAAGGTCAAAAGCATTAGTGACCTAGAAATAGTTCATAATTTCCAATAGGACCGAGCATTGAGTGTTTTGAATTGATGACCACCAATCTGAAAACTTATTCTAATAGAAATATAATAGACAAAAAAAAAATAGAGGTGTTTTTACACAAAAAACAAAGAATTGATTTTGCACAATGAACACTTTATTTTTTATTTTTTATTTTTACATAAAACCAGAATATTTACATATTAGACAATAAATTACCTAATAGTTAAAGATTTTTAATAGATAATCGAATATAATAGTATGGTGTATAGTTCATACATTATGGATTTGTACAATTCCATATGACTTTATATATTTCTTACAAACACAATAGTCCTAGATTGCACAAAAAAATGAAATATTTTTAACCAAAATATAATTAATTTTGTATAAATCTTCATCTCTCAACCCCTCTAAAAACTCAAACATGATCTTTATTTGCACTAGGAAGCTCTCTATGAAAACTCGCCCCTAGATTCTTTTAAAAGTGATTAGAAATATACAAGATTAAATTAGCAAAACATACAAAAAATAAATATTAAAAAAGAGACCAAATTGCACCTAGTTTGCCAAATACATGTACATTAAAAAGTAAAATAAAATATAGATTAAAATCTTAAATACTAACTATTTCATATATAGTTTTTTTTTCTTAAATTTATAAAACTTTATCTTGCATAAAAGCTGTCAATTTCAGACTTTAAAAGAGGTCCCCATTATTTTCTACTAACTTGGTAGGTACTTTAAAAGTAGAAACAGTGACGCTGTCTGGGATCCACCAAAGGTACTCTCTATTGCTCTTGAATTCAGACGTCTCAAGTTCTTCAGGATGCGATTTTACATATATCCTGAAGTCGGCAGGCCCTATCATGGCCCCCATATTGTCTGCACATACTCCGCTGCCATTCCCCACCATCCCATTTTCCTTCAATAGAAGATAATCTGGCATATAGTAGTTTTTCCAGTGGTCGAGGAAAACGAAATCAAAATGAGGGGAATCCATCTCTTCCAGAAATTTCTTGGCTACGTCAAGACGCTCATGGAATTTTCCTTCTACCACAACCACTTTGGATGACAGCCCTGTCAAACGGAGACACTTCAAGTATCAGGTTCAATGTAATTTATTCTCAAGATGAATATAAACCATGATATTATCCATTTCTGAATTTAATTGTAGGTTATTTTATAAAATTAAAAAATAAATGGATGATAATGGATTATAAAGTTTGATCCAAAACATGAATGTTATAAAATTGTAACACATTTTTTTTTCTTATTGAACTCTTTCATCTTAATGATGGATCACAGAAAGTGATGATGGGTCACCGAATTAATCCTTTGATGCAAAAAAAAAACTCTCACACAATCTAATCTAAAATTACTGTAACAACAATTGATATAAATTGTGAAAACTTGGTATATTTTTTATATTTTTAATAGACACAATTTCAATAGTTAAACAGTTACCTGCGTGCTCGATAATTTGCCTGGCGATTTCGCAGTTATCTACGCTCATCTCAACAGTCAGAAGCTTGCTTCCCTCCTTGTGCAGCTGCGAAGCAATCCTCACAACAGAATAGCCGCAGAATGTCCCGAGCTCAAGAACCACCCGTGGATTATATGTCTGAAGGGCCTTATCTAAAATGGGTCCCTTGTCGTTCCCAACGTTCATGCACCAGCTAGTGGTCTTTGCAAAAGTGTCCATTGCATTCAGGACGGAGAGGGGATTTCCGTTCTCAGCCGTTCTAACTACATGGTTGAGCAAAGCCTTCTCTCGCCCGTCCCCTGATTGACCCGTCGCTTCGAGCTCCTTCTTGTTCTTGGTTGCTTTCAGGAAGGAAAAGGCCGTGGAGAGAGCTGCGAAAGCCATGTTGATCTGTAATGAAGATACTAGTGTTGGGAGCCTTGCATGGGATGTATATTTATTGTAATACACCACGTCCTGTGTTTCTCTTATCAAAGACGCTTGTGGAAAGCAGTAGGAAAGCCCGATAGTCAAGATTTTTCCATGACCACGTGACTAAAACCTGCGAGAAAAAATCATCAAAGCCCTTGATCATTTCCTACGAATCTTGTGTCACGCCATGACAATATTTGCTGTAATTGCATGCGTCTTTGATCGTAATTTAATTATTGAATACTCGATAAACAATGCCTAATAACCGCCCTCGCGGGGCACGAAAAGGTCTAATCTCGTGGGGGAGCCATGAATTTCAAGCGAGTCAAACTTTAGTCTACAATTACTAATTAGAGTTGAATGTTCAACAACGCTTAGCAATAATGCCCCCACTCAAGAGCCCTAGGAAGGTTGTTTCCAAGTTATTGTGTGAGGTAAATTTGTTGAAGAGCTCCCTAATGTGGTTCTCGCTATTCTTGAATTTGGAAATGCATATCACTCGTTATGAAAGTTTACTTTAATAACATATTTTATGGGAAGGATCCCCCTAAAAACATACTAAAAATTTGAGTCATCAAGGTTTACATTTCACATGGAATTTACTTGACATCATGAAAAAAATTACCAAAAGGTTTTTTCTGTTCTTTCATTTTATTGAATCTAACTATGCTTAAACATGACCTTAATTTTGTATTCTTCTTTATTTGTATTTTCACCTGAGACTAGATAAATTTCTTTATTTTTATGAGAAATCTCTTCTAATCATGGTTTGAGTCAATTTTTAAAAATTTTTACTCTTGCCATGTTAAGAATTTTTGACAAAAATAAGTGTCTTTCGAGGCTTTATTGTGTGTCAAACTAGATAATTTTGATCTCAACTTGACCCTAAAAGAGGTTGTATGTAGAAGTGAATCACTAAAAGGATTAAAAGGAGATAGTTGGTATCTGAATCAATTAGACAAGATACACTGTATGTGTCCTCTATTTGAATTTGGACAACACTTGTCATAGATGCCAATATTTTAAGCATAATAATTAGGATTTTCCTTTGGAATCTCCTCATTCTAAGTACAACACTCAACCCACTTCTTGGTCTCTACCTCTTATAAAAAACAAGAAGGGTGATCTACAATTGTGAATTGCAAAACCAAGAATCCTAGTTATAATGATCCCTCAACCAAACCATCCTCAAGATCTATGGGTCAATTCTTGGAAATCTCAAAATATAGTTTTAATAGTTCCAAACATGAGGACATGTGTTAAATTCCCTAATGGGGAGATGTCTAGTGAGGTGAAATTATCTCAAGTTTCATCATTTCCTTTAGTTTTTGCTTCTCAAAATGCTACCATTAATTGATGTACTTCCCCATCACTAACTGTGTAACAAAGGTCCTCCTACCCTCAAATTATAATAGAAAGAGAATACGTACCAAATACATGACATTGTATCTAACCTTTTATTTAGATATGAACCTTTAATTTAATCGAATTATTTCATCAAAATAACTAATCTAGATGAGCTTAATAAAAAGATGATTCTCAAAACTCATTTATGAATTGTGTCTCTTAGAATATTTGAGGTCTAACAAACTTCCCACAAAATTATTTTATTTTTGAAACATAATAATTCTTTTTAGGTTTAATATTCTATATTTACAAGACGTAAAAAATATTTCTATAGCATGTTATGTTATCTAGCCTTCTATTCATTCTTCTATACAATCATGGAATAAGTAATGGTTGTGTTTTCACCTGTCTCTCTCATATGTGACATAAAAAGTGGTTGATCAAGGATGTTATCCTACCAACTTGGCATTATGGGCTATTTTCAACATTAATAATAATTCCTTATAAGTTACTAATGTGTGTATTTATTGATGTTGTTAAGAGATCTACTCTCTACAAATGGATTGAAAACTTAATTCATATCACCACTTGGTTTCTATGGAATGAATTTAATATGATTGAGATATCCTATGATAAATTTGAATTGTTTCTTATGCACTTGATAACTATTAAAAGAGAAGGATGGTAGTAGATGCACAGGATATTGGGAATCTATGATTCAAATTTTTGTTTTTGTGATGATCATACAATGTGGTACATTTGGACAATCCTTGGAGCTGGAAATGATAGGGTCTCTAAGCATTATTTGTGATCAAATTTTCACTATGGAATATTTGCATCAGGTTGTCTTCTCTATGTCCAATGATACAATCTTCTACTTGGTGATACTATGGGTGAAGATCTTCACAACTATTAATTAGAATAGTTTCATGGGAACTTATTAGGAAACACAATCAATAAAGGTAATTTTAAACTGGTACCTAAAAATAGAAACATAGAGGAAATTTGTAACTGACAACCCATCACTTTACTATATATATCTCCTACAAAATTTTTACCAAATAAGTTTCTCTCAAGCTTAGACCACTTCTTTCGTCAGCTTGTTTAGCATGCCAAATTTAGTTTTATTAAGTCAAGTGGTACATCCTTGACAATATTATTACTATTTTGGAAGGTATGGAATGCACCCAAAATTCTTAGTATCCTATAATGCAAATCAAAGTTCACTTTGAAACAAGGCATATAATCACATTGAATCACCTTTTGTTGTTTCCATGCACCAATGTGTAGATTTGAACCCCTTTGTATTTAGTATATTCAAATGTTATTCTCCAATGTCTCATCTTACATGGTCAATAATGAAATATTTCATGATTTTCCAATCTATCTACTAGATATTTCATTTAGCTCCTACACTTTATGTGCTTGATGTTGAGAGCCTTAGCTCTCTATTGGCCCACATGGTCTTTCAAAAGCTAGTTAAGTGTAGTTCCTTGTCATGTTTCCATTTTTAGTGCATTATTTGTGATCAAATTCTTACTAAGTGATTTTAAGGTCATCAAATTATTTATGGTAAGTGATAAAACCCCTAGATTGGATGGTGTAGTGTAGAAAAATGTATCCCCTTTACATTTCCACGCTTTTTTGGGCCTTCCCTACTAAAATTGGGCTTCTTTATGTCTTATTTGGTCTTATTTTGCATCTACAAGCCTTATTTAATGCATCTTTTTGAGGATAATCTCAACACGTACCTAATAACCAATCATAATTTAATTATTTTTTATTGTATGGCCTAGATTTAGCTATCTACGACTCATACACCACCTTGGACATACGGGTTCCACCTAAGTTTTGGGGCCTGGTCCTAAATTTGGCATAAAACTTAACATTTATTGAAATTTGTGTCCCAAGCTTAGCCTACTTGGACTCATACGACCCAACTGGTGTATGTGTCCTTCTTAGCATGGACCTATTTTAAATTCAAATTCTTAGCTTGATTTTATTCTCCTAGATCTGATGTTGGCTTGTAGTGTTGTAATTTCAGGAAATTTGGCATAAACAAGTATAAATGCAAGGTTATTACAAATATTTTCTACTAGAAAGTTGATGAAAGCATTCTTATTGCAAGTTTATGATCACAAGAGAATTCAATAGTTGATTATCAAGCATTTTGGAGCTACATTCAAGATTCAAGCATCATGTCAAAGTTATCATGCATTATGTTTTTTTTAGCTAACATTTGTGATATAGGCTTTTATGATTCAAGCAACCATTCAAGTAAAGATATATATCATACAATCAAGCATCCACAACTACATTCATGCTATCCATCTCATAGAATATTGCAACCTTTGTTACAAGGGTTTGGTGAGATGCAACATAGCATATTTGTCCGTTCATCATTCCTTCATTCTATTTTATTTCATTTCAAGGTTTGATTACCAAAATGGAGTTTGACCAAGGCAAACCCCTATCCACTAATAAAACAACATTTTTCCCTCTCTTCGATGTGTGATTTATAGATTTAGGTTGTCAAAGTTGCAAAGTTATCAAAGTTGTCATCTATCTTGCAAGATTTCAAAAAGTCATCTGCAGGTTGATATTCAGTGTTTCAAACTCTGAGATTGAAAATGAGAGAAGTTACAGGAGATCACTAGAGGATATCAGAGTTTCATATCAACCCTGATATTGGGACTCAATTGCTACTTGTGGTATAGGAGTCTCAATATACCATTTTTAAAACATTTTTTGTAGATTCTAGTTTACCAATTACATATTCCAATTTCAGCCTGAAACCGTAAACTAGGATTAAATCGCCCCTACTAGTGTATGAGTCCCATTGTGCTTCAAAAGTTTGAATTTCATGATTTCATACCTTGTTTCAAGTAACTTCAACTTTCCAAGTGCACCTTTGTTTATCTCTAGCTTGCTATTTTGATTTGAGTTCATTTTCTAGGTCATATAGTTAGGTTTTGCATGTTACTTTCATTTCTTGTATTTCTAAGAATTTTTTTAATAGTGAACCCCCTTTTTTATCTTTAATCACACCCTAGGAGACCTTATAACAAATCTATCTTCTCAATTCAACTGTTGGATTGAGATCTCTAAGGTTTCCTTTAATGAAATAGAGCCTAAATAGGGTTCTCTAAGTGGTCAATCTCCTAGAAGATAGACACAACCCATTTTCTTTATTTCATATGGATTCCCATGTAAATATTATATGTAAAAATTGGGATGAAGGCCTGCATAAGGTCTATCTAAAAATAATAATGAAATTTATTAAGAAACATAATCAACAAAGGAAATATTATATTCCTATAGAAATTTGGCAACCCAAAGGAAGTCTATAACTAGTATCCAAACACACTACTAAATTTATCCTGAAAAATTATTGCCAAACATCTTACTCTCAAGCTTAGAATACTCCCTTTTTAGCTTATTTGAGAAGATAAAACTTGCTTTATCAAGTCATAATTCATTTTCATACACATTATTTTTGTTTGGGAAGGGATGGAATGATCCCAACATTCTCAACAACCTACAATTTTCATCAAAGTTCCCTTTGCTAAGGCCTATGACTACATTGAATTACCTTTTATTTTTTCCATGCTTTTGGTACTTAGATTTGAACCCCTTTGTATTCAATCTATTCTTAGGTTACTATCCAATGTCCTATTCTTCATCACTATTAATCATCAATAATATAATACTTTTTAAAAACAATCTATTTTATAGAGATACCTTTTAGGTCTTATAATTTGTGTGCTTGCTACACAAGGATTTAGGTATATTCTTTCCCATGTAATCTCGTGAAAGCTATTTAAAGGTATTTCCTTTCCTATTTCATCTATTTAGGTGGTCAATAGGAATTTTTAATGGTGATTAAATTCTTTTTTGTTGTTTTTGAAAAGTTAAACAACATTTACAGGGCGCTATACCCCACACAATGAGCCACTAGGGCCAAAAAAGGACAAGACTTAAACAAATAACATAATTAAGAAAAAACATAATTCTTTTTTATTGTTAAAGATGATAATAATATCAATTAAGTTCTTCTATGCCTTAATATATGTTTATAAGAATTTGAATTAGTTATTCAATCATAGAAGATTGAATGTTATGAAAAATATTTTCCTCCCAAACCTAAGTAGGTTTACTCTTTTAGATGAAAATGGATATCAGGTCCAATATTTATATTCTTGAGATTTTTTTTTCCTTTTACCTCACTCACTATCTTTTAGTAAGTTATCATTTCCTAAATTGTAGAAAAATAATCTATTGCATCACCAAGCCTCTCTCTTTGGATTAAAAATTCCAAGTGTGCTCTAAAATTTTAGTTTCCACCCATGTTTACTATTCTTCTTGTTAGGTTCCTTTTAATGTTTCCTACTTGAAATTTGAGAAGCTCCTAGAGGATTTTATTTAGGCCTCTACATGTGGTACTATAGATTCTCATCATGTTTCTTTTAGGATTTATGTTTTCTCCCTCACGATGCTATTCCCCTGGGGCTTCTTACAATCCATCAATAAAGCATTATTCTTTATGACAAAAATATTATCAAATATATAGAAAGGAATGATTCCTATAGAATTCTCATTAGGCATTATACTTTTTTAGGGATTACTATAGGAATAGTATCATGTAAAGTTATTTTTATCTATACTCTTCTCACCTTGATGAGCTTTCTCAAATTCAAGGAACTTTTTTTTATTAATATTATTTGAAAGGCCTAAGAATCCATGAATCCTTAGATTGTTTGGGTTGGTAATGACTTGTATAATGGCCTCTAAATTAAATAGTAGTATATTTGTTAGTCTCTAGTATTATACATTCAACACCATTCTCCTTCTAAAGACCCTATGGTTCATTATTTTAATTTCATTAATAGAGGAATCAAAACTCTTCCCAATCTCCTTATTAGAATCACCAAAAAAATTCTCTCTTGGCTTCAAATTTAAATTCTAGCTACCCAATCAATCTTAGGAGATATTAAAATTTTATATTTATGTTAATCCTCCCCATATGATTCATAAGATTGGGATTATGTCCTTTAATCCTTGGTGAAAATATTTGAAATGGCATCCTAAAATGTCATTTCACAATTACATGCCCCACAAGGGGTACTTGTGGATCATGCCTCATCTTCCCACAATGAACTAATTAAACCACCATTGTTACCTCTACTCTTCTCCTGGAACTTGACATCAATGGTTCCAAAAGTTTGGGTTATCATTATTGAGCCTAAATTGGCTCACTTTTATGGTGCATTATTTACCAAGGTCTTTTTTGGTTCTAATTAGACTCGCCTAGAAGTACTCAACTGACATAGTTATTTTTTGGGGAAATTGGAGTCTCTCAATAATATTTTTTGGTTATGTACTAAAGATCAAGAAGATTGTATTTGGATACATGATTTATTCAAGGTTTTTTCAAATTTAATATAGTGTTCTTGAGAAATTGGCCATGTTTTCTATTCAAATTTACCCAAATTTGATAGGATTTCAAGTGGAAATTATCTCCAACATTTAGAAATGTACAAAATTTAGCTCTCTTTTTTGGTTGTTTGGCTAATTTTAACTTTTATTTATAAACTAAAGCTATGATATGCTCTAATTTTCTTATATAGATCCACCTATGAAAGCTCATTTAAAGTTATACTGGAAGTTGCACATGTGTAGGTCCTTTTTTACCTTCAGAGTATTCTTTCTTTCAAATGGTCGAATCCCCTCACTGTGATAATGGTAAGCTGACTTCATGGTATTTTGGTGGGTCTATTTGTATTTTGAAAGCAATGCAAAGTCATAAGGTCGCGGCCTCTCCTCTTTCATTTATGATTTTGTGTGTTCCATTATCTCTGTGTTTGATTCCATTCATGTTGGCCGCCATTAGTGAGTTTGACCTTTGTGTTTGAGAGCTCCATTAGAGCTAGTCATGCCACTTTACTCCTCCAGTTACTTTCACAAGGGTAAGCTTTATTTTCATTGTTTATTTTTGTGAATGAAAAAGCTTTTGAAAGCTTAAAATATAGAAGTTATGATTGTTGTTCTTAACATATAAAATGCAGACCCACCTCGCCACACCATGAACATGTGATCTTGAGCTTCTATTGCAAGTTTCTCACTCCATTTTGTATTTCTTCTCTCCATCTGATTTTTGAAAACTAGAGTGAATTTAAGATGGGGTTTTTAGCTTCCTAAGAGTTATGTAGCTGGAATCTCCATAAATGGGCTCGACCCATTATGTATTACATGCATTTTTGTATTTTATATAAAACCCTCATGGGTATCTCTAGATTCTAAATCAAATCATTTATTTTATTTTTATAATGAAAACCCCATGTGGGTTTAGTTGAAACTAGTGAAAACTTCATTTTCACAAAAAACCCCAATGTGGGTATTCAATATTTTGAATAAATCTACATGTTTAAATCAAAACTTCATAAGGGTACTCATTATTTAAATCACAAACTGCATTTCATGAACAACCCCAGTGTGGGTATTCTGGAAATAGAGAGAAACCTTTATATTTGTGCAATAAACTTACTTAGCACTGCACTCTCAGTTGAAACTATTGAAAACCATCATGGGTATGCTTTGAAACAATGGTAAATCTATATATAGAATAAAATCCATGTAGTTGCTCCATTTTCTGAAATAAATTACTTACTCCTACATTCTCGATCAAACTCAACATGGCTTTCTACTATTTGAAATGAATTTGCACTTTGAGTAAATATCCTCTAACGGGAATTCATGAAAATGAAAGAAAACTTCTTTGTCATGCCTATTGAAGGCTTTTAGTTTGTTCATTATCACAATATGATAAAATACTCATCCTCATACAATTTTTTCTACTTTGCATTACATCTACAATATGTTCCAAAAATTATTATGTCCTCATACACAACACCATATCTATTATTCAATGGCTAAGGCATCACTGTTATAGTCTTATGGCATTGTCTCCTTCATTCACTAGTAGTAGCATCTCAAGACTCTTGCTTTACTCACCACTCTTCTTCTATGATTATATTTATGCTTGCTATCTCCCATACAATGTTCAGGAATGCTTCAAAACATAACATGTATTTTCAGCTCAACATTCTCATAAAATAAAACTCACCATGTGATGTTATCATTTGTTGGAAGCTTTATTTGATAATGCATTATATATATGCATGTTTACTATCAATGTTTATGAGATAGAACATTGTTGCTCCAAAACACAACCATGTGAAACAACATAAAAGAAAGTGAATAGACATAAGGAAACAAAATGTAATTAATATGACAATAATATTTAACTTTCCAGAATGAGATTGATAATTTTCAGCTAAATCAAGCTTGTCAAGCTTATTATCCACTTGTAATTTTCACTTGAATGTTTTGATTTGATAGTTATGAATACATGATAAACTTTATTACTCCTTCACTTTAAATCTATTTTAATCTCTTGTGGAAGGCTCAAATGAGCATGATAATTGTACTTTCCTTCTCAGCCCACTTGTAACTTTAAGGGGCAACATGTCGAGCTCTACCCTTGTGGGAGCCCATTTTACCCCACATGCTTTTATTTCTTTAGAAAATAATCAGCTTCATGACTTTTCCTATACCTGCATAGGAAACAAAAAATGCTAACAAAAATAATAAATATGACGGTGTTTACTCTTTCAGCTCTGGTTCTTGCACTTTGCTTGTAGTTGATTCTATGCATCCCAAGGATTGAATTATATTTCTGTTAGTAGGATATGTAGTATAGTTCATATCCCAAGCTCTTAATTGACACCCTTCTCAATCTTTTGTAGATACAATCAGGAGCGGAAGCAGAATGGAGCAAGCAACAAAGCATCAACTGAACATCAACTCAGGCAATGAAGGATACGTTCTATGTTATTTTTCACTTTCTTTCAGTTGTATATTTCCTTTCTTGTAATGAATAGGACCAACTAAAACCACGGCTTGTGTGGATCTTTTAATTTCTCCTTCTTTTCTTTCTAAAAATAAATGCATAAAAAATGCAAAGTTGTACCATCATTTGTATGCTTGCAATCAAATGAAATTTGTAATGTAACAATGTCATAAAATAAATGAAAGCAATGGATGCTTAGTCATTTATATAATCAACATGTACCTCATTTTTTCAATAATCATTAAGGAATACTTCTTAAACTTTGTTATCTCAATAATGCATAATTGATATAGATGCAATCAACAACTTCAAACCATGTAGCAATTAACTGAATTTCCACTTTAAGATATAAAAAACTCTAACCAGCTCCACCAATTGAGTTGTAGTGAAAAATTGGTAACATTTTGGTAATTCATGCTAGATGCTTGCCAACTAAGCATTAGACTAGTTGCTTGTAACACTCTATTGGGTGTGAAGTCAAATATGCCCCTTCATGAAACTCAACAAATCTGAACAACAACACTCCAAACAACAGAAAAACAAAACAAAACAATGTTGAAAGAAAAATAACAAGCCTGGAAGGCCAACTAAAATATGCACAACAACGCTTAGGGAAAGTAGGAAAACTGAAAAGAAATGTGTGAAAGAACTTAGTGCAGCAACTGCTCTACTTATTTACAAAATAGAACTTATCTTAGAGGTAATTCTTGAGGTGGATACCATTAACTGGGATAGACAACACCTCTCCAATAAACTTAGAAAATTGGAAAGTGTTATGCTCCTTGCACTCTGTGATCACATAAGGCCCGTCCCAAATTGCATCAAATTTGGAATGTCGTCCAGGTTTATTCCTATATTCATTCCACTTAAAGACCAAAGCACTAATGATGAATTCACACAGTCTTTCCCTTTTATCAAAATAGCTCATCATCTAAGCTTGATGTATCTCAAGTTGTCTCAATGCTTCCCTTCTAGTTTCTTTGAGTTTTACCAACTGTGCAAATCTCACTTCAAGAGGTTGTTCATTCAATTTCAGCAACTCCGACTCTTTAATAAAACTCAAAGTAGGAAATTCAATAGAGATAGGTAACTTGGCTTCTTTTCCATAAGCAAGTATGTAAGGTGAACAACCAATGGCCCTTTTAGGAGTCACCCTGTTAGCCCAAAGGGATAACTTAAGCTTTTCATGCCATGTTTGTTGATTGTCCTTAACTGTCTTCTTGATTATCCAGATCAGATTCTTATTTGTATATTATTCCTACCCATTTCCCCATGGATAATAATTAGAAGATGTATTCAAATAGATGTTATTCTAACTAACCAATCAGAAATCCTTAAACCAATAAAGGCCAAACCATTGTCAAAAATTATTGAATCTGGAGTACAAAATCTTGACACTAAATCTTGATAGAAATTAAGCACAAAAGTCTCGTTTGCTTATTTCAAAGCAACAAATTTGTTCCACTTAGTAAAGTAATCTATTGTAGTAAGGATCCACTTATGAATTATGCTTGAAGGTGGGTTGATAGGTCCAATAAAGTCTAAACCCCACTTGGCGAATGGTTGATCCACTTGAATAGGATGCAGGGGTAGCGCTACAAGCCTCTGCTTTCCAGAAAACAAAGCACACTTTTCACATTTACGGACCCAAGCAATAGCATCTTTAAGCAAAATTTTTAGGGCTGTTGTTCTTGCAATAAAATGGCCTCCTGAAGGCCCATCATGAAATTTTCCTAGTAGCTTATCAACTTGATCATGCTTAATGCACCTTAACATAACACCTTGAAAGTCTCTTCTATAAAGAATGCCATCAATAATTGCAAAAGGAATGGACTATAATTTGTAATACCTCCTTTTTTCTATGTCTAAACCTTTGGGGAACTCACAAGTTTGCAAATAATGCATCATTTGTTGCACCCAGGTAGTAGCAGGAACTGAAACAACAACTGCATCATCATTGTTTAGCACTATACCAACACTTTCAACTTCTTTTAAGTTGTTGTCCATTGTGTTTTCTAATTTTTTTTCACACAAACCCTTGCCTTTGACAAGCTTGGTTATTTTAATGTGAATATCAAACTCCATAACCTTGGTTATCCAACTAGCACGCTTGTAATTAATTTCTCGGTTAAGCAAGAAGTCTTTAACAATTGAATGAGCAACTAATAAATGAATTTTTTTATTTGATAACATATGCCTGAACTTTTTGAGACTTCTTACAATAGCAAAAACATGATTTTCAATGAAACAATACTTCAACTCATAATCATGCAATACCTGGCTAAAAAATGCCATAGGTTGTTCCAAGCCTTCATCATTTTGTTGGCACAACATAGTAGAAATGGTGTCAACCCCTCCAAAGGCATAAAGAATAATTTTTTTGTCATAATTTGGATTAATTAGATTAGGAGTAGTTGTAAGGGCTTCCTTTATCTTCTCAAAGCTCCTCTTACCTTTCTTGGTCCAACTGAAAGGTACATTTTTCTTAAGCATAACAATGAGAGGTTGCAACAAAGCTGCAATGTTAGGTATGAATCTCCTTAAAAAAATATTCTTCCAAGAAATATTTGAAGCCTTTCTTGTGATTTAGTAATGGTAATTCAAGAATAGCAAAAAATCTCTCAGGGTCTATAGAAATACCTTGTTTTGAAACAATGTGTCCAAGGAGTTTACCTTCGTGCACATAAATTTTACATTTTTTCAGATTGAGAGATACTCCAAACTCTTTGAACCTTTGAAAAATCCATTTCAAATGCTCAAAATGTTCATTAGAATTTCTGGGAAAAACAATAATATCATCTAAATAAACAAGAACAAACTTGTTCATGAGGCCATGAAAGGCCATGTCCATCGCATGCTAAAATGTTGCTCCAACATTGGATAAGATGATAGGCATCTTTTTATAGGCCATGGTACCCCATTTAGTTGTGAAAGCCATTTTGAACTGATCCTCTTGTTTGACCAGAATCTAGTTATAACCCGAATACCCATCCAACAAAGAAAATCTATCAGAACCAGAAACTACTTGTAAAATCTACTCCATGGAAGGGAGTGGATAGTGGTCCTTCAGTGACACTTTATTTAAATCTCGAAAATCAGCACACAATTTGATCTCCCCACTTTTCTTCCTAACTAGAACTAAGTTAGACACCCAGGAAGTATGCTTGATAGGAAAAATAATACCACTCTCGACTAACTTATTCAGCTCAGCCTTCATGAGATGCTCTAGTTTGGGTTTAAGAGGTCTTTGTTTCTGCCTTATAGGTTTAGCATCGGGTTCTAGTTCAATAGTATGTTGGGGTAGTTCTGGATCAAAGCCTTTCAGATCTTTGTATTCCCAAGCAAAGACATCACTAAACTCTTGACATAACAAAATGAAATCTTGTTGTTCCTTGTTATTACATACCTTTCCTAGCTTGAGAATTTTACCCTTGAAAATCTCAATTGCCTCATAGTGCTCTTCTTTAATAGTCATGTTGTATTTATCTTTTCGTACCTGGTCATCGGAGTTGAAAATAGACTCCAAGGTTACCAACCCCTGTGGCAGCTTGTTTTTCTTTAATTGAAAAATTTGATTATCATACTATTGCTTCCACTTTTGTTGATTACCATCAACAAACTCAGCTTCAATAATTAAGAAGCTTACAATCTACTCATCATTGTCAATAACCTGCCAACTCACATTATTGTCAGGTATAGAAGGTCTGACTTTAATCTTAACACTTTTACGTGCCTCTACTTTATGAATTTCTTTCGAAATATCAAATTGGGCTCCTATGGTAGTTAGCCTATCTGCATGCTTATTTTCATTTCTAGGAATTGAACATATATTGAAAGCATCAAAATCTTCAATCAATCCCATACACGATGCTTATACTTTTTAAGTGCATCATTTTTTGTAGCATTCAGATTTCTAACTTTATTCACTATTAATTCTGGATCACCATAAACATGCAAGAATTTAATACCTCTTTTTTGGGCCCATTCTAAGCCATGCACCAATTCTTCATATTCAGCTATATTATTCATATAGCTAAATGCAAACCTGAAAGCTAGATAATATTTATTTCCTTCTAATGAAATCAGCATGGCTCCACCACCACCACCTACACTGCTCCTTGAGGCATCAAAATAAAGCTTCCAGGGATGGTTTTCCTTCTTTATAGGTTGTCCTTCCTTTTTAAATAGATTAGGCATATCAAAATTAGGTTCACAAATCATATAAACCCCTAATCCTATCTCATATGTATGCTAGAAAGGATTAAGTTTGTGATCTTCGGCTGCCCATTCATCTAAATTTATATTTTCAATAGGGGTGTTGTAGTCCAAGGTCATGGTTTGCTCCTACAGTACAGGGGTGACTTAGAGGTTAGCGTTAATAGGGCTCGGGACATATGGTTCAATATGGTCTTTGGCTAAAGCCTCAGACTTTATGGTCACTTTCGTACCATACCTTGTTCCAAAAAATAGATAAGACCAATCAAAGGACAAAAACACACCCAACTTAGTTGTAAAATACCTTGAAAGGAAAATGGAAAAGTAAGGTGGCAAATCAATAACATGTATATCCTAATGGATCGTAAAACTAGGGGATTCATGCAAAGTAAGAGCTAAATTTTTTACTATAGCAACAAACCCATCCAATTGAACTACACCTTTATAAGAATTGGGTTCATAAACAAGACCTAACGCATCTACTAAGATTTTAGGCATAACAAATCTACTTGCACCAAAATCAATCATATAGTTATGCATTATTTTATCTCCAATAATCAAACTTAAATAAAATGAAGGAGGCTTTACCTCTTTAGTTTTCTCCTCACTCTTGGCTTTTGAGTTTTTTGTGAGCACAACTTTGGCATTCCTTTGATTATTATAAAAAACGGAAAGCTCTGCTAAAGCATCCTACAACAAACTCTTTTGACCTAGAATATGCAATGCATCCATAACTGACATATTGATAGTAGCTTTCTTAAGATTTTCAACCACATTGAAAGAAACAAGAGTTACCTTTTGTTGGATTTTTGTAACAGCAACATTGCTTCCTTTTTGTAAAGGGTGTGATTGTGTCTTTAACTGTTCCTTGCCAAGTATTTCTTGGCCTCTCTACAGAAACTCCACTTTAGGTTGTGTTGCAGCATTAGCATTTGATGTAGAAATAGGATGTTTATCTTTTGTAGACTTTTTTCGTGAACTTTTAGCTTGTTGCCCCAAATCCATTGCTCCCTTCTTCAATATTGTATTGGCTAAAATAGGAGAATCTTGTTGATCCTGATAGTTCATGCCACAAAACTCAGAACTCTTCCAATTTGGAAAAGCAACCTTGAATCTTTCTTATTGTTCCAGGTTTTGACTTGGAACACTTTATGAACCTGCATAACTATTTTGGACCATTAAGGCCTGATTTCTCATGTCATTAGCACATGCTAACTAGTTATGGGGCTGATTGCATGAATAGCACCTGTCACAATCTTGGGCAAGGTTATTTTGTGGCATGAGTTCCTTTGATGAATTGGTAGCATTTGGGTTGTAGGGCTGGAAAGGTCTAGGATTGAAGCTTTTCCTTTGGCCTTGGTAATCATTCTGAAAGGTTGGCCTATTATGTTGGTTTTGCTGGTATGAGGCTTGATATGGCTTATTTTCTTGGCCGACTTGCTTCTTAATGCTAACAAGATCATTCCCAAAGGTTTTTAATATACTTTTTATCTCCTGAAACTCTTGCTTTTGGGTTGGGGCAGCAATTTCCTGGGCTACGGTCTGGTAGCTTATTGCTGGAACAACAGGAATAACAGCTAAGGGAGGAAAAAATGCAGGTGTAGGAACTTGAATATCTGGAAAAAAAAGGCATGGGGGGCCTAGGAGAAATTTCCCTAGCTTGAATGAGAAAATTCTCAGCTCTAATGGCGATATCAAAAGCATTAGGGAGTGTGTGCCCACCCATAGATTGAGTCATAACTGAAATTTTGTTGTTTAAAGCTTTCAAGAAATAAAGAAAGGCATGAGCTGGTAAAATTTTTATCGTTGGAGGGATTTTATCCCAAGTTCTTTGAATCCGATAGTTGAAATCATCCAAGTGCTTGTGCGAGGCTCTTTTGATCATTCTTAGCTACTCCAACAAAGATGCATGATTTGATTTATCAACAAAATACTAATATAGACCATCACCTAATGCATCCCATGTTACGATAGAATTTTCTACGAGGCCTTTGAACCATTGCAATGATTTTCCCTTGAGTGACACAACCAACAGTCTTAGTGCTACATTATCCTAAGTAATGTTATGCACTGAACATAGAGTGGACACATCATGAATGTGTTCAATGGCTATAGTTTGTTCTTCTCTAGTAAAGAAAGGTAGGATTTTGAAATTTGTTGCTGGAATATCATCATAATATGCAATATTCAATGGGTTTCCCCCATTAAATGGTGCAAAGGCATCTTGCCTTACCATCGGTGGTACTTGTGATACAGGAACATGACATCTTGGTGATAAGACAATAGAATTCAGAATCAGAGGTGTTGATGTTGACCCCCTTGGTGTACCAAACAACCTTTTTGTTGTTTTGCTTCTCCTTCGTGGTGGGGACAACTTCAGGTACTCAAAAGGTATTGAACTTGATATTGTTTGTATTTTTCTCATGTGCAGGTTGCACTAAATCCGCATGTAAAAATCAGAATCAGAGTCACTAGGTATATTGAAAAAGGCCTCCAAAAGGCTGAATAACTTGCTGCATACACCAAATAGCAACTTCAAAGTATTGAAAAATTCTCTCAAATTTATTTTTAGGGTCCCACTGGGTGTGCCAAAAACTATTATCAATCATATATGCACCCTTGTTAGATTTGCAAAAATCAAACTATCTGTTGAAACATGGAAACCCTTTTTTGATGTGGGTGATCTATGTGAAAAGGGAATCTCCAGAGTGAGTTGGTTCTCTAAATGATAAATCCCATTCTAAGTGATCTTCTGGGAAAAGGGAGAGAAAGATGACTGAAAATATAACTTAAATCTAATGGATGATTTATTAGAAACTGATGAGACTCAGACAATGCCACTCACAAAAATTATCTATCACAATAGTTCTCACAACCTCATTTGGCACATAATTTCATCAGTAATTTGCATGAAGATCTATAAATTAAATATAACACACAACCTAAAACTATGCAATTCTAAACACAATTTCACAGCAACAAAACATAAAAGGATTCAAATTTAATCACAAAGACATCCAATTTCTTATTATGAAATGAGACAAGAATATGAGAAGAAAAACTATACTACTTTATTGAAACTAAAGGAGTACTTTTATCTGAAATCTGAGTACAAAACTGCTTGTGAGACTCTCTGCATGAACAAGAGAGGAAGAAGCAAAAAATATGAACTAGAAAAGTAGTAAGTTTTTCTCAAATATGTACCACTAAACCCTAATCCGAGCTCAAAAGAAGGCTCAAGAAAAAGCATCAAAAATTGCCCAAGAAGTTGGCACAAAAGTGGAAAAGTCTCACTTTTTGCATGTACATACTGAAAAGCTCCTAAAAATAGGTTTTCTTTGCTTTAAAAGCAAAAAAAACACCCTATCTCTCCACCAAGAAGCTCAAATCTGACCAAGAGGAAAAATCAATATCAATCTGCTAAAAATAGCAAATAAATAAAACAATTTATAAAGCATTATTTTATTCTTGCTTTACAAGATGCAGATTGTACAATTACTTTATTTTTACAATTAAAAGATAAAATATTTTACAAAACATCCTTCCTATATCTCCAATACAATGTTTATTTTTCTTATAAAAAATCATAAAATACTAAGCCCTCTCTATTACATATTTTAATTGATTTTCTTTAAAAACTCAATTTAAAAAAAAAATGCCCACGATGTGAATAATATCAATATCTATATTTAAATGATCTTTCCAAATAAATTAAAATCTCTAAAGCATTTAGCCTTTCTTCACTTTAATACTAAGGCATAGACAAGTGTTGACTTCTAAATCAAACGCCCTAAATAATAATCAAAATCTAAAGTCAATAAAAGATTAAGAATTAAACAGTCTTATGAAATCCCTAGAAGGCTCGACCCATTATGAGCAAAGGTACCACAAAGTATTAAACTCAGATTTGATTCATAATGAAAAAATATAAGATGCCCCCTAAGTTTGAATCTCTCCACTTCAAATGCCAAAATCATTAACCCTAATTTGAACTAGGTCAAGGTCAAACAAAACAAGAAGAAAACCCTAAAACATTTCATTTGCATTTGTCATTTTGGAAAGAAAGGCTCCGCAAGAGGGAATGCGTCGCCATGTGTATGCTAGGGTTTTTCACTTTGAATGCTTGGGAACTTCATATTATTTCTTTCAGATGGTCGAATCTTCTCACTATGATAATGGTAAGCTGACTTCATGGTATTTTTGTGGCTCCATTTGTATTTTGAAAGCAATGCAAAGTCATAAGGCCACGACCTCTCCTCTTTCATTTCTAATTTTGTGTGTTCAATTATCTCTGTGTTTGATTCCATTCACGTTGGCTGCCATTAGTGAGTTTGACCTTTGTGTTTGAGAGCTCCATTAGATCTGGTCCGACCACTTTACTCCTCCAATTACTTTGACAAGGGTAAGCTTTATTTTCATTGTTTATTTTTGTGAAAGAAAAATCTTTTGAAAGCTTAAAATATAGAAGCTATGATTGTTGTTCTTAACATATAAAATGTAGACCTAGCTAGCCGCACCATGAACATGTGATCTTGAGCTTCTATTGTGAGTTTCTCACTCCATTTTGTATTTCTTCTCTCTATATTTTTCAAAACTACAGTGAATTTAAGATGGGTTTTTCAGCTTCCTGAGAGTTATGTAACTGGAATCTCCATAAATGGACTCGACCCATTATGCATTACATGCATTTTTTGTATTTTTTGTAAAACCCTCATGGGTATCTCTAGAATCTGAATCAAATCATTTATTTTGTTTTTTCTCTTGAAAACCCCTTGTGGGTTTAGCTTAAATTGGTGAAAACTTCATTTTGACGAAAAAACCCAATGTGGGTATTCAATATTTTGAATAAATCTGCATTTTTAAATTGAAAATTCATATGGGTACTCATTGTTTAAAGCACAAAATGCATTTCATGAACAACCCCAATGTAGGTATTCTGGAAATAGAGAGAAACCTTTGTATTTCTGCAATAAATTTACTTAGCACTGCACTCTCCATTGAAACTGTTGAAAACCATCATGGGTATGCTTTAAAACCGTGGTAAATCTGTATTTCGAATAAACTCCAAGTGGTTGCTCCAGTTTTTGAAATAAATTACTTACTCCCACATTCTTGATCAAACTAAACATGGCATTCTGCTATTTGAAATAAATCTTCACTTTGAGTAAAAATCCTCTAATGGGCATTCGTGAAAATGAAAGAAAACTTCTCTATCATACCTCCTCAAGGCTTTTAGTTTGTTCATTGTCAAAATATGATAAAATACTCATCCTTATACCATTGTTGCTACTTCGCATAAAATATTCATATGATCCAAAAATGATTATGTCCTCATACACAACACCATATCTGTCATTCACTAGCCAAGGCATCACTCTTATAGTCTTATGGCATTGTCTCCTTCATTCACTAGTAGTAGAATCTCATGAATCTTTCTTCACTCACCACTCTGCTTGTATGATTATCTTTATGCTTGGTATATCCCATACAATGTTCATAAATGCTTCAGAAAAGAACATGTATTTTCAGCTCAACATTCTCATAAAATAAAATTCACCATGTGATGTTATCATTTGTTAGAAGCTTTATTTGATAAGGCATTATGTATGCCTATTCACTATCACTATTTATGAGATATAACACTGCTACTCCAAAAGAAAACCATATGAAACAACATAAAAGAAAGTGAACAGACATAAGGCAACAAAATGTAATTAATATGACAACAATATTTAACTTTTCAGAATGAGATTGATAATTTTTAGTTGAATCAAGCTTGCCAGGTTTATTATGGACACTTGTAATTTTCACTTCAGTGTTTTGGTTTGACTGTTATGAACGCATGATAAACTTGATTACTCCTTCACTTTAAATCTGTTTTACTCTCTTGTGGAAGGCTCAAATGAGCATGATAATTTTACTTTCCTTCTCAGCCCACTTGTAACATTAAGGGGAAGCATGTCGAGCTCTACCCTTGTGGGAGCCTGTTTTACCCCACATGTTTTTTTGTCTTCAAAAAATAATCAGCTTCATGACTTTTCTTCTACCTGCATAGGAAACAAAAAATGTTAGTAAAAACAATAAATATGATGATGTTTATTCTTTTAGCTCCGGTTCCTGCACTTTGCTTTTAGTTGATTCTATGCATCCCAAGGATTGAATTATATTTTTGTTAGTAGGACATGTAGTATAGTGCATATCTCGAGCTCTTAATTGACGCCCTTCTAAAGATTTTGCAGATACATTCAGGAGCGGAAGAAGAATGGGGCGAGCAACAAAGAATCAACTGAAGATCAACTTAGGCAACAACAGATATGCTCTATTTTATTTGTCACTTTCTTTCAGTTGTATATTTCCTTTCTTGTAATGAATAGGACCAACTAAAACCATGTCTTGTGTGGATATTTTAATTTTTCCTTCTGCTTTTTATTCTGAAAAGAAATGCATCAAAAATGCAAAGTTGTACCATCATTTGTATTCTTGCAATCAAGTGAAATCTATAATGTAACAATTTCATGAAATAAATGAAAGCAATGGATGCTTAATCATTTGTATAATCAACTTGTACTTCATTTTTTCAATAATAATTAAGGAATACTTCTTAAAATTTGTTATCTCAATAATGCATAACTGATATAGATGCAATCAACAACTTAAAACCATGTAGTAATTAGCTAAATTTCTTCTTTAAGATATAACAAAATCTAATCAGCTCCACCAATTGAGCTGTAGTGAAAAATTGGTAACAATTACTTCTTGAGAGTTGAGGAAATTGTCAATGCTATGAAAGGGCTAGGAGAAGATGTAAAATAATTTGATGTTGTAACTAAGGTCATCATAACCTTACTACCTAAATTTAAAGCTAAGGTTTCTACTCTTGAAGAAAAGAAACACTTTGACCAGCTTACCTTAGACAACTTACAAGGCACTCTAACTGCCTATGAAATGAGAATCAGTAAAAACAATTCTACTGGAAAAGAAACTACCTTTAACATTGAAAAGAAAAAGATGCAGTGAGTAAAAAAAAATTGATTCTATAGAATCCCATTTTGTTAGAAAGCTTAAAAAGGATTTGGAAAATATACGGGAATACTTCCCTTTAAGTGTTTTAACTATGGAAAAATAGGTCACTTTGCTGCTAAGTGTCCCTATGGTGATCAAAATATTGACCATGAGAAATCTGAAAAATTGCCTAAGAAAAAGGCCTATAAACCTATACGAAATCTCAACTTCAAAAAGAAGAAAAGTCAATTTTGTAAAGATGAAATAGACATTGAATCTGAAGATTCTTTAGCTGAAGAAGATGAAACATTGTTTATGGCTGAAATCATTCAGCAAGAAGATACAAACAACAATGATAATGACGAAGGTGAAGTAGATCTAGAAGGTGAACTGAAATGTGCTTTAAAAGAGCTTAAAAATCTCAAAAATAAAATTCCGGCTCAAGAACAAAAATCTGCTCAAGCTATTGCTCAAGAACAAACTTCAAATCAACCAATAGTCTCTTTAAAGACTTAGCTTAAAGAAGCCAAGAGATTTGAGGATTTTATTCATGTTGGTATAAGTTATAAAGATCAAGAAACACATAAACTAGAAAATGAGATTGCTTCTTTAAAGAAATGTTCAGATAATGATTCCTTGTTAAAAGAACTAACACTTAAAGATGATATGATTATAAGTTAGAAAATTGAAATTGAAGAATGTAAGAAGATAGTAGATGTTGTAAGGTCTGATTTGGAGGTTAAGAAGATTGATTGTCTAAAACTTGAAGGAGAAGTAGTTGCTTTAAGAAAAGAGCTTGAAAGTGTCAAGGTGAACAATTAGATAAAAATTAGAAATTTGATCAGAGTACTAATATATTGAATGAGATGTTGGGCAGACAAAAGCATTCTAAGGATCCTACAGAAGTGGGATATGAGGTTGTACAAAGCTTTTCCAAATAATCTCAAAGAGTGTTTGCTATTGCAGATGGAAAAAATTTTACACCAAGAATGAAGGTTGATCTTGGTCACCATGTTGCTACACTGAAGACTGTAGAGAAAACGAAATCAGAGGATAACACTACTACTAGAAGACAATTCAAAGGTACTCATAGAGAAAGGAGAAATGTCTTCAGATCTTCACATCCTTGGAATGATCATTCATTTAGGTATAATCATTCTTTTCAAGGATGTTATATTTGTAATAACTATGGTCATAAGGAAACTAATTGTATGAGATGGTCAAATAACAATCATTCTAATGTCTCTAGAAATGAGAATGTGGTGTGTTACAACTATAACAATTTTGGTCACTTATGAAGAGATTGTAGAATGAATACAAGTGATAATAATGTAGGGAATAATGTTGGAAATGTCTATAGGAAGCCTATTTTTCCTCAAAACAATCACAAAGTCATTTGTTTTAGATGTAATAACATTGGACATAAAGTACAACAATGTAGATCTAATAGAAAGACAAGTACTTTAATAAAACAGGTGAAAAAGTCTACATTGGTGTGGAGAAGAAAGAGCAATCAAGATGAAAAGAAGAGCAATAAAGATGAATATGTGAAAACACCGTGTTCACTACTTGGACATGTGATACTAGCTAGATATTGAGAAGAAGAGAAGACTCAGGGGGAGTCTATTATGATAAAAATTTACCCCTATGAACTCTAGAATGAGGTATGACAACATGCATTTTCTATTGGTGGTATAAGAAGTAAAGAAAAGGTTTATAAATGTCAATATTTCATTATGTTTATTTTGATTGCATTGATTATGAAGGTTTGCATATGATATTGGAAGTTTTTGAGAGCCTTGGATATAACAAACATCATCATGTTTATTACATTGTGTATATCTAATCATCTCTATAGGTTGTTAAGGAATTCAAGTTTGAAGTACATTGACAGTCCTTTGGTGATTTTGATTCTTCAATGACTCAATTCATAAGGTGCATGTTGACTGCATACATGACATGGTTAAGTTTCTTATCTTTGATGTCTTGAAATCATTCATTTATATTGGTATTGGTGAATTCTAGTTTAACCATTTAGAAGGTGCATGAGTTAGCTGATGTCAATAAAGCTTGGACTTTGAAGTAGTATTCATTTTTTTTCTTTGTCATTAAAGCTTGTTATCTTGATTGATCAGTCTCATCATTGCTTAACACTTTGATATCCATGGCTAAATAGTTACTTGATATGCCTAGAAGTTTCCTGTAACATTTCATGGTTGGAACACAAGTATTGATGTTTGTTGCAGGGACATAGTGACAGTGATTTGTATATTGCCTATCTATGACATATTTTTAGTATGTTGATAGTATGGTATACATGATTGTTGTTATCACTTGCACAACTTTCATAGAAGGCAATATTTTGACAATGAAATAGCTTTTTTGGTCTAACAATGCTTTGATATTACTTGGCAGTTCATGTTTTCATGGTCTTTAGCTTGTAGGTGATAGTAATTTGTTGTTTTTGGTTAGATATGATGTCTAGTCAGGTTTTATTTTTGTCATCTTATGAGATTCAAAGACTCTGGGTAGTTAGATAATGGATTTCTAGATCACTGGTATGCAGTAAAAAGTGATTTGTTACTATGTGTAGAGGTACTCTAGTGGTGTTTTTTGTGGTAAAGGTCTCTCTTATTGATACTTCAAGTGTTTAATATTCGTTAGAATTTTTTTTATTGTGTGTTATTGATTAGATTCGAGTCTTTTCTCATCTACAATATGGTTCACAAATAGTGTGGTGAATTGCTTGTGTGCTTGCAATGGATTGAAAGTGTTTTCAATAACCCATTTTTATTATTTCACAGTACTCTTGTTTTTTTTTGAAAAAGATTAATGATACCCATTTTTGATGGAGCATCTTTGTAGCGGGAGCTTGTTTCAATATGCTCTTATTTCAATCTCTCTTATATTTCTCAGTTTGTTGCTCTTAATGTTTTACTTGCAGTTGATTCATATAGTTCTTTGTTGGCTTCTCAGTTGTGGTTGCATTGCATTTATTTGTGTTTTACCATCGAGGACAAAGGGGGAGTTTGTTGACTTCTCAGTTGTCTTTGGTTGTCCTTGATGACAAAATCCATTTGGTATCTCAGATAATCTTTTAGAGGCGTTTTTTTATATTCATGATGATTCAAGTTTTTCATGTTAATTACTCATGTGGCTTTTAGTTCAAATTTATGAATGATATTCATTTGCAGATGGTTATTCTTATATTGGAATGATAATGTTGATAAGTCTTGGTATAGGTTATTCAGATGGTGTTCATTGTGATAGGGCATTCATCAGCTTCTATGATAAATGATATTGTTATCTTGATAGGACTCAGGTTAATCATGGAATAGTTGGTTTCATTTTGATAGGTTGGCCCTTCTTTATTGCACGACAGGTATATTGTTTCAATTTCTCATTATTAGGTTGAGCATGGAATCATTGAAAAGATTCATGTGATTATATCTTCATGGTATATCTTCATTCTATTGATCTTCATGGTTGTATCATAATTCTTTCGTGTCAATGGTTATGATACATTATTTGATACATGTCATTTTGGGATGGAATTATATTAATGCTCTCTATGGCACTTTGGTCTTGGCATTGACATTGTGATACTTGATTCTATATTAGCTTACTCTTGGTCTATTCATGTTCTAGAATTTAGTACTTTTACTATGGACATTATTATGGATTTGGTTTATATTCAGATTTGTTATATCTTGTGGTTCTGATCAGGTTGAGCTTCATGTGCAGATAAAGGTTATCTTGCTTATACAGGTATCTAGTATGGCTATTCAATTTGTTATGTCTTTTCATAGCTCTCTCACATTATCTTGGTGTAACTGGTTAGGACACAATGAGTGACATCTATCGAGTCTTCATCCAGTTCATATGGTTCAAATTGGCTTGACTTCATAATCAATTTCTAAAGGTGATCTTTGGTTATCATAGTGTTAATTGTACGAGTCTTGGTAAAAGTCACCTCTATGGCTCGAAGGTAATATCATGAAAATTTTATAATGTTGATTTAATGCATTATTTTGGATTACTTGCATAAGTAAATGACTTAGAATGAAGTCATATTTTATTCGGGCCTTATAATAGTTGATTTATTAGGCCTTAAGTCTGACAGGAGGTTTGTGAAAATAATTAAAAGTCACTTTGAAAGTTGCAAGGCATCGAATCTTGGAAATAATGTTGTATTCATTAAGGTGGTTGACATTTTTTTTTAGGGTCATGATAATTATCAAGGTGTTAATTGTGTTGGCATTATGGGTCCTTGAGAGTGAATTTTTTGTTTATTATGATGCCTTTTGACTTAAGTCCTCTCAGAATTCAAGCTTTATCAAATTATGAAAAAGACATGAAATGCCTTTGATTCGAATGTCTTGAGGGAAAAGGTAAGTGAAAGGAGTCTAGGGAAAGTCATTTTGAACTTTCATTTTGCTAAGGGCTGAAACCCTAGCCTCAGTCGCCGCTATGTATATTCATTCTCAGTCATTACTCTGTCATTTTTCTTCTCTTGATGCAAGTCGACACAAAGTCGCTTCGAGCTCTCTGTAGGAAACATGTTGTGATTGGTGCTTGGTCATCCATTTAGCATTAGGTCATAGTGGAAGAAGATTCATTGTTTTTCTCCAGTTGGGTGCTTGTCAAAACTTGGTATTTTCATTGGTTATTCTTGCAGCATCTGAGGGTAACTCCTTATTTACTTGTTTAGTGTCATATTTTAAAGGAAGTATTGCTTCTTCTACTCATTTTTTTGGACGGCAACTTCTGTTCTTTTGTTTGAATTTGAAAATGCTCAAATGGGGTTGATTTTTCATTATCAAAAAAGCATGCATTTCAGTTACTTAAGTTAAAATTGATACCCTGATAGAATATCATATCTATTTTTTCCTACAATGAGGGGTTGTGTCTTTTGGCTGGTGGGTAATCATGCATTTTGTGAAATTTGTCATTATTATCATGGATTCAAAATGAAATTATTTGACTCATTACAAAAATTAATGATTATTAACATAAGGGTTGTTGAAAATAGATTTTTCATGGGATTTCTGAAAGAGTTGCTTATTTTGTATGGGGTTCATTATGATTTACATATACTTGGTCGGTTTTTACAGTGATAATGTTGTTTTAAATCATCAGATTGGTGTTTTGATTGAAAAAGGAAAATATTCTCTTGTCTCCAGCTATCACAACCTTTGAGGGTTTCAGAGTTATTCTCTTAAAATCCATTTTCCTTCAAACCTCTTCATTTGTCAAAAGAATCATTTTTTTGTGATACATACTTGACTACACTCTGTTATTCTTGGCATAAAAAATTGATAGAAAGTTTGTCTTATTATTATACCTATGTTGAAGGTAAAAGAGAGAAAATACATATATTACTGTAATGCGACAAAAAATATGAGATTCTCTTTGGAACATAGTTTATTTCTTGAAAGAAAGAAGTGATAACTCTTGTAAATGAAAATCTGAAAAGAGATAGTTAAAAATCTCTGTAATAAAACTTTGAAAACATGATGCATAGTATGATTATAAAAACCTAATTTATTTAATATTTTAAGGATTCATGTTGTATCTTTAGGGTATTATATAGAGAGGTGTGTGAGCAAAAATGAAACAGAGAGATCCTTTGTGTTATTGTAATTTTATAAACTAAAAAGGGGTTGGTGCTCCTTGAAATTAGTGTTTCAAAATAAGGGGTTGGTGCTCCTTGAGATTGGTGTCTCTAAATGAGGGGTTAGTGCTCCTTAAGTTGGTGCTCATAAATTAGCCTGTAAGGCATTGTATACAATGATTTGAAAGTACAAGCCAGTATGGTAGGAGTTTAGGAATGGTTTTTCTACCCCAGGAGGGTTTTCCTCTAGGAAAATATTTTGTCGCATTGTTCATTTGTGGTTTCACTACTTTACTGTGAGAATTCTTTATTATGCATTGTTCTAAATGGTTGCATTTAATTTATGGATGATTTATTCATTGAAATAGTGAGAGCATAATTAAGTTTTCTTTCATTTTCTAAAAATTGTTAAATTAGTTCATGACATTGATTCACCCCCGCCTCTCAATGTCCTTTTCACTCCAACATAGTTTTTCTTTACTATTGATTGAGTTATGCAATTTGTTTATTTTTATCATATTTTTGGACTTGATCTCACCTAGACTATGAGGTCATGTCTTTCTACCACTCTCCATTTTTTGAATAGTGTGTCATTATATTTTATTAATAAAAAGTAGTATATTCCTTATTCATAAAAATATATAAGATTAAGTAATTTATAAGTATTAAGGTTGTAGACACTGAAAAATGTCCTGAGTCTACAAGCATCATTTTTCTTGGTCTTCATCTCCACGCAATTAAATAATTTTAATTATTTGATTATTCTTGATCATATTCCTCTATTAATTAAATAATTTTTAATTATTTAACTAATTCACTTTCTAATATTTATTATATCTTGATCAATTAAATAAATTAATTTCATCGCTAATATCCCCCCTTTTTCAATAATTAAATAAATTAATACTTATTTAATTATTTTCTTGTCATATTTTGTCTATGGTTAAATAATTATTATTTAACTATTCACTCCCTCTTTTAATTCATCAATTATTAAGTAATTTCCAAAATTATTTAATTATCCTCCATGTGTCCCTTATATTAATTAATTAAATCAATTTAATTATTTAATACCTCTTTTCACATTTCCTATAATTTAATTAAAATAATCATGCAAATTGTTTTAATTAAATGCTCCATTTCCTCTTTTTCTTAAATAAATTATTTATGCCTCTCTTTTGGTCAAAGATGTCTTGCTCACTTAATCCATGGCATGGCCTTTACCTCTATCATAGTGATCAGGTGTCATAGCCATCAATGTCATAGCCTTCATTTCCCACCTCCTTTTGGTGCATCAATTCTCGACCATTGATCTTGGCATGTTTCTAGAAGATTGATCTTGACTATCCATTTTATAACCTCCCTCCTAAGAATCCTTGTTTGTAGATATTTGAATCTTTCTAGATGATCGATCTCAATCATTTGTTTGAATGGATGTCTATTAAACCATCCTTCCTCTCCCATTGTTTCCTTAATAGCCATTTATCTCTAATTTTCTACTTACAATTTGTAGGTTATTGAACAAATACAACTTTAAATATGAGAGAAAATATTGCAAAAGGAGAAATATGAGAGAAAAGGGAAGTGATTCAAGTTCAAGCATGAGGAGTGTTTTGATTTAATGATTTTATTTTCCTTATGCTTTCATTGTTTTTTCTTAAGCAGTTTTTTGATTTAATGCTTTTATTTTCCTTATGCTTTCATTTTTTTTCTTGTTTGGATGAGGTTAATAGATAATAAGTGTTTGGATGAGGTTAGCAGCTAAGAATTTTTTGGATATCACTTTATCTAGGCTAGGATATATTCGCCTACCGTACATTGGTGAACCTGATGTGAATCTTACAATTTTGTCTAGAGCAATCTATTTGTTTTCTTGTTTTCTTTTATTGTTTTTCAAGTTATAGCCAAGAATTCACACAAAATCCCATCATCTTATTTTGAGCATAGAAAAATGGGTACATGGAATCTTAAAAAATGATTATCTAGGTTTTGTAGGCATTACTCTTAGCTTTTTGAAACTTTAAATAGTTTAAAATTTTGTTAAGATTTGAAAAATTTATTGTCATTTTAGTATTTTCTACTTTTTAAATTTATCTTTTAAAACTCGTGTTTTATTTTTCCTGTAACAATTTTTTTCATGTAGAATCTTGGAAAGATATTTTCTAGGTTTTGAAGGTTTGAGTTTCAACTTTCCATAAATTGTTACAGTTTAAATTTTTTTTTAGTTTTGAGAAAGTTATCACTATTTTAATTTGTTGTTTTCATTCAAGATATTTTTTGTTGGTTTACTGATGTTTTGTTTTCAACATGTGGCTTTCATCAAGAAGATGTAACTTGTGGTTTTGCAATAGTTTGGCTTTTTTTTGGATAAGAAATATTTTGTGTGTTTTTTAAAACACTTTTTGAAGAGCTAAAATAATATTTCATTCATTAGTTTTAAAATTTACAAAAATTTACATTTACACTCATGAGGATAAAATGAACCATAATTTTCATATGTCACTCATTTGGTCTTAAAATTTATAACAAATTGCATGTTTCATTCATGGGCTTAAAATGAACAACAAATTGCATTTTCCATTTATGGGTTTAAAATGAACAACAAATTGCATCTTCCACATTCATAAGGTTTAAAAAGAACAAAAATCTGCATTTTTCCCTCATGGGTGTTAAAATAAACTTGCATTTCACATCATCGGTTTAAAATTTACAGTGTTTTCAAATAATAAGAAAGGTTTAAAATCAATTGACTATCTTTTAGTGTAGAAAACACTTCAATTGGTGCTTAAAAAGAACATTTGTCTTTTTTTTTACATAGATTTAACTAGGGGGTTAATAAACCATTATTTTTCATACTTGTAAGATGGTAAGTATATGCCCTCACCTTGTGCAAAATCGATGATCAGAATACCAGAGCCATCTATTTTTTATTTACCCCTTAGAGGGCCTTCCACCTCTCTTCAAAAGGTGGGAATGACCCAAGCAGTATGGGCTAAATCTAAGCTCTTTCGAACTGCTATATAAATTTTTGGTTACATCAAATGTTGCAATTGACAAATAGTGGTGCATGATAGCTCTCCCTAGTATCTTTATGATGTGAAAATCCCTTGTTCTAAGGGTTGGGAGACCTCTTGAGGGAGTTTATCACAATATCCCCCAAACCAGATGCCCTTACTAGAAACTTTTATGTAGAAATCTAAAATCCTGCTATTTGCATGCGTAGGAGGTCGAACCTCTAAAGTTGTCTCACACTTTCGTAGTTCATTGTAGAGATGACAAATTTCTTGAGATCCTTGCGGTCTTAGGGAATCCAAAACCTGGTATGCCCAAGAAGTGAGTGTCGTGGAGGGGAGTGAGTGCTACCAATTTCCTAGGTCATTCACTCTAAATAGGCATGAATAGAGAAATCCAAGTCGGAACCCAACAAATATTATCCTTCCCAACCATAGGATTCATACTTGTTATCTTCAAATTAAACTTTTTCACATCCAAAATCAGACCAAAAACAAGTGCTTGTGACTATATTTTGTGTTTACCAATCAAAATTCATCAAAATCAATTAAAATCTATTCAAAAATCAAGTCAAAACATCAAAATTTCAAAATCAACATTCTATGCACCACAACTACTTAAAACAAATCCATAACTACCTAATTACCACAATTTCACAAAATCCTTATCCAAAACTGAACCAATTCATCATAATAGTGATATTGAATTTTTAAACCAAATACTTGCAAAGCTTTCCCAATCCATTCCATCTCTTCATTTATGTTTGCATACATTTTAGATTGCACCTTAGGTTACCTTTTCCTTGCATAATTAATTTGAGGTCTTAGGTTATACGTACCTTTTAGATTTTAGATATAGGAACATTATCAAGCCTTTGGATAGTTCTTGGTTAGTTATTTGACTTTTCATTGACCTTCATCTTTTAATTTATTAACCATTGTCTTTATCATCTTGTTCAAAAATTTGGGTCTCAAAATTGTGTCCTAGTTTTTGACTCACCTTGTCAAATCCATCATCTTGTTCATCACAAAGTTCAATGACATTTGGGTTTGTTATCTTGGACCTACTTTAGCTTGGTTGCCATCATTTGTCTCAAATTTTAGAATTCATATCATACCCTTTGACCATAGCTTCATTATCATTCTATAAATCCTTAGTCTTGGACTTAAATTACACTTTCACTTTGCATCCGTATATCTCAAAAACACAAAAACATAGTTTCATTTCACCTTGGCCTTACCTGCATCACTACCCTTGATCATTAATTTAGCACCATTTAGTCTCCTTATAATAATCCTTCATCATTAATTAGTCCACCTTTGATATCCTTTGCATCCATTGGTTTCATTTAGCTTCATTTATCTTCATCCTTTGGTCTCAAAGTCATCATTATCCTTGTATGATCACCTTGCATCCTCATATCCTTACAATCTAGAAAATCACAAAAATATAGCTTATTCCCATACCATCTTGCATCATTTAGCATTTAACTTCATTTTCATGCCATATCCTTTGGTCATAAGTTCATTATTATCCTTGTATTATCACTCCACATCACTATATTATCCCAAATATCCCCACCCAAAAAAAAACATATCCTTTGGTCATCATCATCCTTGCATATCATAGCCTTTGTTCATAGGGTCATTATCATTCCACCATTCCTTAATCTTGGTCTTAGGTACATTGGCACTTTGCATCATTATATCCTTTAAAATCACAAAAAAATAGCATGGTTCCATATCCATTTTTCATTCACACCTTGCATTGTCATCCAAAGGTCACAAGTTTTGTATGGTCCTCACTAAGTTTTCCTTATTCATCCTAATCCAAATTCACGACCATGTCTTCACTTTACCTTGATCTTCTTCGTAGTCAAGTTTAATACCAATCAATCCCCAATCATCAATTTACCAACCACTCACATACCCTTCTTACCAACAATCCATAAGCTCTAGTCCTTTATCCATCTACCCTCACTATCAAGAGTCACTTTACACAATCCATACCATTAGTCCCCAACAAATGTCCATTAATCATCCTTATCCTAACCTTGACAAGGGAAACCAACCTTCCATTAGTCCATTCCAATCCTCCAAAACCTATCATAATAAATCATCCACTAGTCCATTCCAATCCTCCACATCTCATCCTAATCCATCATCCACTCCATCGCAAACTACAATACTATCCAATAAAATCACATTAATTAATGCTCTCCAAGGAAAACTAGCAAAGGAACTTGTTCGAATCCTAAATGAATTTTTTTTTAGTAAATCCAATCACATTTTTGATCCTACACCATCCAACCATGTGTCACCATCATGTCCTCCATTTCTTACTAATACCAAAAAACATCTTGCTATTGAAGCTCCATTATTACCATGTCAAATTCCTAGGTCTATCAAAGAAAATCATATCCTTGTCCAAAATCAAATTCCAATGCCTAAACTTAAGGATACATGTCAAAAATAAATTCCAAAGCATGAAATCATAGATTCACCCTCATATCAAGATCCAAGCATTCTATCTCATGACCCTATCCTTAAGTCCATCCAAGAGATCTTTCTAGATAATAGTGGAATCCAAAATACACCTATCCTTGATCAAGATTTTTTCTCAATCATGTCACCCAAAATGCACCTATTTTTGACCAATATCCTACCCTTGAACATGAAGTCCAATATGATCCTCTCATCGACCTTTATGTCATTCATGACCAAACATTTTAAGATGATCCCATCCAATCAAAAAACACCTCCATTTCCAAAAATGAGACACTTGCCTCCTTTGGACACATAGATAATCAAACGAATTATGTGGATAACATCAAAGAAGAGAACAACTCCATTAAATATAGTAAAAAACTATACCCCCAACTCATCACAACCTAGTTTAGTTACGTCTAGAACTGATGCAACTACCTCCATGGTCAAGGTAGCTCAGGCTATAGTGTATAGATAGAGTTCTTCATCTATAGCCACTTTTGTTAACCACCTACAACAAGGTACTTCTATATGGATGGAGGTGGCATAGCTACTATAGACATCTAAATTTGACCACTTCCACATGATCAAAATCATCTACTCTATTCGTCTATTTTGTTAATAATGATTAAATAATTTATTTAATCATTATTTCATTTTTTGTCTAAGGTCCCTAAAGTATGTAATTGAATAATTAAATACTTTACCTTACACCCTTTCTTCTCTAAATTAAACAAATAAGACAATTTATTTAATTTAGTCACTTAACCTTTTGATTAAAAATCAATTTTTAATTCATCGCCTTCTCTCTCCTTGTGACATCCTCCATAATCCTCATATAATCTGGATTAAATTAATTAATCCATGATTAGTATGTGCACCACTTAATCAAGATTAGTGTCACATCCTCCATAATCTCCCACTTGCTTCTAATCTCTCATTAATTATCTTAATCTGGTGTTTGCACAACCTTAATCAAGGTCATTATCCACATTTAGCATACCTTTTTTAATCAACCTTTCCACTTGCCTTTCTTGGCCTTGACTCTCTTTCCCATGTGAATTTTTAATTCACATTTACTCATCCTAGGCTTCTCTCTTCCCCATGTGAATTTTTAATTCACTTTTATTCCTCCAAGGAATATTCTCTTCCCCATGCAAGTTCTAGAACCTTTGACTTGTCACATCACTCACATGTGCAAAGGTCTTCTAGAATCTTTGACTTGTCACATAAAGTCACGTGTGGGTGAATCCTACCTTTTTAACCACCTTGTTTACTTTCCACCTCTCCTTTTGAAACCTTGTCTTATCCACAAGATTCCCCAATCATGTGAATTTTTAATTCACTTTTATTCACCCAAGATTCTACTTGATAGGGAGGTTGGGTGAATCAATCACTGATTCATGCTCTAGGTCCTTCTTGGAAGACCTCTAGGGTATATTTCTCCACCCCTTGCAACCTATAGGATCTCTTCTATTCCTAGGATCCCCTAGTCCTCTTTTCCAACCCACCTATCAACAAAGTTCTAGCTTTATCAAGTCAAACTTAATACAATCTTAAAACCCTAGCCAATTACCCTTAAACTACCTTAAAGGTCACTAACCGCCAATTCATGAAATAGTTTTACAGAGGTTTGGAGGTGCTTCTAGATGTTACATTCCATCCTATTTTGGGCATTAGGGATCCACTTAACTCCATTTTCAGGCCGCTTTCACCAAACCCTGCCATTAGGCCTAAAAGGCTACTAGCCCTAATTAGGTCTCCTTACCCGAGAAATCAGGGTTTTTCCCAAAGTCTTTCCATAGCAACCCCCAATCTTTTTTGGGATTCTTGGTCCACTTGCCCACCCCTCAAATATTTTTAGGGTCTTGGGTCCACAACTGGCTGTACAATGCCCTGACTGAAAATGAACAACAACCAAGCTATTTAGGCCTTTTCTGACTCTTCTACAACTTGCTGAGTTCTTCCCTCACAAAAGGATTGGTAGAGTTCTCTCCTCTTCACCATAGCTTGGTAAGACCCATGCCTACCTTCTCCAATTGGAAATTTTTCTGGAAGTTGACACCTCTGCAAATCAAGTGCTTTGTACTTTGGTCTTTCCTAGCCGAACTCTCCTCTAGCTCGCCTAGGATAAGACTTCACACTTAGCTCCTCCAATGTAAAAAATACTAACTCTTACTATATGTAAATCCATGGATTCTAGTCACCAATCCCAAGGGGCCATACAATTTGTAAGATGGGAAAGTGAGTTAACCCTCCATGCTTTACAAACTGTTTGGTTCAGGTCAGCAATAGTGAAGAACACAAAATAATTACAAGAATGTTTGAAACTAAAAAACTAAACTATCTAATGCCACACACTAATCAAAGAGTAACTACACTACCCTATGCACAAATTACAGTGCTAAAAATAATCCATGAAATATCACTATAACACTAAGAACAAGAAAATTCACATCCAAAAACATATGCTTCCTTTCTTCAATTCATAACTTCTTTTTCATAACAAAAACTTCTAACCCTGCTTTCAGGTCAAGGCACACCATAAATAGGTCATAAAAAATAGTTACTCATTCCCTTGGGATCCTCTTGGTCATGTAGCTTCAACTATATTGTGGCAAAGTTGAAAAATGCAACATTTTGCAACTTTTGCCAATTTCTAGCAAACTGAGCAAAGGAGTTTCTAAACTCATCCAACCTTTCCCAAACACTATCCTAAAGACCAAAACACATTTTTGACCCAAGGTTGAATCCAATGACATCATGAGGACATCAACTTGAAATTTGTTCCAAATAGAAGGCTTACAACTCCATGGCCTTATTTGCACCTTGCAAAAGTCCTAACCTCTAACCCTATGCACTTACTCAGTGGTCAACATGACCTTCATCTAATCACAACAAAAGTAAATGCCTCTAAGGAACTCACACAACTAAACTAAAAGATAGATTTCTTAGTTAGACTAGACAACCTATGGGTGCTCCTGCACCATTCTCCCCCTCTGCACAAACACTAAGGAATGTGGGGAGTGATTAGGGATAGATCAATTCCATACTTCTTGAAATGATCTTTTGCCACCCATGTAGCCTCAGACTCAGGTTTGTCCTTCCACTGTATGAGATGTTCCATGTACACCTTGTGCCTTGTAGACTTCTTCACTTTGGATTCCAAGATCCTATTTTCTTGCAGCTTTTCCTTAGGAGGTAAGATTATAGTACTCACATCCTCCAATGCATCCTTACTTTTCAGATTCATCTCAGTCAATGGTCCTTTATACTTGATCAAGTCAGCCACATTAAACACTGGTGAAATACTTAATTCTGTAGGAAGCTCCACCTTGTAAGAATTCTTCCCATACTTAGCTAATACCTTACATGGTCCCACTCTCTTCATCTGCAACTTTGTTGGTACTCCTTTCTCCAATCTGGATTTTTTGAGATGGACCATGACATAGTCACCTACTTCAAATTGGATATCTTTCCTAGACATATCCACCTTAGTTTTCAACTTATGAGTAGCCTCTGTGATTGTATTCTTCACCTACTCCTAAATCTCCTTCATGGTCTAAGAGAAATCCTCTGCATGGCCACTCCTATGCTCCATAGCTCCTATATCTCTAAGCTCACACACACCTCTTGGGTGCATACCATATACTATTTCAAAAGGACTCCTACCTGTGGTCCTATTCACACTATCATTGTAGGCATATTCAGCTTCTGATATGACCAAGTCCCATGTTTGTCCATAATCCTTGGTGAGGCATCTTAGAAGGTTACCTAACCCTCTATTTATCACCTCAATTTGTCCATCTGTCTGAGGATGGTAAGTTGATCCAAAAGAAAAGTTATTACCCAGTCTGCTCCATAAAGTTTTCCAAAAATGACTCATGAACTTCACATCTCTGTTTGATACAATGCTCAATGGCAATCCATGGATCCTCACAATCTCTTTGAAGAAGAGATGAGCAATATAACTATCATCATGGGTGGTCTTTCAGGGAACAAAGTGACTCATTTTACTAAACCTATCTACCACCACATAAACACTATCAAACCCTGTCTTAGTTTTAGGGAGTCCTACAATAAAGTCCATACTAACACATTCCCATGGTCTGTTGGAAATAGGTAGAGGTTGATACAAACTTGCATTGCTAGCTCCCCCCTTGGCTTTCATACAAACTACACATTGCTCCACATACCTTCTAACATCCCTTGGCAACTTGGGCCAATAATAAAACCTCTGTACTAACTCCATTGTCTTTTTGATACCAAAATGGCCACTGAGACTACCATTGCGGTTCTCCTGAATGAGATTATCTCTCATTGAACCTCTGTGAACACACAACTGATTCCCCTTGAACAAAAGTCCATTTTGCAATATATATTTTGAGAATTGACTATGAAAGTGATTATAAAAGTCAAAACATACCTTGTCTGCTAAAGAAAATTCTTCATCTTCTCCATAAAGATCCTTGAAACACTCTACCCCAATGCTTTTGAATTGAATCTCTTGTGCTTTCAACAATCTCCTACTTAGTGCATGTGCCACCTTGTTCAACTGTCCCTTCTTGTGTTTGATAGTAAAGGTGAAGGCTTGGAGGTACTCCATCCATTTCCAGTGTCTATTACTTAGCTTTTCTTCTATGTTGATGTAGCTAAGTGTCTAGTATCAGTAAACACTACAAATTCCTTAGGTAGGTTATAATGCCTCCACTTTCTAAGAGACTGCACCAGAGCATATAAATCTAGGTCATAGGTAGAATACTTCTTTTTAGCTTCATTGAGCTTTTCACTAAAGAAAGTTATAGGCCTTCCTTTTTGGCTTAGTACTAGGTAACAAGAGGATAGGTTGAGTTGCCACTTCTTGTTTCAACTTCTCAAAACCTTTCTCTGCTTCAAGAGTCCACTTAAACTTAGTCTTTAGTCCACCCTTGATAGTATCTAACACTGGTGCACAAATGCCACTAAAGTTCCTTATAAACTTCCTATAAATCTGAGCTAACCCATGAAAGCTCCTTACCTCTCTCCCAGTGGTTGGTGTAGACCAATTTAGGATAGCTTCCTCCTTGCTTGGGTCCATCTTCAATGATTCTTGGGATACTACGAACCCCAAATACACAAGCTCTTGTTTGAAGAACTCACACTTTTCTAGGTTGATAGATAACTTCTCCTCCTGTAACCTTTTAAGAACCATCTCCACATGCTTCAAATGTTCCTTTGTTGTCTTACTAAAGATGAGTATATCATCTAGATATACTACCACAAATATTCTTGTAAAATCCTTAAGCAATTCATTCATGAGCTTCATGAATGTGCTAGGGGCATTTGAGAGGCCAAATGGCATAACTCTCCACTCATACAAACCATTAGTTGTCTTCCATTCATCCCCATCTTTGATTCTAATCTGGTGGTATCCACTCTTTAGGTCCAACTTAGTGAAGTACTTTGACCCTCCAAGATAATCCATCAAATCCTCTATCCTAGGAATAGGAAATCTATACCTAATTGTAATCCTATTTATAGCCCTAGAGTCAGTGCAAAGTCTCCACTTACCTCCTTTCTTGGTTGCTAAGACCACTAGTACTTCACATGGACTGATGCTCTTCCTAATTAGTCCTTGATCTAGTAACTCATGCACTTGCCTAGCCACTTATAAGTTCTAATCTGGTGTGAGTTTATAGGCTGCTTTGTTAGGAAATGAAGCCCCTGGTATGAAGTCAATTTGATGACTGATAGATCTCTTTGGAGATAATGTTGCTAGTGTTCCATCACTGACTATGTCCTTGAACTTCTCAAGCAATTTCTGGACTTCCTTTGGGATAACTGTCTTCCTGGCCTTGTCTTCTTCCTTTGTTTGCACCATAACAACATATCCTTCACCTCCTTGCTGAAGTGTATTGATAAACTCCTTTCCACTGCTTAACAAGACACTAGGGGTCTTTGGTTGTTCTTCTTCTTCATCCAACAATGACTATAACTTGAATGTTTTACCATTCTTCATGAATGAGATGGTGTTCTCCTTTCCATCATAGATGGATCCTCTATCATATTGACATGGTCTTCCCAATAGAAGATGGCATGCATCCATAGGCAACACATCACAAACCAATTTGTCTTTATAGCCTCCAATAGAGAATTCTACTGATGTCTGCTGATTCACAAGAACATTTTGTCTTTATTCAGCCATGTCACCGTGTAAGGATGAGTATGGGGTATCTTCTCCAATTTTAGCTTTTTTACTCCTTCCTCTTAGATGATGTTATCAATAGAACCTGAATCCACTATAACCTTGCACACCTTTCCAAGTATTTTGCATCTCACCCTGAATAAGGCTCTCCTTTGCTTTGGCTCCTCCTTGACTGGTTGTCTTATTAGAACCCTTCTAAACATCAAGTTCTCCCCCATTTCTAACTTAATATGACTGATCTCTGGTGATTTGACACTTATTGTGTCTTCTTAAGCATATGCTACTCTCTTCTCTATGTTAGAAGAAGATGCTTTCTCCGGGCACCTATAAGCAAGATTTCCTACATGACCACACTTGTAACATTTCATGTTGGCAAAGTAAGAATTACTTCTGCCTACACCTCTTCATCTGTTAGAACCTCCTTGAGATCCTCTACCTCTTCCATACCCTCCTCTAGAAGTTGTTTCAATTCCATGCTCTATGATTTTACACTCCCCTTGACTTCTTTGTTCAGTCCCTCTACCTTGGTTTCCACCTCTATATCCTTTATGATCTCTACCCCTTCCTTTGTTCTTGGAAGTTTGATCTTGGTTCCTTTTTCCTTTCTCCTCAATCTTTATAGCCAATTGATAGCATTGGTGCACTGTTTTGGGACTAAGAAGAGTCATCTCCTCTTGTATGCTCCACTTCAACCCATTAAGGTATCTAGCCACCTTAAGGCTTTCATCCTCATTCACATTAGACCTCATGCAAAGTTTTTGAAACTCCTTTGTATAGGAATTTACATCTTGGTCTATTTGTCTCAAGCTCTGTCTTTTCTTATGTAGTTGAATTTCATAGTCATCTGGCATGTATGCTTCTCTCACTTTGACAACCATTCCCTTCCGAGTGGAAATAGGTTTCTTGCCTTCCTTTTCCTTCTCTATCTGAATGAACTTCCACCATGTCAAGGTAGAACCTCTCAATCTTGATTTGGCCACCTTTACCTTCTATGCTTCAGTGACTCCATCACACTCAAAACAGTTTTCCATTCCCTCTATCCAATCCATGACTAGATCGGCTTCTAATTTTCCACTAAACAGTGGTATGCCTTCAAGTGCTTTTCCACTCAAAGCCTTCAATGCCTTCAAGAAAGGTTCTTCTTGAAGAACAGGGTTAGGTTCAGGGGTCTTGTCTTCCTCTGCAACCTCTTTACCCTTAGGTACTCTTCCTTCCAACTTATCACTGACCTCCTCAGTCTTTATTTGTACATTACTAAATGCTTGCTCAAGTTGGGCTATTCTTTCTCTCAATAGCCTATTCTCTTCCTCCTGGTCTTCAACCTTCTTGGCCAATTCTATATTTGTCACCATGATTGAAGAACCACTAGACTCACTGTCTGACATGCAACAAACAATCCCAAATCTTTTGGGGCTCTGATACCAATCTGATAGGGAGGTTGGGTGAATCAATCACTAATTCATGCTCTAGGCCCTTCTTGGAAGACCTCTAGGGTATCTTTCTCCACCCCTTGCAACCTATAGGATTTTTTATATTCCTAGGATCCCCTGGTCCTCTTTTCCAACCCACCTATCAACAAATTTCTTTCTTTATCAAGTCAAACTTGATACAATCTTAAAACCCTAGCCAATTACCCTTAAGCTACCTTCAAGGTCACTAACCTCCAATTCATGAAATAGTTTTACAGAGGTTTGGAGGTGCTTCCAGATGTTACATTCCATCCTATTTGGGGCATTAGGGATCCACTTAACAACATTTTCAAGTCGCTTTCACCAAACCTTTCCATTATGCCTAATAGGCTACTAGCCCTAATTAGGTCTCCTTACCTGAGAAATCAGGGTTTTTCCCAAAGTCTTTCCATAGAAACCCCCAATATTTCTTGGGATTCCTGATTCACTTGCCCACCCCTCAAAGATTTTCAAGGTCTTGGGTCCACAACTGGCCGTACCATGCCCTAACAGAAAATGAACAACAATCAGGCTCTTTAGGCCTTTTCTGACTCTTTTGCAATTTGCTGAGTTCATCCCTCACAAACGGATTGGTAGAGTTATCTCTTCTTCCGTATAGCTTGCTAAGAACTATGCCCACCTTCTCCAATTGGAAATTTTTCTGGAAGTTGACACCTCTGCAAATCAAGTGCTCTGCACTTTGCTCTTTCCTAGCCAGAATCTCCTCTAGCTTGCCTAGGATAAGATTTCACACTTAGCTCCTGCAATGTCAAAGATCCTAACTCCTACTATATGTACATCCATGGAGTCTAGTCACCAATCCCAAGGGGCCATACAATTTGTACGATGGGAAAGTGAGCTAACCCTCCATGCTTTACAAACTATCTAGTTCAGGTCAGCAACAGTGAAGAACACAAAATAATTACAAGAATGCTTGAAACTAAACAACTAAACTATTTACTTCCACACAGTAATCAAAGAGTAACTACACTACCCTATTCACAAATTACAATGCTAAAACTAATCCATGAAATATCATTGTAACACTAAGAACAAGAAAATTCACATCCAAAAACATATGCTTCCTTTCTTCAATTCATAACTTCTTTTTCATAACAAGAACTTCTAACCCTACTTTCAGGTCGAGGCACACCATAAATAGGTCATCAAAAATAGTTACTCATTCCCTTGGGCTCCTCTTGGTCATGTAGCTTCAACTATATTGTGGTAAAGTTGTAAAATGGGACATTTTGCAACTTTTTCCAATTTCTAGTAAACTGAGCAAATGAGTTTCTAAAATCATCCAACCTTTCCCAAACACTATCCTAAAGACCAAAAAACATTTTTGACCCAAGGTTGAATCCAATGAAATCATGAGGACATCAACTTGCAATTTATGCCAAATAGAAGGCTTACAAATTCATGGCCTTATTTGCACCTTGCAAAAGTCCTAACCTCTAACCCTATGCACTTACTCAGTGGTCAACATGACCTTCATCTAATCACAACAAAAATAAATGCCTCTAAGGTACTCACACAACTAAACTAAAAGATAGATTGCTTAGATAGCCTGGACAACCTATGGGTGTTCTTGCACCAATCCTCTTCCCCATGTGATCATTGAGAGGTCACATCATCCATTTTCCAAGATACTTGTCCTTCCTCCACATCATGTACCCTTTTTCACCCTCACTTGCACATCATCTCATCCTAAGCCATCTCACATTCCACATGTCAAGATGTGAGGACTTGTGTGTCCTCAACTCACAATAGCCCTCCATCGTGAACTTGTTGGCTTAATCTCAACCATTGAATTCTCTAGAGAATTCAAATCTCTCTATAAATCCCCCCTCATTCTGGTAAATTCAGAAAAATGAGATTTTTGCTACTAAAAATCTTTTCAATTTGTCATTTGCAGCATTTAGCTATTTGCAAGGATTCTCCATCAATCAACCAAGCCACTTTAGCCACTTGCATTCTATCATAATTTCCATATTGCATCCATTCACCTCCATAGCCATCAAAGGAGCACACAAATCTTCAAAGATCAAGGGCCAACCAAGGAAATCTACAACACAAAAGGTATAACAATTTATCTTCTTACTTTGTTCATTTTTCTAGCATAGATATTTCCTTAGGCTAATCTTGAATAGTGTTTCTTATGTTTTTCTTTTTAATGCATCATTAATTAGTTTTGCATCTTAGAATAGGGTAGAACATTTTAGAGATCACATTTCTGGCACGCCCAGTGGGACCCACAAACAAGTCTTTTATATTTTATGTTTGTTGTTGTTAAAGTTGTTTGCAGGTCTAGGTCCTAAAGGGGTGGATTTGTCTCGTAGAGGGGAACACTTGCCCTCCAATCTGCTATAGAGGGGCGGATTTGCCCTCCTGTTTCAACATTTTTGACATTTTTTTGCAGAGGGGCAGATTTTCCCTCCTATTTTAATGTTTTTGATAGTTTTTCTATAGAGGGGCGGATTTTCCCTCCTATTTCAACGTTTCTGACAGTTTTTCTGCAGAGGGGCAGATTTTCCCTCCTGTTTCAATGTTTCTGATAGTTTTTCTGCAAAGGGGCGGATTTTCCCTCTTGTTTCAACCTTTTTGATAATTTTATGCATAGGGGTAGATTTGACCTCTTGTTTTTTAACGTTTCTGACAGTTTTTCTACAGAGGGGTGGATTTTCCCTCCTGTTTCAACGTTTCTAACAGTCTTTCTATAGAGGGGTAGATTTTCCCTCCTATTTCAACATTTCTCACTGTAGAGGGGCAGATTTGCCCTAAACAACATGCTCAAGATGGTAAAAAATGGGCATTTTAGCTTCGTTTTTGTCTCAATTTTTGTTGTTGTTTGGAGTTCTAACCCCCTAACCCTGTTTGTTTGTGAGAGAAGTTGGATTTCTACCTAAAACGTTGCAGCATTTTTTTGTAATTCATAAAGGATGAAGGATAAAAACAAGCTAACATTTTCTTGCAGGGCCTTTATTTTACTCAAGGCCCTGCAAACTTTAAAATCTAAGTAAAAGCTAACAATGAACCAGGGGGGCACTTAGTGTAATTAGGGGGAAGTAATATTTGTCGTGTGGTGTGCCTATTTTGTATTACCCAAAGGAGGCATTAGTTTGTTTTCACCTTCCCCTTGCACTTTGTGTGAACCTGGGCCTAGTTGAAAATGATTAGTGTCTTTTTTTAGAGGGACCTTCTTGGGGATTTCATCACTCCAAGGGACGATCCCAAACACGCATACCGACGATGTATAAAAAAGGGGGAGAGTCAAAGTTGTACCCCAATCCAGTTGCATTGTAATTGGCAGAGTGTCGAAGCTAGGGTGATACCTAGATAGATGTGAAGAGTTGGTCTGAGCCTTTCAGTATCTCGTTGGGGTTCTTGACTCACACTTGTGATGAACTGGTGTTCATGGTCTGGGCCTCATGTACCAAGTGTATATCAAAGACTCCCTAGAAACCTTGTGCACCCTAGATTAAGACATTTTGGCCATACCCTTGATATTAATCATAGGATTGTGCTTGCTTAAAGTGTCTCTCTATGGAAAACTAGTAAATTTATGATAAGTCATCTTTGTTGTATCATTCCAAGTCCTTTCCATAATCTTTCTCATCCAAACCAAGTTCCTATTTCACTACAGAGGGGTGGACCTACCCTATTGTTCCAACATTTTTCACTATAGAGGGGCAGACCTACCTTGCTGTTCCAACATTTTTCATTGTAGAGGAGCGGATTTTCCCCCCTGATTCACTTTTTTGACTCCAAAGGGGTGGATTTGCCCCCCTGGTTCACTGTTTGACTGAAGAAGGGCGGACATGCCCCCCTAAATAGTCAATTTCACCTCGTTTGACCTGTTCAAGCCTCTATTCGACTATTTAACCATTCCAAACATCCATCTAACCCTTCTAAACATTTTTTTGACCAATTCAAGCCTCCATTTAACCTTCCTAAATGTCCATTTATCACATTCACATTGATCATTGCAATTTGGGGTACCCATTCTATCATCTTACTGTGTGATTTAAAGACTTGTTTTTCTTCCAAGAGGAACACTTCAACAACACCCCATCATATTAGGAGCCTTTAGGACATTCTTAATTCTCATCCACAATCCTTTAAGCCTTTGTTATTACCCGAACTGACCAAGGCATTACGTTTGATCGTTATCCTACATATCAATCACTATATTCAACCTAATCAATCCCCTTCTATCCTGAGGTGGATTTGTGTTGAAAGTTAGCATCATTGGCCCAAATTAATCCCCTTCCATATCAATGTGGATTTGGTGTTGTGACCATTGGTCCATTCATTTAATCCGATCAACCAATGTATTAAGTCACCTAGGGTGATTTTCGAATTGTGTTTAGGATCCTTTCCATCAACCAATCCAAAAAAAACTTATCCTATCATATTGTCTGATCCAATCCCAATCTAAGCTCCAATCTAGTTATGATTTAAGCAATAATCTCATTGTATACACCTAAAATTGGTCTAGAGCATCCAATTAATTAAATACAATTTATTTGATTACTTATCCTTATTTCCTCTACTGTTTAAATAAATAGAAATATTTATTTATATAGTTCATATTTAAAATTCACATTTAAATTCTTTTGATTCTTCCAAATCTCATCTTAATTAAATAAACAAAATTAATTACTTTGTTTGATTTAATTATCATTCCCCTATTTTAATCTATCACATCAATCTTAAATTAATTAAATAAAGGTCATACGCTTTATTGATTAATCACCATATTCTTTTTTTTAATTTAATAAACTATCCTATAGTTTTTTTTATTAAATTATCTATCCCTTTTTTGCTAATTTAAATAAATCAAAAATATTTAAATAAAGGCATAAGGAATATTCCTCTATATTTCCTCAAAATCAAATTAGATATCCTATGTCTAATTTATGTCTAAAATCATGTCAAAATTAATTGATTGAAACTTCACGAGAAGTTTTGAAGACAAATTGGAGACAAATTGCAAATTTATCTCTCAATCCTTCTCCATCAATCTTTCCTATTCTCTTGCCTGGTGTTTTCATGGGTAGAGACAATCTCCAAAATTCTCTCAATCTCCTCCATCTTTCACCATTCAATCCTCCAGATTGAATCCAAGCCTCTCTTGGCCATCCCTATGCATTTCTACAGCCAAGAAATCTATAAGTAAAGCCTCATTCAACCAAGAAAGGATCTAGATTATCTAACTTATGCATTTTTACTCTGCAGGAATTCAAGCATCAAGCATCCATCATTCTAGCATCAAGCATCCAACATTCAAGTTTCTATATCATGGCTGCCTCCTATAACTTCATTTATTAGTTTCCATGTCAATCCATGCTAAATTTAGTTTCTTTTATAATCTAGGCTTCATCATATTAGCTTCATATCATTGCATCAACATCACTCCATTCTTTAGATTGTCATTTTAACAGTTATAATGTCATTCAAATATGAGAGCACATAGCTTAATAAATCTTTAAAGATAGGAGACAATGAGATGCTTTCAATTGATTAATTAGCTTAATCTTTGATGCAATGTTTCATTAAGAAGTGTTTTGTTGCTTTACACCTTATTCACACTTACAATTTGGCGCTCACTGTGGGGCCTTAACCCCATTTTTATCAATTTTTCTGAAAAGTGTTGCGCAGGTTTTCGACGTGTTCTATTTCAACGCTTTTGTCAGATACTATAGCACATCTGTGGAAAACTATGGCACTTTCGTACTTTTTTTGGCACTTCTGTGATACTATAGTGCATCCATCAAAAATTTTAGTACTTTCTATTTCAGCGTTTCCATGACCTGTTTCGGCGCATCGGTGATCCATTTCTAGAAAAGTTGATTTAGCGCTTCCATGGCAAAATCTGGCGCTTCGATGCTTTGTTTCGATGCTTTCGATTTTAGTGCATCAGGTAAAACTTATAGCACTTTGGTGGACTGTTTTAGCAATTTTGTAAATTCAATCTGGATCTGACGCGACCGCCGCCAAAATTTAATTTTTTCACAGTTAGACTAAAATTTATCAATCCTAGGGTAGCCACTTCTATTTTCTAAAATTTATCAATCCTAGGGTAGCCACTTCTATTTTCTAAAATTTATCAATCCTAGGGTAGCCACTTCGGGTTTTTAAAATTTATCAATCCTAGGGTAGCCATTGTTGTTCTAAAATTTATCAATCCTAGGATAGCCATCACATTTTGCAGTATCGGTTAAAAAAAAGAACATCATGATTTTTTTGAAACAAAATTTTCACATAGATTAGAAAATTGTCTTTTTGGGCTTAAAACAAAACAAATTATCTGTTGTGCTTGTATGGTGATTAGGCTTATGCTCTACCCTTAACTGGGTGATCAAAGCACCATATTCATCTTTATTTCATGCTATTTACGCTTTATTAAATCCTTTAGAAGGCCTGTCGTAGTGGGAAAAAGTACTCACCCTACGGGAACGACCTAAGTAGGAACACCTAAAGCCAAGGATTCCAACCCACTCTAATCAAAATGGAAGTTGTTGATGAAATTCCAACTTGACGGTACTGAGCAAGATAACCATCCCCAAAATCTTTGTTCTAAAGATTGGGAGGTCTCCTGAGGGATTTTATCAATTGACGTACCACACGAAAGCCCTATCTACGAACCATAGTGTAGTATCCAGCTGAGTCAGTAACCAGATGTTGTAATACTCACAATGCAAGGGGAGGGAAGAATCTACCCCCAAGACACTCACCATATAATTTTCAAGGACCGTTTGCTCAGAGGATGAGAAATCCAACTCAAAATACATGTTTGGAAATGACAAAAATGTGGGCACCCTCTAGGGGGTGACACAGCTGTGTGCGTCAACACAATTTCAGGATGTGGGTTGTTGAGTATAACAATGACCTATTTTTCCTTAAGTGTGAGTCTATCTGATTTGTGTACATTTGTCAAAGTAACCCATGAAAATCAATAAGGACCATTCGTGGTTCTTGAACATACACGATCTATTCAGTTTAAAATAATTATTCCACAAATGTTTGTTGTGTTTTCACAAAGTTCATTAAAATCATATTAAAGATCATCCTGAAAACAAGTCAGAAAATAAGTCAATAAATTCATGATTTGAAAGTGGAAGTCCACCACGTTTGTCAAAAGAACAATCAAAATCACCAAACCCAAGAGACCATTCAGTTACCAAGATATTTTAAGAAGAAGGCATTTCCTATATCTAAATCGATACATCTTGTTACAACATAGAACCTTCATTCATAGGTATCATGACTTTGCTAGAGGTTACACTGTCGATTACGCTATAGAACCTCTTTATTCACGAGCCTTCTTCCAAAGGAGAGCTCTCACACAATACAACAACCATAGTCAATGCATACGTCAGCCCTACATCCCACAACCCATGATAGAATACTCCACAAGGACAAATCAAGTTTTACAATAGAGAGTCTCAAAAGTCCTATTTTTAGCGCTCTCAAAACCTATTTCAGTGTTTCGAATGATTGTTTTAGTGCTTTCATAAAATAGTGTTTCCAAGCACTATTTTAGCGCTTTCGGTCCTTGTTTTAGCACTTACATCAAATAGTGCTTCCATCACCTATTTCAACGCTTTCAAGCATTGTTATAGCTCTTTCATAAAATAGCGCTCCCATGACCTGTTTCAACACTTTGGGACTCTGTTCTAGCACTTCTGTGAAATAGTGCCCCAATGCTCTATTTTAGCGCTTTCAAAACAGAGAGTTCCAAGATCATACCAGTCTATCTATTTGTCATCTATCCATAGTTTTTACCAGAACACAAGTTTCTTTTTATCAGAATCACTATCTAGAAACAAAAGTCAGATAGGTTTATACAAGTTTCCAATCTTATCAACTGAAACAAGATCTTACAAGTTGGAAGTGTCAAATCAAATACACAACTGATTACTACACTAAAGTTTCATCACCGGGATATTATCATCCTTTATCATGAAACAAAGTATAGTAATCCAATTTTTAACATTGTCTTATCAATAAGATCTATCATCTTATTCGACTTTGTTAAAAATTCAATTGAAATTTTTTCCAACATAGAAGATCAACGTTTCGAAAGAAAGAGGAAAATTTTTGTATGCCAATCTTCAGCAGGTCACAACAACAGAGGTTCTTAGAAGAGGAACTTGCAAAATCAAATTCAATGGTAGAGAAAAATCCCTAGAATAGTCTACATCGAAATGAGAAAATTGAAAGAACTTCAGAAGACATAGAAACAACCCAACAAGATCCGAAATTCCATAAGTTCATGGAAAAGATCTTAGAATAGGATATGGAGAAGTATCTCTTAATGTTGGCTAAATCAGGTGCTAATCTTCCCAAAGACTTTGATGTAAATCACTTAAAAGAAGCACCAACAACAAACGAAACTAAAATACCATCCCATACACAAGCAATAGATCTGGTTGTTGCTTTAACATCCCAAATGCAAATATTACAACAAAAAATGCAGGATATGACAAAAGGGAGTAACAAAAGGTATGCCTTACAAGAAATTTATCCTTACCCTTTTCACTCAATAGTGGACATGGTACCCTTTCCTCAACATTGCGAATTTCAAAAGTATGATAAATATAATGGACGAACGGATCCAATAGATCATGTCAAAGAATTCAAAACAATGAGCCTAAAATTCACACAGGAGGAAACATACCTAATGAGGCTCTTTCCATCAAAACATAGATCCCACTCATATCCATTTGAATCCATTTTAGATCTATCTTTAATCTAAAGGATTCTCTCAACAACTTTCTTTGTCATCTCCTATTTTTGTTCCTCAGAGTATCCTAGTCTTGGCTTCTCTTTTGAATGGAGAGTGAGGGTCTGAATAGGCTCTATGATTCCATCCTTCCATAATCCAATAGGTCCTTGTCCCTCATAACCCATTTTTTCTAGAATAGCTTTCCCTTTTCCATATTTGTCAGTGTTGATATTGACCTATTTGATACTGATATTTGATGTCGAGGGTTCTTCATCCTTATATAGCCAATCTAGGATTGCTTTGTTGTCTGATTCGTCTTCTATGGTGCCGGATTTGACAAACCTTTCTTCAAGGACTATGGTAGGTAACGATGTTTGATGTTTGCAGATGGTTGACCATATGTCTTAGGAGATGGCATTAACTATGAAAAGTTAATCAATTGCTCCATAGAATATTGCCCCATTCCCTTGTCTGCCAGTTGGACTTGCTCTTGAAATTTTTGTGACAAAGAAGTTTGTGGATCTAAATTGTCTGTTGATTGAGTTTCAACAGGACTTGTTTCTTTTTCTTTATCCTTCTTCTCTACCCACTTGGTGGTGATACTTGGACATTTTTCTTCATTGGATGATTTTGAAGTGGATGCTTCCTTGTTGTGAGGCACAAAGGTATCTTGAGAGATTCTAAGTGTGTCACAATGTTGAGGATGATTATAATCAGCAAATATAGTTACCTCCTATCCATTTACTAGGAACTTTAAACATTGATGATATGTGGAAGGCACGGCCTGCATTTCATGGATCCATGGTTGTCATAAGAGTATGTTGTAAGTTAACTCTTTTTCCAATACTTGACATGCTATGTGTTTCATCATTGGCCCCACTTGAATGGGTAACACAATTAAGCCTTTAAACAATCTTTCTTCCTCGTCATATGCTTTTATAGTCATTTTCCATCAGGCATCAATAGCATCATTAGAATACCCTAGTGTATGGATTAACTTTAGTGCAAATGTTCAGACCAGCTCCCCCATCTATTAAGACTCTCTTGATGTGATGATTATGAATCAAGACTTCAATATGGAGTGCAGTATTATGGGTATGGTTTAGTGAGACATCATCCTATTCCAAGAATGATAGACAATGCAGGGTAGTCAAATGCCCCACCATAGCTTGGAATTGACAAACATCTAGATTCTTTAGTACTATAGTGGCAACTAGTGCTTGTTCTAGAACCTTATGCAGTGGTGATATTTTAAGGAGCTCTAGTATCGATATCTAGGCTGGAATGTTCTAAAGCTGATCGACAATGTTATAATGAGATGCAGGTGGATATGCATTTTTAGACCCAAATCCCTTTAACACTAACTTTTATTGCCCCCCAGTCATTACATTTGCTGGTTGATAGTCCTGACGGTCTCCTATTTTTAAGACGTTAATTTTATTTTCAAATTTTTGTATTTTTGGGAGCAAATCCAAAGGGGTAGTGTCGTCGGTTTAATTTTCATTAACTGTATGATCATTCTCTACTTCGGAAAGAAAAAGGATTGTTTTATAATAGACAATGTTCTTACCATTGTTGTTTGTCGAGGATGATGCTCCTTTGTCATAGTTTGGCAAAGGGTCCTTGAAGGCTGAATGATCATTATTATTTTGGGGTCCCTCCACATATATTTTGTTGTTGTCGATTAGATCTTGTAGTGCATGTTTCAACTCCATACAATTGTTAGTTTCGTGGCCTTTGTTGTTATGGAAGTTGCAGTAATCTGAGTCATTCCACCATGGTGGTTTGACCTTTGGATCCTAGAATCTTGCCTCACGTGCTGTGATAAGGCCACTAGTGACTAATTATTTCATCGTTGATTCCATCATTTGGCCTAAAGGTGTGAACCTACATTGGTTTGACTAGCAGAATCCATGATAGATAAAGAGAGATCGGAATTCATCAATTTCTTTAAGGAAAGAAGCATCAACTTCGCTTGGTCATATTTTGATATGCCAGGCTTGGATCCAAATCTGCTCATGCATCATCTATCTTTGCCCGCAGGAATCAAGCCTGTCAAGCAAAAATTGAGAAAAGTGCATCCCCATATCACATTAATGGTAAAGATAGAGCTAAATAAATTGTTGGATGCAGGATTCATAAGGTCTATAGACTACGCCGAGTGGATATCAAACATTGTACCTATCTCAAATCTAGACAATAGCATCAAGATATGTACGGATTTCAGGGACCTGAACAAAGCATGCCCAAAGGATGACTTCCCCTTGCTGAACACTGATATCATCATAGAATTGACAGTAGGACATGCCATGTTGTCAATCATGGATGGTTTCTCTGGGTACAATCAAATAAAAATAGCTCCAGAAGATCAAGAGAAGATGACTTTTACATGTCCATGTGGAACCTTCTGCTGGAACGTCATGCCATTTGGTCTTAAAAATACATGAGCCACCTATCAAAGAGCGATGACAAAAATTTATCATGATATGATGCACACCTTCATGGAGGACTATGTAGACGACATCTTGGAAAAATATTGTACTAGCGAAGGACATCTGCATATCCTAGGCAAAATCTTCACATGCCTAGAAAAATTCAATGTCAGGTTAAACCCCGAGAAGTGTGTCTTCAGGGTCACATCAACGAAACTGTTGGGGTACATTGTCTCAAAAAAGGGAATTGAGGTAGATCCATAAAAATTCAAGGTAATAATGCAGATGCCACCTCCTAAGAATATTAGTCAACTCAGATCACTACAGGGAAGGCTCCAATCAATTAGGAGATTGATCTCCCAGCTGGCAGAGAAAAGTCATCTGTTCAATCATCTGTTGCATAAAAATGTTGTTTTCAAATGGGATAATGGGTGTCAAACAACATTCAATCAAATCAAAAAATATCTAATGTCACCACCCATTCCCATGCCACCAATGGAAGGAAGACCTCTGATATTGTACATTGCAATGACATATATCTCTTTAGGAGCATTATTAGCACAGGAGGATAATGAAGAAAAAGAACATGCCATCTACTATACCAGTAGAACATTAAATGGATATGAAATAAATTACACTTTCCTAGAGAAGTCTTGTTTGGTGGTGGTGTTTGCTACTCAACAGCTGAGACACTATATGTTGACTCATACAATCAAGCTAATAGCAAAGATCGACCCCTTAAAATATCTACTCAGTAAAGTTGCCTTAATAGGTAGACTGGAAAAGTGGGTCATGTTATTAAGTGAATTTGATATTCAATATGTGGAGAGAAAAGAAATCAAGGGTTAGGCAATCACTGAACAATTAGTTGAGGCTCCTTTACCAGATGATCGACCTATGACCATGGAGTTTCCAGATGCAAACATTTTGACAGTGATGCCACAACAATGGGTATTATATTTTGATGGATCATACACACAGCGAGGATCTGGAGCAGGGATTTTGTTCATCTCTCCCCAAGGACACACCATTCTGAAATCATACAGACTGATGTTTCAATGTACAAATAATGTGGCAGAATATGAAGCATTGATCATTGGGGTTAAAATAGCAATTCAATGGAAGATCACAAAATTACAGGTATATGGGGACTCTCGACTAGTCATTTATCAAGTAAATGATGAGTATCAAACAAAAGATGAAAATTTTGATGCCCTACAAGCAACAAATAGATGATCTAAAATAGTTCTTTATCAATATCAAGTTTGATCAAACTCCAAGGGCAAAGAACAAAGTTGTGGATGTTATCACCACAATAGCTTCACTATTACAATTGCCAAAGAAACATGGTTGTTATGAGTTTATGGTAGAAAAGGTATCATCTCCTTCACACAATAATTTAGAATCCAATACCATATGCCATCTAGAAACCATTGAAACCTTTTTTTATGAAAAAACCTATGCTTACCTCAAGGAAAATATCCTCCCTCCTGATCTTTCCCGGAACCAAAAACGTAATTTTATCTGCCAATCCACCTGACATATTTTAATCGCAGACATTCTTTATCGTCGAGGTCTTGATGGTACCTTACTCCAATGTCTAGAACATGACGAATCTGAAATGACCCTATGAGGGGTTCACGAGGGTATTTGTGGCACTCATTTGGGTGGGATAATTCTAGCTAAGAAACTTCTTCATTTGGGATATTATTGGCCATGCATGGAGAAATAATCCTATCAGTTTGTCAAGAAATACCAAAAGTGTCAGTTTCACAGTAACCTGATTCATGCACCGGCAAAAGAACTACATCCCTATACATCAAGGTGGCCCTTTTGTCAATGGGGACTAGATCTGGTAGGAAAGATACATCCCTCTTCATCTAATGGACACAAATTCATTATCATAGCTATAGAATATTTCACAAAATAGATCAAAGTAGTGCCTCTTACAACCATCACTGGGAAGCAGATCTCCTCATTCATCTTGAATTACATAATCTGTCGATATGGAATCCCTCAATCCATTATCACTGATAATGGACGACCATTCAAGAATCAAGATGTCTAAGAACTATGTGAAAAGTTCCATATCCAACATCATTTTTCAACACCGTACTATCCTCAAGGGAATGGCCAAGCAAAGGCCTCTAACAAAATGATTCTAAAAATTCTAAAGAAGACAGTTAATGATGTTGGACGTGATTGGCATGTTCAACTCAATCATGCACTATGGGGCTACAAAAAAAGTATCAGAACACCAATAGGAGCTACACCATATGCCTTAGTATATGGATCTAAGGCCATACTACCCATCGAAGTAGAGATTCCATCCCTTTGTGTATCACTCAGGGGAATCATTTCAAATGAAGACTATAGGGTATCTAGACTACAGGAACTAGAATTGTTGGATGAGCATCGTCAACAAGCTGCTAATCATCTAACGACCTATCAATAGAGGATGTCAAGGAGTTACAACCACAAGGTAAAATTGAGGGTCTTTTAGGTTGGTGATTTACTTCTAAAAGAGAACCCTAGAAATCAGCAAGACAGGGAGAAGAAAGGGAAATTTGAGCCTAACTAGTTAGGTCCTTTTGTTGTCATATCAGTATATGAATCAGGAGCTTATCAACTGTCAAAATTAGAAGGAGATTTGTTTGATGAACCTATCAATAGTATCCATCTCAAAAAGTTCTATACCTGAATTCCTAGTGCACAGATCAAACTTCGAAAAAATGGTTTCCTTGATGAAAACCTGGCAAACAGGCATTTTGGTAACATAAAATACAAAAAATAAATAAATAAACAAAATAAATGAGTGTAATCAGAACATATGGTGAAAACCTAGAAACAGGCATCCTATGTGATTCTAAATCAGCTTTCCTATCTATGTTGAAACATATCGGGATCATTAATCTGGCAGTTAGTACCATTTCATATCATATCATTAGTCTTACCATCATTGCACCCATTATCAAATCATTTCACATAGTCAAGTCTTGCTCCAAAGCTTGGAGGCAACATCTGGATATCACTAGGGGCAATAAAAGCATCGATTTCACCAAAATAGGGGAACAACAGTATGACACGAAAATGAAAACAATGATCAAAGCGCAACATCAGTCACCATCAAAAAGGCATCAAATATCTGTATCATATCCGAAAATCCAAAAACATGTCAAAAATTCAATCTACAATAGCAAAATCCAAAAGCATAGGTATGTGTCAGTCGAACTACGTGGTCTCTACGTGTGTAACGTAGGCAAGGCTAATCTTTGATCAGCCCTCGAGACCCCTAGGATAAGTTAGTAGGTTAGGTCTTTAGTCAGAATCTCAAAAATAACAAAAACATCACAAAATCAGGATGGATGATCTAAAAATCTGAATGATGATTGAAACACTCTAAGTAAAAGGTGGAAAAATTATGTTGTTTATTAATTATTATCATTTCTTTGGAGTAACTTGATGATGTGTTGAACTAGAGAAACTAGGAAAAGAATGATATTTTTATTGTTTGCTATCTATAAGTTAATCATATTAAAATGTGAATTCTTGGGGGATGTCCTATGAAAAAGTATCACCGATGACATTCAGAATTCACGCACTAAAAGGATTAATCTTTTCCTATTTACACAATGAATGCTCATGTCATCTCGGTTCAATTATACCTAGATGCTTGTGTTCTCTTGCAATATCAAAAATCATGAAAGTAGTACTCAGGTTGTCATTGTTCTAACACATACCATTAACGCTTGTACACACTTTCAACATCCAATAAAAGCTCTATGATGATACCAAACACAAAGTACTGTTAAAATGGCAATGGTTTGCATATAGTTGCATGTTAAAATTAGACAACATTTATCATAATTTCATTATCTTTAGAGTATTTTTTGCATAAAGGATCCCAATTAATGATTATCTTTTCCACAAATATGACTGATTATACTTGAAATAAATCCAAAAATCATCAAAAACATATAGAATTCATCATTCATCATGCGTACATCTTAAACATCAAATAGTTATGCATTGATCATACCATATTTATCATCATTAAATCATAAATAAATACATCATTTGTCATCCATATCATTACATTACATTATTATCATTTGAACAAATACATCCATGCATTATGTCATGTCATTTATTATCCATACATTATCATTTTTATCACATCACATCGCAACAAATACATCGTGCATTACAACGTAATCGTTATTATCATCATACATCCATATACCATATAGTCTGCATATACATTTATCATAGCGTCATCACATTGAAATAAAATAATTCATATAGAACATCACATCATAGCATCATCACATAAATAAATGCATCCATCACATAAAAATCATAAATCATCATAAGATCAAATCAACTGCATCTCGTATATATATCATCAATGTCAAGTATACAATGAAATCTGAAATAAAGATACATCATCAAAAATGAGCTAAATCATAGTATACATCATGTCTCGAAAGGAATATCTCAAAATCATAATAGCATCTATGATCTGCTACTGCCATAATGTGCGGGCCCAACAGAACCAGTACCACCACTACCCCCAGAAGGACCAAGATCTCTAGGATCTCTTCGAGGAGGCTATGTCACACCCTCACTCAGTGTCCAGGTATGAGTCTGACCAGATCTTGATGGGGCATAGCTGACTCTATGCCCAAAGGGCACTGCATCATGGTATCTACCCCGGTAAAACTCTGCCTCACGGCCAGCCCGTAGAACCTCTCTCATATAGTCTGCCGTGGAGGTACCATCGGCTACTCTCTGGAGCATATCGATCATCTCCTATGCCCTCTCAGCAATCTATCAGACACTGTCTCACTTGGCTATCAAGGTGGCAACTTGAGTTTGAACAGTGGCCAATTGTCCCTATACCTGCGCTAATGCCTAAGCATGGGCCTGAGCCTGGGTCTGCATCTAAGTCTGTGTCTAAACCAGCAAACCCCAAGCCTGTACCAATTGTCCCTGCAATGTCTGTACCTGTGTCTGAAAACCTAAAATCTATCTCTGATGATCGATCTACGGTACTACCACTGCTCACCTCTTGCAAGGCCTGCTGGATGATGGACCAACACTGACTAGTCCAACCCCTCTTCTAGCCCCTCTGCTAGCCCCTCCACCACAATCACTATCATCACTACTACTGTCAACATTGCTTCTCTCGGTATTGCTGCCTGATGCAGTATCACCCCCATTGCTCTCCTTTGGAACCTCGACAGCATCCTCCTCAATGGGTAGTGGTGCTGGCTCATCTGGAATCATAATATGACGATGTGGAGTCAATGCCAAAAATGTAGCATACTCCCCTGTCACAGGTGCCTCGGCAATGTCTCTACGCATATTCTAGGCTAATGAATGTAGAGCCCTATATCCCTCTACTAGTGTCTCATAAGATAGGCATGGCCCCCAATCAGGTACATCACTCCATCATTGAGCATAGTGGGCTACTCCTTGTGGCATACACTAAACAATGTCATAATGTCTGTATACCCACTGTAACAAAAATCTCTCCTAGACAAAAGGTGTCCTGCCGATCAAATACATAGAATTGCAAAGATAACCAAGCACAACATCATACTCATCCCACTGCTTGCAATCTAAGTATGGCCGCTAGACAACTCTCTCTGAATCATCAAAAACGCATCACCAATGCTCCAACTTACCCATCCAAACCTAGGTAAGTCTACCTCTATACTGAAATACATACGGTCTGCCTGCCGGTCTGTCCAAAACTGGAAATGGTTTAGCAATGGAAAAACGCTCGCATGCCCACACCTGTAACAGGGTCATCCCTGCTAATAAACTTTGTGCCCCCAATTAAACCACTGAATGAAGGTCGTGGTAGAGATGTGCCAGCATACACATCCCTCATGCATATCTCGTACCATGTACAAGCATGCTCTCTAGAATCTGGCCCCAACCCACCAAGAATCCCCTTGACCTACGATCAAGGCAAAGGAAACCTCCAATGAATCCAACAAGCACTATTGGTAGTGTAGCGTATGCATCAGAAATCCTCCACCATTGAACACTTGGATCTACAATGTCTTGATCCTGAAACAATCTGTGGAGAGCGTCTCTCCCACCAGCCTCATGCGAATCATAGACTACAATCTCTACCATGAATGAAATCCGTAGAATCCGCCACACATCCTCGGGTGTGACCGTCATCTCACCAGTGGGCAAATGGAAAGTGTTGTGGTCACTATGCCACCTCTCAGCCAAAGCAGTAAGGAGACCTCGATTAATCCTAATCTTGGGCATGTCAAGTAAACTAGTGAGGCCACATCGATCTATGACCTGAATCTCATCTGGTGTCAAATGAAGAAACTGCACTCGCATCTAGAGTGTACCCAGATCCTCCTATCAAAATGAAAAATCTATAATCAGTGCACTATGTCAAGAAATCAAAGGTCATTCTACTATCAGGTCTAATCAAAATTTGGTATGAATTTTTGATCAAAATTTTGGAATACAACATCAACAAACCTCACCTATCATGAAGTTCATCAAAAATTATCTCAATCTCACCTATCATGAGATTCATCAGATATTGAATCATTTCCTCGCCTACCATGAGGAACATCATAAATAGGATTATTCTTGCCTATCATGAGAGTAAGTCTTATTTAAATCAAATAGAATCCAACATCAGGAATTTGGATTATCAATCATACCAATACAAAGAATGGACATGATCAGGATTTGACGAAATCAAAGTTAACTAAGTCAAAATCTGTAATTCTGACATGGATGCACTAAAAAAGGCATCCAAAGTGGTAAAATATAAAAGTGCTACTTTATCAATCGAATGCGCTAAAATAGACATCCAAAGTGCCATTTTATCCAAAGCATTAATTCAGCACTTTAATACGCTATAATAGGAATTTGAAGCTCTACTTCATCCTAAGCGCTATTTTATCGCATCGATGCACTAAAACAGTCCTTCAAAGTACTGCTTTAATCAAAGTGCTATAATAGACCATCAAATCGCTATTTTACCAAATCAAACCGCTAGAACATTCTAGGCACTAAAATTTAGCATCGAAGTGCTAAAACTAGCTATCTAAGCACTAAATCATAAATGTGCTACATTTGCCTACAAAAGCACTAGAGAAAATAATGTAAGCGCTAAATCTCAAAGCACTAGAATAGCTAATGAAAGTGCTACACCGGAGTGCAAAGTGCTACTGTGTGACTTGGATGCACTAAATTAATAAAAAAATGTGGAAAGCACTAAAAACAAAATTTCATAAAAAATGAGGTGGATTACGGGTACATACCAGAGGTTCGTAGGCGACCAGCTGCTGATGACGTCAAACGTGCTCGAAATGATGTGTGCGGTAAGGGATTGGCATCTTGCTCCAGCTAGCTGAAATGTCTCTCTCACTGGGTGTTGAAAGTCAAAAGGTACAAATGACTTTTAAAATGGCCTTTTGGACTTTATATAGGTTTTGAAAAGAGGATTTTTGTGGGTTTTATTATATTTTTATTAATTTTATTCATAGAATTAATTAAAAATCATCTGTTGGCTCTATTTTCTTCATCATTGTCGGGAGATAAATTATTTCTTCATCAAATCATCATATTATCGTCAAATTATCATAAAAATCATCAAATCATTAATTTATCTCCTGAGGGAGCATATTATCAGCAATCATCTGAAAATGAATATCTGGGGCATGTTTGGGGCACACTGAATTATTTTTTTTTTAATCATCGATCCTGGCAATAGTAACAAAAAATTTCTTTGAAGCAACATGTAAACACATCACTTCAAACAGGGGCAAAATGTATACACCTAAAATTGCTCTAGAGCATCTGATTAATTAAATACAATTTATTTGATTAATTATCCTAATTTCCTCTACTGTTTAAATTAATAGAAATATTTATTTATATAGTTCATATTTAAAATTCATATTTACATTCTTCTGATTCTTCCAAATCTCATCTTAATTAAATAAACAAAATTAAATACTTTGTTTGATTTAATTAGCATTCCCCTATTTTAATCTATCACATCAATCTTAAATTAATTAAATAAAGATCATACACTTTATTGATTAATTGCCATATTCTTCTGTTTAATTTAATAAACTATCCTATAGTTTGTTTTATTAAATTATCTATCCCTCTTTTGCTAATTTAAATAAATCAAAAATATTTAAATAAAGGCATAAGGAATATTCCTCTATATTTCCTCAAAATCAAATTAGATATCCTATGTCTAATTTATGTCTAAAATCATGTCAAAATTAATTGATTGAAACTTCACAGGAAGTTTTGAAGACAAATTGGAGACAAATTGCAAATTTATCTCTCAATCCTTCTCCATCAATCTTTCCTATTCTCTTGCCTGGTGTTTTCATGGGTAGAGACAATCTCCAAAATTCCCTCAATCTCCTCCATCTTTCACCATTCAATCCTCTAGATTGAATCCAAGCCTCTCTTGGCCATCCCTATGCATTTCTATAGCCAAAAAATCTATAAATAAAGCCTCATTCAACCAAGAAAGGATCCAGATTCTCTAACTTATGCACTCTTACTCTGTAGGAATTCAAGCATCAAGCATCCAACATTCTAGCATCAAGCATCTAGCATTCAAGTTTCCATATTATGGTTGCCTCTTGTAGCTTCATTTATCAGTTTCCATGTCAATCCATGTTAAATTTAGTTTCTTTTATAATCTAGGATTCATCATATTAGATTCATATCATTGCATCAACATCACTCCATTCTTTAGATTGCCATTTTAACAGTTATAGTGTCATTCAAATATGAGAGCACATAGCTTAATAAATCTTTAAAGATAGGAGACAATGAGATGCTTTCAATTGATCAATTAGCTTAATCTTTGATGCAATGTTTCATTAAGAAGTGTTTTATTTCTTTACACTTTATTCACACTTACACTCATCATCCTAATCTAATATTTTATTCAATCCTAATCTGATCTTTCATCCAATCCCCATATGAGCTTCCAATCCATCCTAGTTCTCTATCCATCACCTATTCTTTCTCGCTAATTTATATCCATCATGAATCCTTATCCCCTTCTCCCATGACCAATAATAGTAGTCAAGGGAAATCCTAATTACCTCGACGATGATAATGAAAGTCTTGTTGATCACGAAGAGATTTATATAGATCCCCTTAACGCTATCATTGCTAGAAATATTTCTATAACCACCTCCCAAAATCCAACTACTCTTCTGAACTATCCCACCATGCCTTCATCTGCATCTCATAATAGTCCTTATGCTACCCTTGACAAGGTATATCTAGCATCCTCACCATCGAAATATTCATCATGTCCTCCGTCTCAACCTCTATCATGTCCAACATTCACATCCTCTTATCCTCATCATCATCAACAATCCCAATATCTCTACCTTAATCACCCATCCCAATCTTCCCATCCTAATCCAACACTCACACATTCCTATCACAATCCCCCATCCCAATACTCCTCTTATCTTAATCCACCATATCAATCCCCTTATCCTAACCCATCATCCCTATCCATCTATGACAACTCACCATACATTTCTTCCTATGGTGGTCCACCACCTCAATCTTCATGTTCAAATCCAATATCTACACCTTCTTATCACAATCCCTCATCCCAATATCCTTACATAAATTCCACATCTCTACATTCTAATCCTTCATCCACATCTTCCTACTATTAATCACCATCCCAATCTTCCCAACCTAATCCAACATCTACATCCTCCTACATAACTCCCCCTTTCACCGCATTATATCTTAATCCCCCATCTAATCATAACCCACCTAATCCTCCAACCACTCTTGGTCCTCCATCTAGTCCCATTCATTCCTCTACTAGTAATCCTAATCAACCCATCCACTCATACAATACTCCAATCCCTAATCCTAATCCTCCATCTCCTCCTAGTCTTTCATCCAATCCAATCCACTCATTTGATAATAATCCTCCATCTCCTCCTAGTTATACATCTAATCCTAATCCACCCATCCACTCATCTAATCCTCCAATCCCTAACCCTAATCCTCCATCTCCTCCTAGTCCTCCATCTAGTCCCATCCACTCCTCTAATCATAATTCTCCATCCCCTCCTAGTTCTACCTATAATCCTCATCCACCCATCCACTCATCTAATCCTCCAATCCCTAACCCCAATCCTCCATCTCCTCCTAGTCCTCCATCTAGTCACATCCACTCCTCTAATCATAATTCTCCTTCTCCTCCTAGTTCTACCTATAATCCTCATCCACCCATCCACTCATCTAATCTTCCAATCCCTGACCCTAATCCTCCATATCCTCCTAGTCCTCCATCTAGTCCCATCCACTGATCTAATCATAATCCTCCATCTCCTCCTAGTTCTACATATAATCCTCATCCACTCATCTACTCATCTAATCCTCCAACCCCTAACCCTAATCCTCCATCTCCTCTTAGTCCTCCATCCATTCCCATCCCCTCATCTAACCCTAATCCACCAATTCCTAATCCTAATCCTCCCTCTCCTCCTAGTCCTCCATTCAATCCCATCCCCGCATATAATCCTAATCCACCAATCCCTAATCCTAATCCTCCATCCATTCCCATCCCCCCATCTAACCCTAATCCACCAATCCTTAATCCTCCATCTCCTCCTAGTCCTCCATCCAATCCCATCCCCATGTCTAATCCTAATCCACCAATATGTAATCCTAATACTCCATCCACCCCTGATCCTCCATCCATTCACATCACCCCACCTAATCCTACATCCCTTCCAAATGTCATCCAAGGACTTATGATAGAAGAGACATCACCACATCCACGTCTTGATGTTGAGAAATAATTCCCTCCCACACTATCAGGTATAGTCAATAGTGGTGAGGCCATCCTCCAACCTACACCTATCACTCCAACTACCATTCCCAGCACCATCCCAATAGTTGAGCCCATTGAACCTGTCAAATCCATTGCATCGACTCCTCCTACACCTAGATCCTCCCAATCCATCACAAATCTGCAAGTCCAATCCACTCATCCCACTCCTAGTGACGACACACAAGTCTCATCCATTAAAGACATCCAATCCCCTCCTCCTAGTCCTAATATTCACAAACTTCAATCCCATGACCTTCATGAATCCTCCATCCTCCTATCTCCCTCAATTGAGGATTCCCTCCAACACTCTTCCATCATCATACATCTCACACAAGATGAGTCATGCCAAGAGCTTGATCCAAAGCATACAAGCATATCCCCTCCTCCAAATCAAGATCCTTCCATCCCATCTACTCCATCTCAAGAACATAGCCTTTTGTCCATTTCATCTCATGATCCATTCCCTCAACCAAATCAAGATCCTACCATCCGATCCACTACATCCCAAGATCATAATCCCCCATCCATCTCATCTCGTGATTCCTATCCTCACCCAAATCTTGATCCTACCATCCTACCTACTCCATCTCAAGATCACACTAGCTCTCCCACTCCATCCCCTGATCCCCTTTGCACTCAAGATCCAATCACTCCCTCTCATGCGCCCTTATCACCCACTTCCATAAATCCGGATCCTACCATACCATCTAATCCCTCTGTCGATCCCTTATCACTCATTCCTCCTTATTAGGATGTTTCTATCCCCTCATCTTCATCGCATGATCCTTCATCACTACCTAGCCTTTTCACCACAACACCACTTTTATATCACCTCAGTAACATTACGCTCATCCATGGTGGTCTCCTTATATAAGAAAAACAAATTATATGCACCATCCATCCTCCTTTACCTAGTGACGGACTCGCATCATGATTCCAAAAGAATAAGAATCCTACCATAAATCACATGCTACAAAACATGAACTATCAAGGAAAAGGTTTAGGCCTTCATGAGAGAGGTACTTTAGAGCCCATCCAGGTCAAAAAACATCTAGGCACACATGGTCTTGGATATATCTCCCAAAAATTGTACTCCAAAGATGTTGGTACAACCTCCATACATCCTAAATGATCCTCTTCTAAAGGAACAAGAGGTACTTCCCATCTTTCTACCAAGTCATTTGCCGCCATCCCCCCTCCTCCATCATATTACCTCAAAACAACCATCCATCTTCCTCCCTCATCCTCTAAATCCATTTTGGGTCCTTATGTCCCTCCATCCATCATTACTCATCCTCCATCAAACCCCACACATCCTCCATATACATAGTCTATTTTGGGTCCTTATATCCCAAAATAACCCCCTCCATCTTATCCTATTCATCCTTTCATTCATCCACCTCCTATCCCTCGTGCACAACATAAAAATACTACCTTCATAACTCCCAATCAGGATCAACAAAGGCACCCCTCCATGCATGTTATCTCACCTCCTCCATCCACACTTCCTCATCGAATGCCTACTTCTATCACTCCATCCACATCCTCTCCATATTATCCATCTTCCCATACCCATCTCCTTGCTCCTAAAAGCCCTTTGGATACCAAAGAAAATATATATAAATCCAAACATCCACATGTGCCCTCCAAAAGACATGTTGACCAAAAGAAAAATTGAATCCAAAATGAAAATCAATTTGAACGGCCACAAAGGCCCACCAAAGAAAACATCAACACCATGTGGATCCCAAAGAAAAAAGAGACAATGCCTTCAAATGAAAAATCCATGATGAAATCCAAAGTTTCTATTCCCAAAGCTCATAATTCACATCCTCCATCTCCTCAATCTATTTTGGGTCCTTATGCCCCAAAATTCACTATCCCAATGCCTCTAGTCTCACCACATTCTCCATCCATCAACCCTCCTCTCATTTCACATCCACCACATGTGCCCATGTTGGTTCTGAACACCTTTCCCTATCACACCTCCACTCCATCATTCCATCCATACACTTTCCAACACCCCATCCACTATCCCCCCTATCTGCCCCATCCAATCCCTTTGATTCATCCTCTTGCATACTCCATTTCTCCTACTAGGGCTGTACCAACATTCGATGGTCACTTTACAAATGGGATCTTATTACCTCATATGAAACTTGATGCTTGAGAACTTCATCCATCTCTTTCTCAACTATCCTCTAAATCTGCATATCCATATCCCTATCTTTATCCATCTTCGTCCACATCTTAGTCCAAAAAAATAAATACAAAAAAAATAAATAAATAAATAAATAGAGAAAATAGTAAAAAGAAAATAATTCATCCAATGGTGAAAACTTGGCAAACAAGAGCCTTGGATAAGTACCACGATGAAAACCTAGCAAACAGGTGTCATGCATAACCCCCCATCTGGTCTACTTCCACGATTGGGGGAAACCTCCACCTACACATTCCTTCCCTCTATCTCCTACATCTTCCTATCTTCCCCATCCTATCATATCCCATTTATCCTAGTCCCTCCATCATCCTTGTGATCTTTATAAAGACAAGGGAAAACCTATACACCTGCTTTGGACACCTCTTGGCATATATTCCTCTCATCCATACACTATCATATTCCTTATCCACCCCTCCAGCTACCCCTCTTGCCTCATCATGCATAACACATCTAGAGTGGGGGAATCTCCTTATTTGCGATTGGGTCCTTGGAGACATTGTCCATCTATCCCTACAAGTAATTATTTTCATCTCCCCATCCTTCTCATCCTTGTTTCCCCATCCATTTATCCATCCAATAATCCATTCCATCCTTCCAATTCCTTATCCCCCTATCCTAGTATCTTATTGTCTCCCCACATCCATCCATCTGAGAGATCGCTTCCATCTCCCCATCCTTATCTTCCTATCTATCCATCCATCCACTAGTACTACTCCATCCTCCTAATCCTTATTTGATCTGATTTAACGGATCTATGACAGATGCTTTGAATGCTTAATTATAATCCAAAAGTTCTTAATTACAATTTAACTCTTAAAAAAATTAAATTAATTAAATTACAAAGAGATTAAAGAAAGAACAAAATGAGAGAGAGAGAGAAAGAGAATGCAAATGAAATTGATAACGGAGTTCATCATTTAAAATGACTACGTCTCCGGGCACATCTCCAATGAGTAGACCGATCCAATTATTCCTCCAGAAAATTTGGTTACATTTGTCGGCAGAACCTCCTCTTGGTTTACAAAGAAATTCTCAAAATGTACTTCCAAAGTGCATGGAAACAAGCTTCTCCAAAAGCACATAAATACAATAATTCCTCTAAGGAAAGTAACTCTCACACTTGCAAATTTCTTCCAAAATCACTTACTTCACACCCCCCATTCTACCCCTTTTTATATTACATTTTATGCCAAAATTGGTGTAAAACCAATTAATTAGCCAATCTCCCTTACATAGAAAAAAAATCAATAATATCCTCCTTTAATAATTTATAGAAGGAAAATATCCCTTCAAAATAATTTCATTTCCATTTGAATGGTTACGAATAGATTTATTCGCTATTATTTAGGAGACATTTTGTGTAAGGTTTTATTTTGGCCCCTTAATTTAGGAATACTATTGCTAATATTTTCATGTAAAGGAAAATATTCTAGGCCTCTAAAAATATGGGATAATTTAGGCCTCTAGGAAAAACGGATTTAGCCTTATTCTAAGGCTTTGAAAAAGCAATTAAATCTTTTAAAGAAAATGGTGGGTAGTGATCCCACCATCCTCTCCTCCTTTTAATTTTTTCCCCTAAAGGCAAGGGAGACTTCCCATATAAGGTGGGCTACCCCCTATTCCTTAGGTGGCATCCCACTTTAATAGGTGGTGCCCACTTTATAGATTTTTTTATAGATATTAATTTTTATATATTTTTTCCCTTTTTTTTGCACTTTTATATTATTCCAACAATAATATTTTCATGGGATGCCATGTGTCAGGGGCTGATTGGTTGTTGAGCTGACTAGGCACTGACCTCATCGAGGCAATTTTGACCAATATTTGACCTTCTGTAACTTCACCATACAGACTCCATTTTTTGTGAAATGAACTCTACCAGAATTGTGACGATGAGCACTATGAAATGGTGTTGACTTTGACTGGTTTTGATGACTTTGATTTTTTCCCTTTTTTTCAGGCTTGGGTTTGGGAGTTAACTAGAAGTTTGACCATAAATATCTTGAGCTCCAAGACTCCGATTGAATCCATTCAAGTTGCCTTGGATTCAGGATCCCGAGCACTTCTTAATGATACCGAAATTGGAGAAAAATGGAGAATTTCCAAATTTGATGAAAAATCCTTTGGATCATTATCTCCCCATCTTTATCCATCCATCTAAGAGATCGATTCCATCTCCCCATCCTTATCTTCCTATCTATCCATCCACTAGTCCTACTCCATCCTTCTCATCTTTATTTCCTCATCCATTTATCCATCCATCTTGCAATCTCTTCCATCCTTCTAACTCCAATTCCATTTATCCACCTATCCTAGCTTCTTTCTATCCCCCATCTTTATCCATCCATCCATTTAACTCTATTTTACTTCCATCTCATAATCCCTTGTCATTGGTATCTAGCTATAGGCTACCCCCATGCAATCCAATGCCATGGTATCTCACTATCATCACTCCTATCTATTTCCTACATCTTTCTGATATCAGATCACTTTTTCATCACTCATATATCCATCATGTCATCCTCTAATGATCTAGATAACTATCCCATCCCTGAGCTTCACATCATCCACATCTTAGGCATATCAACCATCCCATCCACATCCTACAAGTCTATCTTGTCTCATCATATTGACTCCATCCTTTTATCCATTTATCATGGCCATCCCATCCATCCTCCCTCATCTGTCTTTGGCCTCATGTCAAACTACATTGCCTCTGTTCTTTCACGTAGGCAAGTTCAATCATTTGATCCACCCTCAAGGCTCTATCTTTTGTCTATCTTTTCATCCTCCCTCATCTTTCTTTGACCTCATGTCGAACTACATTGCCCCTGTGCCTTCACGTAGGCAAGGTCGATCCTTTTTATGCCCCTTGGGTATTGGTTTGTCATGTCTTTCTCCACCCATCATTGGTCTCCATTGTCCTCTTTCCACTTTTATCCATGGTCTTGTATCAAACTATGAGGGCTCTAAGCTTCCACGTAGGCAAGGTTGATCTTTGATTAGCCCTCGGTCCCCTAGGTCTTTAGGGTGTGTTAGTCTTGTGTTCCCTAGGTCTTTTAGGTTTTGTTGTCTTGTGGTATGTCCCTCTCCTAGCTGGTCCTTCACAAACAAGATCCACTTGTATCATCAGATCCAATCGGTTTTGAATATCCAGCATCATATCAATCTTTTAGTTTAATATCCATCATCGTTCTCAACAGGATGCATCCTTCCTAACATACCTCATCAACCCCATCCATTCTCTTGATCCTATGGCAAAGGATGTCTGAAATTGATTTTGGATCTTTTCATGCTTTTGGATTTTGTTTATCATTTGAGCTCTTTATCATCACGTGTCATGGTCACCTTGATCCATCATATCATGGTGTTCTTTGACTAGTAAACATAGGGGTGTATCTTGCTCTTTTATCTGTTTTTGTCTTCTTGGTTGTCCCACGTAGTACCCACCAAGACTCCTACAGTCTTGTGTTACACTGGGGCATCCTTTTGTGCTTGTGGTTATCCCAATACCTGGCCCGACCAAATTCATCATGACTTTGGGGTGTTTGGATAACCTTCTCATTTATTGTGTTTGTTTTATGCATTGGACACTAATTTTTCTTGGTTTACATACCCTGGCACCCAATGTCTTATGATATAGCAAAAATCAGTGCTCCGAAGATGGAAAATTACATTAGGATTGCATTTCATTTTTCATTCCATCATTTTGCATCTTCTTCCTCATCTCCCCTTGCGTCCTCTCATCCCTCTCTCTATCTCTGACCATGGGGCAGATCTTCCCTCGGCTGTGGGGTGGACCTTCCCTTGAACGTAGGGAGGACCCACCCCACACTAGGGCAGACTCACCCTAAACCGAGGGGTGGATCCGCCCTCAGCCAAGTGGTGTCGTTGGCCGCTGACCGCGGGGAAGATCCACCCTTGACCATGGGGCAAACCCGCCCCACACTAGGGAAAATCCGCCCTCGGTCGAGCGGCGATGGTGCCGCTGGACACGCTGAGTGGCGGGGCAGATCCACCCAGCCTCAAGGCGGACCTGCCTGACCATGGGGCGGATCCACCCTTTTTCGAGGCAGATTCACCATTTTTCCAGGATGGATTCATCCTTTTCCGAGGCTGATCCACTCTTATGCAGTGAGACAAATCCACCCCTCTGTAGGCCTCCAACCCATTTCTTCCCTTTTCTTCCTAGGGCCGCCATTTGCAAACCTTTCTTTTGTTTGACTTCGTTCAAAAGGAAAAATTGCTTTATTTTTTGTGCTCTTTCCAACCATACACTCCATTTCTTCTTATTGAGAGGTCATTTGGGATTCCTCTTTTTTCTTTAGTCACCCTCTCGAGGGGGCATACCCTTCACATTCATCTATTTTCCCTATTGTATTCATTCCTTTGTAGGATTGGGGCATCTTCATCCATTCCCCGTTGATTGGGCAGATCAAGTCCTCCTCCCCATGCTGGGGCATCATTTTTTGGTTACTTCCTCTATAGATTCATCTGCATTTTCTTTTCTTCGAAACACTATTATTCTAACAGTACTTTGAAGAGGGAAAAAATGTAGACATCTAAATTTGACCACTTCCACATGATCAAAATCATCTACTCTATTTGTTTATTTCATTAATAATGATTAAATAATTTATTTAATCATTATTTCATTTTTTTCCTAAGGTCCCTAAAGTATGTAATTGAATAATTAAATACTTTACCTTACACCCTTTCTTCTCTAAATTAAATAAATAAGAAAATTTATTTAATTTAGTCACTTAACCTTTTGATTAAAAATCAATTTTTAATTCCCCACCTTCTCTCTCATTTTCTTATCCTCCATAATCCTCATCTAATTTGGATTAAATTAATTAATCCATGTTTAATATGTGTACCACTTAATCAAGATTAATTTCAGATTCTCCATAATATCCCACTTGATTCTAATCTCTCATTAATTATCTTAATCTAGTGTTTGCACAACCTTAATCAAGGTCATTATCCACATTTAGCATACCTTTTTTAGTCAACCTTTCCACTTGCCTTTCTTGGCCTTGACTCCCTTTCCCATGTGAATTTTTAATTCACATTTATTCATCCTAGGCTTCTCACCTCCCCATGTGAATTTTTAATTCACTTTTATTCGTCCAAGGAATCTTCTCTTCTCCATGCAAGTTCTAGAACCTTTGACTTGACACATCACTCACATGTGCCAAGGTCTTCTAGAATATTTGACTTGTCACATAAAGTCACATGTGGGTGAATCCTACCTTTTTAAGAACCTTGTTTTATCCAAGGTACTTTCCACCTCTCCTTTTGGAACCTTGTCTTATCCACAAAATTCCCCAATCATGTGAATTTTTAATTCACTTTTATTCACCCAAGATTCTCCTCTTCCCCATGTGATCATTGAGAGGTCACATCATCCATTTTCCAAGGTACTTGTCCTTCCTCCACATCATGTACCTTTCTTCCATCTCACATTCCACATGTCAAGATGTGAGAGCTTGTGAGTCTTCAACTCACCATAGCCCTCCATCTTGACTTTGTTGGCTTAATCTCAACCATTGAATTCTCTAGAGAATTCAAATACATCTATAAATCCCCCTCATTCCTCTCATTTTAGAAGAATGATATTTTTGCTACCAAAACTCTTGCCAATTTGTCATTTGCAGCATTTAGCCATTTGCAAGCATTCTTCATCAATCAACCAATCCACTTTAGCCACTTGCATTCTATCATAATTTCCATATTGCATCCATTCACCTCCATAGGCATCAAAGGATCACACAAATCTTCAAAGATCAAGGGACAACCAAGGAAATATACAACACAAAAGGTATAACAATTCATCTTCTTATTTTGTTCATCTTTCTAGCATAGATATTTCCTTAGGATAATCTTGAATAGTGTTTCTTGTGTTTTTCCTTTTAATGCATCATTAATTAGTTTTGCATCTTAGAATAGGGTAGAATATTTTAGAGATCATAGCTACTATTGATCAAGTTAAAGGAGAAAAAAAAGAAGATACTATGGATCAAGTCAAAGAAGAAGATACAAAATCTACCACAAATCAAATCAACATCCCAAATGATCAAAAAGAAAAAAAGCATGACGAATGATAAATCCAAAACATCCTATCAACTAGGTGCATCTACCTTTGTCAATGTAGGCTTTCTTGAAGATGAGAAAATTTTGAATGATGGTTTCTAGCTAAATAATGATGGGTTTGCATCTTGCTTTCAAAGTAAAAAATACTCCATTGCAAATAGAATATTTCAGAGCATTTAATATCAAGGAAAAGGACTAGGCCTACATGAGAAAGGTATTATAGAACTAGTACAATTTTATGCAAATCTTAGATATCAAGGTATTGGATATTCATCAATCAACAAATAAAATGATGTTAGTCGTACCTCCTCAATATTGGGGGTAAATTTTGTGATCTCTAAAATGTTCTACCCTATTCTAAGATACAAACCAACTAACGATTCATTAAAAAGAAAAAAACAAGAAATGCTATTCAAGATTAGCCTAAGGAAATATTTATGTAAGAAAGATGAACAAAACAAGAAGATAACTTGTTATACCTTTTGTGTTGTAGATTTCCTTGGTTGGCCCTTGATTTTTGATAATTTTTGTGCTCTTTGGATGGAAAGTTAGATCAAATGTGCATGGTGATATGCAAGATGAATGAGGACATGGTAATGGTGAACTCAAATGCTATGGTGGAGGTAGGAAATACTCAAATGAAAAAATTGCAAGAGTTTTGGTAGCAAAAGACCAATTCTTTTAAAATGAGAGGAAGGAGGGGGTATTTATGGAAAAAATTGAATTCTCTAGAGAATTCAATGGTTGAGATTAAGTCAACAAAGCCAAGATGAAGGGTTGTGGTGAGTTGAGGACTCACAAGCCCTCACATCTTGACATGTGGAATGTGAGATGACTTAGGATGAGATGATATGGAAGTGAGGTGGAAGGAAGGTACATGTTGTGGATGAAGGAAAAATACCTTGGAAAATGGATGATGTGACCTCTCAATGATCACATGGGGAAGAGGAGAATATTGGGTGAATAAAAGTGAATTAAAAATTCACATGATTGGAGAATCTTTTGGATAATACAACGTTCCAAAAGGAGAGGTGGAAAGTACCTTGGATAAAATAAGGTGCTTAAAAAGGTAGGATTCACCCACATGCGACTTTATGTGACAAGTCAAAGATTCTAGAAGACCTTGGCATATGTGAGTGATGTGACAAGTCAAAGGTTCTAAAAATTGCATGGGGAAGAGAAGATTCCTTGGGGGAATAAAAATGAATTAAAAATTCACATGGGGAAGAGAGAAGCCTATGATGAATAAATGTGAATTAAAAATTCACATGGGAAAGTTAGTCAAGGCCAAGAAAGGCAAGTGGAAAGGTTCACTAAAAAATGTATTCTAAATGTGGCTAATGACCTTGATTAAGATTGTGCAAACACAAGATTAAGATCATTAATGAGAGATTAGAAGCAAGTGGGAGATTATGGAGGATGTGACATTAATCTTGATTAAGTGGTGCACATCCTAATCATGGATTAATTAATTTAACCCAAATTAGATGAGGATTATGGAGGATGTGACAAGGAGAGAGAAGGTGAGGAATTAGAAATTGATTTTTAATCAAAAGGTCAATAGACTAAATTAAATAAATTGTCTTATTTATTTAATTTAGAGAAAAAAAGGTGTAAGGTAAATTATTTAATTATTCAATTACATACTTTAGGAACCTTAGGCAGAAAATGAAATAATGATTAAATAAATTATTCAATCATTATAGACGAATATAGTAGATGATTTTGACCATGTGGAAGTGGTCAAATTTAGATGTCTACATTTTTCCCCTCTTCGAAGTACTATTAGAATAACAGTGTTTCGAAGAAAATAAAATGGAGATGAGAGAAGGTGAGGAATTCAAAATTGATTTTTAATCAAAAGGTTAAGTGAGTAAATTAAATAAATTATTATTTATTTAATTTACAGAAGAAAGGGTGTAAGGTAAATTATTTAATTATTCAATTACATACTTTAGGGACCTTGGGCAAAAAATGAAATAATGATTAAATAAATTATTTAATCATTATAAACGAATAGAGTAGATGATTTTGACCATGTGGAAGTGGTCAAATTTAGATGTCTACAACTTTATCTAATTTACAAACATCAAAATGGGGTGCATGCATAGTCCTTGTCATAAGGTTGCTGCCAACAATCCTTCCACCCACACAATAAACCATCATTCCAAGATAATTAATCTCATCAATTGGAACCAACAAAAACAAAATTCTTACAAGTCTAAATCTCGAAGTCAAATATCAAAAGTCATTGAATGCAAAAATCCGAGTGGACAAATAAAATTAAAATGGATCCCAAAGAAAAATGGATCGAGTAAAGAAAAAATTTCAATTCCAAAGTCTAATCAAAATATGGAGCCACAAGACAAGAGGTCTCCCACATATAACAAATTTCTAGCTCCTTAAAAATTGTTATCATGCAAGGCATATAAAAGTGTTGGTTCCAAACACTATCCCAATCAAAATTCCATCCCAATTTTGGAAAATAAAAATGGCTACATCCAAATGTTCAAATAATCCCTCCACATGTACCATCATCCATCATAAGCCAAAATATTTCATACATTCCAAAAATACCACATCATAAAGTTGTAGCATCTTGGAAGCAACTCTTTTTGATAAGGAATCACATGGAAATTTATCACAATGTGTGTATGTTGATAAGGTTAGGCCTAGTATTAGAGAGGGTCACAATGAAATTGATCAGTTGTATGCAAGTGTTATGATCCTGACAAGAAAATTACTCCATAAAGGTCACTATTGGCATATCATGACACTAGTATCTACATCAACACCATAAAAGGATTCAAAATAATCAGTGATCATCTGGAGCATCAAATGGATATAAAAAATAAAATAAATTGTCACCCTGATGAAAACCTAGCAAATAGGCGTCTTGTGTGACATCAAAAAAAAGGAGAACGAAAAGAAAAAAAAAGGAAAAGAGGAAAAAAAGAGAAAAAAGAAAGAAAATAGTAAAGAGAAAATTTTTGTCCAATAGTGAAAACCATTTTTATGGCATTTTGGATAAGTACCATAATGAAAACCTGGCAAACATGTGTCATGTGTAAGTTCAATTATCTATGTGGACAATTACACTTGTGGGCAAGTTGTCTCATTTCCCATGCCTTTATCATGAAATTTCCATCTATCCATCCAATCCATATCATTTTCCATCCATTCTCCCACCTACCTTGAGCTTGATAAGAAATGGGGCACAAACATAAATCATGCTTCACAAAAATTCTTGAAATGCATATCCTTTGGTCATACACTATCCATGAGGGTAAAATCACAAATCTATGTCACACTTTTATCCAACTTATCAACACAACTGAATTTAAGTATTTTTAACACAAAATCAATTTTGGTCAAACATATGATCTAGTAAGATTCATTCTAGCTAAGTTAGATACTTCCAAAACTTTTTCAACTAAAATTGTTGGCTAAAAATATATAGAGCACCACTTTGAGTCTAATTTACCAAAAAAATAAAATTATTTGTAAAACTTGAAGTTTTAATAACTCCTACTAATGTAAATAATTTTTTTTTAAAGGGAAATCTTCAAGAGAAGATGTTTCTTGGAAGGTGCCACAGGATGATTGGGTTAAGATGAATTTTGATGATGCAACAAAAGGAAATCTGGGACTTGTATAATGTGGGGGAGTGATTAGAAATTCTAATGGTAGGCTTGTCTCTGTTGTGGCACTCCCTTTGGGAATCCATACAAACCACTATGTGGAGGCGGCTGCAGTCTATCATGGACTCAAATTGGCTCAAAGGAAAGGGTATAGGAAGGTTTGTGTGGAAGGTGGCTCTCTTAATATTATAAACAATTTGAAGAATTCCTCACCTCTGTCTTGGACTATTGAGGCCTTGGTCAGGGACTCTATTGATGTTATCAATTCCTTGGATAATGTTTATATCTCTCATATACTTAGAGAGGGAAATATGTTAGCTAATTTATTTGTTAACTTTGGTGTTAGAGGAAAAAAGGAGTGGGATTTAAATGATCCTATTCCTTTTGAAGCATCAACTATTATTAATAATGAGTGCTAATCTTATGTCGATCTTAGTTGGATTTGAGAGATGCATGTCCTTATTCACGTATTTGAATTTTTTGAATGAGGATATTAAAGTTATGAGTATGGGGGACGACTTTCACAAGGACTGAATTTATAATTCATTATTATACATATGTCCTTTGGTTGGCTTCACATAGATTTTGGGTGTTTTTTGCCTTAGTTTCTAGATTCTTTTGTTGATTATTTTTGCTCTGGATGGTGTTTGTCATAGTCTCCTTAGGTTTCAGCTGGGTTCTTCGCTTCTTTTTGTGATGGGTGGGGACATAAATTGTGTTGAGCCTAAGTTCTATGTTTCTACTAAGTAGAGGAAGGAGGTGTAGGAGATTTTAGAGAAGGGTTGCTTAACGGTGTATATGGAGAAATTGCATGGTTACAATCCTCAGGTCACCGATTTGGTTGCTCAAGGGTGGAATGAGAGAACCCTAAATTTGGGTGGTAGGGAAGTTGTGGTTGACAAAGAATTCATAGCCCAAATTACTGGCTTGGCTATGCAGGGTATGAAGGTGTTCAAAGACAAAAAAGAATCATAGGATGTGATGTCTATTTTCTTTAAAGGGAATGAGGTTGTTGTTTTGAAAAAAGGTGAAGAGTGGTGGTTATCAAAGGAGTTCTTTGAAAGCATTGTGGTGTGATGTGTCTGAATATATTATGAGGTATGCCACCTTGGAAGGCAAGTATATAACGATTAACAATTACCATTTCCTTTTTGTAAACCATTTATGACATAAGAAATGGGTTTCCTTTCCTTACTATTTGTTGATGTCACTTGACATGGGGATTAAGGAACATATGAAAAACCCCAAGAGCCTTGTCTTTCATGTTGGGTTAATTCTCTTGATCTATGAACATGTAAAAGTTCATGAGGTACACAAAAATATTGTCTCTGAAGGAAAATATTGCTAAACCTCGGGAGGGTTATGAGACAAATTCAGGAGAGCAAAGGGCTAGTAAACATTCTAAGAAGAGGAGGCTTGTTTTGAGCAAAGAGTTTGAGTCTGATAGGGATGTTGATACTGACTATGTCTCAGACTTGTATGCCTCTTTTGAGGAGGGTCCCTCTTCCCCCGTTCTGGGTAAAACTAGGAATAGAAAGCCAGATGCTAAAGAGAGTTATACGATTTGTAGTGATGATGTGGTTGTGAATGCTCATCCTAAGGGGGTTAAGGAAAAAAATTATATTTATGGGGAAACTTCTTCTCCTCCCCTAGTGACTAGACAAGTGTAGGAGATTGAGGAAGGGAGCTGGAAGAGAAGGGTGTTGGGAACTAATAGCCAAATCTTGGAGAAGGGTTTCCCTCTTTCCCTTGTTGGAGATATATTTGGTGAGGCCTCTTTGAGTGCTGACATTGGGATGAAGTAGGGGAAGGAAAGGGTTGTGGGTGGAGGACATGTTGTGGGAGCTAGCAAAGTAGATGGGGATAGGATATTGAAAAGGAAGATTGTTGCAGAGTAAATTGCTTGCTCCATTCGAAATATGAAGACTCATGTCTCCGCTGACAAAGGTAAGGATATTTCTGCTGATAACATTCATGTTAGTTCTTCTAATGAGGATGTTGTCGTGGGGAAATTGGTTAAAAAATTTAATAGGGAGGAGTTGTCTAATGTGTTGGGCTCGTCCCGTGAAAGTGCTAATGCACGGTTTAAAATTTTTAAGTGGTTCTTTCATGAGATTAATAGGATTAATGTTACAATTAGAGGTGTTTTTAGTAAGACTGGAGACCCTATTGTCCAAAACCAAAGTGATAATCTGATGGAGTCTCTTAATATTGTGGCTAATATTGTGGTAGAGGAAACTATTAATTTGAAACAAAATTTGGAAGGTATAATCTTATCCCTTGAGTATAAATTTGATAAAATGTGGAAAGTTGTGATGAAGAGTGGAGATGTCTCTAAGTTTTTGGGAATTTCAGATTTTTCCAAGGTGATCTCCCTTGTGATTTTTGTGAAGAAGAGAAAAGAGACTGTGTCTGCTGATGATATTGTTGTTGGGGGTAAGCTGTTGGATGTGGGTTGTGTTGGTGAGATGGATGCTATTAAAGATAGTATTTTGAGTGATGAGATAAAAAATGGTGGGCTAGGGGTTAGACCTAGAAATAGAATGAAAGCTCAGGTTGGGGGGCCTCTAGTATAGAGGTGTCTAATACTATGGCTAATGCACAAAAGATGGTTGCTACTAATATGGAAGTTATAGAGATTCTGAACAATATGTAGTGTTGCTGGTTGGCTACCTTCTTTTGGTTGCTCTTTGGATGTTGGTTCATTATCATTGGGTTGATTGCTACATAATGTTGTTTTCTTTCTTTATCAGTTGCCTTATTTTGTATAGGGTTTCAAGCCCCTTCAAAATCCATTTTTTTACCTCTAATCAAAACATTTAAAAAAATATATAAAAATACCCTTTTGTAGATCCATAAGTGTAGTTTTCAAAAATATATTTATTTTAATATTTTAATTATTATTTATATATCATTTTTTATTTTGACTAAAAGTAGGCTATCAACAAAAAAAATTAGGTTGATTACCATGCCAAGGAAAAATACTAAAACTTATTAAAAAAATTGAAAAAATATGATTCATAAGATAAGAGAATCTATTTAAAGACATGGTATAATTTTTTTCCTTTTTAGATAAATATTTAATATGAAAGTTGACATCTAGTGGAAACAATTGTTTTTTGATTCACGTGCATTTTAATATTTATTTAAAAATATGTATTTATCAAAATTGGAAAAAAATATATCCATGCACTAAAGTTTCAAGTTATAAATACACACAAAAAAATTGAAAGAAAAAACTAAAATTTACTATAAAAAGTTTGATGTCTCATGCAACATCATTTTTCAGCATTTTATCAACAACTAAATTATAGTGTTAATTTATTAAAAACTAGTTTAATATAATTTTCTATTTATTTTTAAAATACAAACATAAAATATACTAAAAAATACATATTTTACTAGTTTACAACATTTCAAAATTCAAAACATATATGCCACTTTTTAATGATTCAAGGTTAAAATTTGGATCAATGTTGGTTGTTTCCTTTATAAAGTGTGACACGGCTTTGTGATTTTACCTATGAAATATCATGTCATTGCCTTCATAGAATTTATCCAAACCAATACCTCAGAGAAAAAAAATCATTCCTATGCGATTTAGTCCTTGGAGATCATATGCCAAGTCTTCCAGCCAATAATCCTCATGTCTCTTATCCTTTATCTTTTCATTGGTTTAAGGATTCTAAACCACTTATCCAAGTTCTCTCCATAATCCTTACTAGCCCTAAGGTTAGTCATTCCAAATGCAACAAGCCTAATCCATACAATATTGCTATGTAACCTAGTGCATCATCCAAAATATTCCTTGGCTTTGTTCCTAGCCTTTCTCTAGACCTTGATCCTTTAGTCATATTATCATCCATGAGATATTTCATTCCCAATCCTCACGTTATTTTGGGATGTTGAAATGCAAAAGAAAAATATGAGGGGGGATGAATAAGTTATATCAAATTACTTTACTTCTAACCTTAATCAATTCCACTTCAACTTAATCTATTATTAAGTTTTAAAATGAAATGAAAATAACAAAAAGTAAAAAATAGAGACACCAGATGTATGTGGAAAACCAAATGAGGGAAAAGCCATGGCAATGATTAGGTCACAATATAGTACTAATGCAATACAAGATATAAAGGCTCACTACCCAGATATAAAGGCTCACTTCCTACAAAAAAAGAAAAGATGAATAAAGATCCACCATAGATTTTCCACACATTCAGAGCTTGATTAGACTATTGTAGACACCATCAGCTCATTGCTTTCAAGAACCTAACACATCAAAGTACGGTTGCCTCAATTCACTCTTGAAAACTCTTCTTTTCACACTTGTTCACACACTTCACTTCCTTGAATGATTGATCATTTGGTTCCCTTGTTGATTTAGAAACATATTGAATTTCTTTTATACCATCTTCAACCCTAGAAGCATTCTCTAAGGTCGGCTAAATATTCATCAATTTACAAATTTAAATTAGGTCATCTACTCCACATTCCCGTAGTGGATAAGAATGAGAGAGGACCAATTACACATTTAATCAGGATCCAAACAACATCTTGGATCAAACACATGCTTCCTTAATTTCATGCAAAATATTTATGTAACGTGTAGACACTAGTTCGACCAAACCTAATGAAAACACTAATGATATTTGAAGCATGTACATCTACAAAAAGATGATCACACATGGATCAATCAACACATTTCACTGAATATTTTACCATCTTTAAGAAACCTTGAGGTACATCCACAACAACTTAACAATCTTCATGTGTAGAATGTTCTTCAATAGTCCAACCAGACCAATTAGCAACACACAAGAGCTCTAGAGTAGGTCTTCTGGAGTGCCAAATAACAAGCATGTTTTTCAGAATACAAAAAAATCAATATGAATCATCTCCCAGATCTGCAATATCTAAAACCAAATGCCAGAAGACTGCAGAGCCAAAACATTTCTCCCATTCCACAAACAAATAGTTCTGCCAAACTAGTTCACACACTAGTGAACACATCTTTCACTCTCCATTGAAATAGAAGCTAAAAATTGAGATATATTATCCATTGATGCTCATGAACAAAACTAAAACTCTGTATAGGAATAGGATCAATACAAAATAAATACAAAGCATAGTAACAAAGCACATTCAGAACACATAATTCAACATTGCCTTCATTATCTCTTAAAATTTCTCAAAAGCACTTGGAAAAAACACAACTACAACTTCATAAATATAGCTCCATGTACTCTAAGCATTTCTACAATATATCAACCATACAAGTACCATATGCAATCAACTTAAACTATGTTAACATCAATGAAAAAATTAATGACAACACCACCAAACACATCCATACTTGCAACAATCTCCCACTTTTTCATTGATGGCAACACATGATGTGAAAAACCATCAAAGAAAAAATACACAATCTCCTGCTTCTTCTTCCCTTTCTTTTCCTTCAGAGTAAACAACCTACATAAGCATAACCTTTTCACATCACTTTATCTCCCCCTTTGACATCAATGGTAAAGGAAAATTTGCATGAAAAATCTTGCCATATAAAGTTTTGTTCACTCCCCCTTAAGAGTGCACCCACATCACATATTTCAACAATGCACTTTTCTACTCCCCTTGAGGAGTAGACCTCAATCATAAGTCTAAACCAAAAGAATCTTTGAATCCACTGGACTGATGCACCTACATGTGCACTTTTTTCAAGGAAGGAGGGGCAGTAACCCCTAACTTCCCCTTGAGATACTCAAAAGTATCCTTTAGAAGGGCCTTATGAATATGTCAACAATGTTTTCTTTGGTAGGAACATATTCAAGTCTAACTTAATTCTGCAACACCTCCCTTAAGAATTGATACCTGATAGATATGTGTTTTATCCTAGAATGCATCACTGTATTCTTTGAAATGTTTATAGCACTTATATTGTCACAAAAGATAGAGATAGGTTCATCACACATGACACCTATGTTCTTCAAGGTTTGCCTCATTAAAAGTACCTATTTACATTAAGATTTTGCTACAATGTACTCGGCTTATGTAGTGGATAAATAAACTAAATCACGTTTCTTACTCAACCATGAAACTAATCTTCCTCCAAGGAAATATGCACTACCACTTGTACTCTTCCAATCATCTACACAAATAGCCCAATCTACATCAGTGCAAGCATTTAGTGTGAATTCATTATCCTTTGGATTCCATAGTCTAAAATTTGGATTTCTATTAAGATATTTGAATATCTTCTTCATAGTCTTAACATGTTATTCCTTAGGTTTTTCTTGAAATATTGCAACTAAACATACTACATGCATGATATTCGATCTAGTAGTAGTAAGATACAATAGTCCACCAATCATAGATCTAAATGCTCTAATCAACTTTAGTAGATTCATCATCCTTACTCAACTTACATCTGGTTACCATAGGGGTACAGATTGGTTTGGAGTCATCCATTCCAAAAAAAATCAATAATTCCTTAACATACTTAGATTTTGAAATGAATATACATTTGCCAATTTGATTTACTTGAATTCCATGGAAGAAATTCAACTCACCAATCATAGACATTTCAAGTTCTTTTTGCATCTATTCTACAAATTTCTTACACATTCCTTCATTTCCACCAAAGATAATGCCATCAACATATACCACAACTATCAACATTATTTTTTTCTCAACTTTGAAGTAAATATTGATGTTTGCAGACCCTTTGTTGAATCCTTGTTGTGTACCAAGCTTTGGGAGCGTTTTTAAGTCTATATAGTTCCTTCTTTAACTTGCAAACCATGTCCAATTTTTCTGATAGCTGAAAACCTTCGGGTTGCTCCATATATACTTCTTCTTCCAATTCTCCATTCATAAATGTAGACTTGACATCCATCTAGTATACTTTGAAGTCTTTATAAGCTAATAATGCCAAGAACATCTAAATAGCCTCCATTCTTGCTACTACTGTAAAATTTTCTTCAAAATCTATTCATTCAACCTGTGAATATCCTTTACATAAAATTATTTCTTTATTCCTTACCATTTCACCATCTTCATTCAGCTTATTCCTAAATACCCATTTTGAACCAATTACATTCTTGTTTGTAGGTATAGGGACTAGTTCCCATGTTTCATTCTTCTCTATCTATTGCAATTTCTCTTTCATTGCTTTAACTCAACTTTCATCATTACATGCGTCAATCACAGTCTTAGATTCTAACTTAGAAAGTAAACACAAGTTTACCTCAACCACTTTGTTTCTTGTCTTTACACCTTCACTTATGTCTCCAATTATTTATTCCTCCAGATGATTTCTCTGTACATTTTTAGGAGTCTTAGGTGTAGGTTTCAAAATATCCTCTTCATCATTTTTTTCTTTCTCTTCCTTTTCTTCTTCTTGCACTTACCCACAGATAGGATCATTAGGTTCAACTTCACTTATTTCTACCGGTCTATACATAGCTTCATCAACTTTTCCATTAGCACTTTCAAATATTTTTTGTAGTATTTTATTAAAGAATCTATATTCCTTGTTGTTATTTGAATATCCAAGAAAATTTCCTTCATCACATCTAGCATCAAACTTTCCAAGATTCTCATCATCTTTTTTAATGTAACATCTACTTATAAAAACTTTAAAGTATTTAACATTAGGAGTCTTACTAGTCCATAACTCATAAGGAGACATAGTTTTGTTACCTTTGATTTGAACTTTGTTCATAATGTAAACAATAGTATGGATTGCTTATCTTCAATACACATTAGGAATGTTTGTTTCTTTCATCATAGTTCTACCAACCTCTTGAATAGTTTGGTTCTTTCTTTCCACAACTCCATTTTGTTGAGGAGTTCTAGGAGCAAAATAATGTGCTTTTGTGCCATGTTCTTCAAAGAATGCATTAAACTCACCAGAAGTAAATTATCCACCTCTATCATACCTTAAACATTTGATTTTCAAGTTTTCCTCATGTTGGAAACACAAGGGCAGACAACTTAGATGGGGGGTGAATCAGTTGCACATAAATTAGACATATTAAACTTATTCTTAGATGTGACATTTAAACATGAAAGAAAACACCATCGCCACATCAGAAACACACATAACACCAATATTTTTACATGGAAAACCTATTAGGGAAAAAACCATGATGGAGGTTAATCCACAAGTTTATATTTTGTTAAAAGCATAGAAAATGGGGAATGCACATGCATTCAGGCACATTGTCTAGAGCTTACTGCTCAAATACAATAGAGGCTTATAGGCCAAAGGAAGACATAATGTCTTATATTACATTCAGATTAAATCCATCTAAAAGATCTTGAACTGAGAAAATAGCATCTACTAATGCCTAATTACAGTTTCAGTTAAGCACATCAACACTCTTTCTTCTTCCCACTCTTCTTCACACTTTACTTCTCCCTTTGAAAGATCTGAACTTTATTTGCACATAGCACTTGCACACCTCACTTCTTGCATGTGTCAAATGATATAAACAATCGGTTATATATATCCACATCTAAAGATAACATCAACTACATGTCAACCAAATAAAATATAAAATGTGTACAAACTGTTGGCCCAAATTAATAAACAATTATCAATGTGAATAAACCAAAGTTGGCCACAACATATTAGAAACCAAAAGCATTATTTCTCAAACATGAAACAGCTTAAAAAAATTTCCTTGAAGATCCACAACATCCTACAATCAACATGTCGATCAAGAATATGAAAAACATGAACACACAAAAGAAAATCATAAAACATGAGCACAAAGATCGATGTGAAACAACAACATAGATAGAGAACAATATAGAATCATCCATAAGCATCATGAAACACCATAAGAGCACTCACAATAGATCATATTACTAGAATCATGTTATCTTCTTTCAACAACACCAAGTACAACAAAATAACTATTAGAACACAAAAACTCATAACTTGATCAAATCTTCATATGAACCTCAGAAACTTTTGGTGGATAAACTAGATATACCTTTCAACAAACCCTTTTATCCACAACTTTTCACAATCAATATTTTGAACTAGCCAACATACTGAACTTCACTGCAACACCGACAACCTTCAACTTACCTTGACAACTTGCAACTTATTTTATTACAATTTTCTCAATATCCCTGACATATACAGTCTTAAAGACATTAATGCTAATAGTGTTTACATCAATGACAACCACATATTAGAAATCTCCAACAATCTCCACCTTTGTCATTGATGGCAACACATGATGTGAAAAACACCATCTATGAAACTTTCTCTTGGTACTTTCACCCCCTTAGGTTTTGGCTCTTTTCTCCTAAACTCTTTTATAGATTTTTACATGACACTTCTCCCTTTTCTTTTTAACTCTTCCATATTTTTTCACATGAATCTTCTTCCACTTTGACATCAATGAAAAAGGTACACAATATTCCACACAAGCTCTGAACCACATACCTAAACATCTAACTACTCCCCCTAAGTAGCAGCCACCACAATATCAATTTGAATCTCAAGATATGACTATGAAATACACAAACTGATGCAATTCATTGCATCTTAATTCTAATTAGGAGGGGTAATCACCCCTAGCTTCCCTCTAAGATACTCAAAAGTATCATTAGGCAAAGGCTTGGTAAAGATATCTATAATCTGATCCTTAGAAGGCACATACTCCAATTTGACTTCCTTTTCGCTCACCTTGTCTCTCAAAAAGTGAAACTTGATAGATATATGTTTGGTTTTTGAATGCAACACATGATTCTTATAAATTTTAATAGAACTTGAATTATCACATAATATAGAAATAGGTTCATCATACACAACTTTGATATCTTTCAACATTTGTTTCATCCGCAATACTTGAGTACAATTGTTAGCAATAACAATGTATTCTGCCTTTGCAGTAGATAAACAAATGGTATTATATTTCTTACTTAACCATGAATTCAACTTATTTCTAAAGAAAAATGCACCACCACTGGTAATATTTATGTCATCCAGATCTCTTTCTCAATCAGTATCAGTAAAAGAATTCAAAGTAAGGTCATCCTCTTTAGGATACCATAGGCCAAAATCAATTGTTCCCTTCAAGTATCTGAAAATCCTTTTCGTAATTATCACATGAGATTCTTTAGGACAAACTTGAAATTTTGCAACAATGCATACAACATTCATGATATCAGGTCTATTTTGAGTCAAATACAACAATCCACCAATCATGGATATGTATCTAGTCTATTTTTTCGTAGGAGAATCATCATTTTGAGTCAACTTACATCTAGTCACCATAGGTGTACCAATTGGATTAGAATCTTCCATACCAAACTTCTTTAGCAATTATTTTACATACTTGGACTGAGATATAGAGATCCCTTTATCTAACTGAGTAATTTGCAACCCCAAAAATAATTTCATTTCATCAATTGATCATAGACATTTCATACTCACTTTGCATCTCATCAGAAAACTTCATGCACAAACTATCATCTCCTCCAAAAATAAAATCATCGACAAAGACTTCAACAAAAAAAATCTTTATCATGATCAATCTTGAAATATAAGTTACTATCAACAGTACCTTTTTTAAACCAAAGCTTCAACAAATACGTGTCCAATCTGGAATACCGTGCTCTTGGGGCTTGCTTAAGTCCATACAATTCTTTCTTCAATCGAGAAACCATATCTCTCTGATCAGCCAATTGAAATCCATCAAGTTGCTCAATATACACTTCTTCATCCAATTCACCATTTAGAAATTTTGACTTGACATCCATCTAATAAACCTTGTAATTTTTGAAAACAACATAGGAAAGAAATAGTTTGATAGCTTCAATTCTAGCAACAGGAGCAAAAGTTTCTTCAAATTCAATTTCTCCCATCTGAGAATATCCTTTACACACCAGTCTTGCTTTGTTTCTAACAACTTCACCTTGTTCATTCAGTTTATTTTGAAAGATCCATTTAGTTCCAATTACATTTTTGTCCTTAGGTCTAGGAACAAGATTCCATGTATTATTCTCAATTTTTTATATTTCTTCTTTCATTGCCTCCATCTAGTGTTCATTTTTGCATGCGTCATTGGCATTGTTAGGCTCAGTCTTTGAAATCAAATAGTACTCTTCTATAATTCTTCTTCTAGTATGAACACCTTTGTTCTTATCACCTATAATCTGATCTTCTGAATGATTTAGTCTTACATACCTTGGAGTCTTAGGCTGTTCTTGAACTTTAGGCTCTTGTGATCTTGCTTCTGCACTTTCACTAGTTTCTTCCTCTTGATTTTCATGATTCAGCAGATTGATTTGAACTTTCTTTCCTTTATCTGAATTGTCATTTTGATCATCCAAATCATATCCATAGGCTTTGGATGGTCTAAATGTGTCTTCATCAACCTTTACATTAGCACTTTCAACTACTTTCCTTAATCTCTTATTGTAGCACTGATAGGCATTACTTTTCATAGAATAACCAAGAAAGATTCCTTGATCACTTCTAGCATCAAACTTTCCTATATCTTCATCTCTTTTGATATAACATTTACTTCCAAAGATTTTGAAGTATCTAACAATAGGCTTATGACCAAACCATAGCTCATAAGGGGTCTTACCAGTATCACCTTTTATATACACTTAGTTGGGAGTGTAAACAACAGTACTCACGGCTTCTCTCCAGTAGATATGAGGAACGTTTCTTTCTGGCATCATAGTCCTAGCAGCTTCTTGAATTGTTTTATTCTTCCTTTCCACAACTCCATTTTGTTTAGTGGTCCACAAGGCGGATAATTATCTCTTTATCCCATGCTCTTCACATAAATAATTGAACTCATCAAAAGTGAATTCACCACCTCCATTTGATCTTAAACATTTAATCTTCAAACTTGTCTCTGTCTCAACCATAGCCTTGAAAATCTTGAATTTATCTAGAGCTTCAGATTTTTCCTTTAAGAAGGTAAGCCAGTACATCAATCTAGAATAATCATCAACGAGTAATATGAAATACATTTCTCCTTGTAAACTTATGATTCTAGAAGGACCACACAAGTTAGTATGCACAAGCTCCAATATTTCATTTGAACAATACTGTTTACTTCTAAATGAGACTCTAGTTTTCTTCCCTAATTGGCATTCCTTGCATATAGTGTTAGTAGGTTTTATCAACTTAGGAAGATCTCTCACTACCTAGGTAGAACTTATCTTGATAATATTGTCAAAGTTTACATGCAACAATCTTCTATGCCACAACCAACTTTTATCAACTTGAGAAATTAGACAACTTTTACCAACAATACTTAGGTGAAAGATATTACCTTTTGTTTTTGTACCAGATGCAATCACATTTCTAGAATTCCCTAATATTTTACACTTTCCATCCTTGAATTGAAGATTATATCCCTTGTCAACCATCTATCCAACACTTAAAAAGATTGTTCTTCAAACCTTCCACATATAAAACATCATCACTATTATTCTTAGCATTATAAGAAATGCATCCTCTGTCATGGATTACACTAGATTTTTCATCACCAAATCTTACAACACCACTATCATACTTTTCCAAACTCACAAATTTACTTTTATTACATGTCATGTGATGAGAGAATCCACTATCGATCACCCATTCATCTTTTTCTTTAACTTGGGCAGCTAGAGCTTTCTCCGCATTCATTCAACTAGTAGATTCAGTAGGTACCATATTACTTTCCTTGATAGAAATAAATACAAACTCATCCTCACTTACATTCCCTTTATCAAATTCATCATTTGTCACACCTTCATAAATAGAAAAATAACACTTTCTTTGGAATCTAGGCTTGTTAGATCTTGGCTTAGGAACCCTTTCAGGACACCTTGAGGCAAAGTGGCCTATCTTATTGCAAGAAAAAAATTTAAGAGGAAATTTCCCTTTATACTTACCTTCTCCTTTGGCTACTCTCTTGACAAGAAGTGCTTCAAACTCATCTAGATTTCTCTCTTCTTCTTCAATCTCTCTCATTTCCTACTCATATTTGGACATTTTTCTAGAATAAATTTCTCCTAGATCATATCTCTACTTGTCTTTCCTAGATATAGTAGGTTTAAATGTAGATTCGGTCTTAGGAAGAGATTCACCAAACTCACTTAACTCAAAAGAAGCAAGCTTACCAATCAACATGTCTCTGGTTACATTTATCACAGTTCAGATCTCCTCAGTAGAAGCAACTTTGCATTTGGATGCACCAAACAAGGATCTGAGCACTTTAGCAACAATCTCTGATTCTTCCAATGTTCCACCAACACATCTGATACTACACACAAGTTCATTCACTCTCTACGTAAAATAAGTAATGTTCTCATCTTCACCCATTCTCAATGTTTCATATTTCCCTTTTAGGATCTACAACTTAGCAATCTTCACATGTGTATCACCTTCATACAAGGTTTCCAACTTTTTCAGATCTCATAAGCAGTCTTTAGCTCCATTACATTTTTCATTTCAAAATCACTTAGAGCACTCAACAAGGTAAGTGCAGGATCATCATGGAAAAAATAGGCCCTTAAGTGGCGATGAAAATTCAAAAAATTAGAGTTAGGGAACTTGACGTAAAAATTTGAATAAGTTATCTATATTATTTCAAAAATATGTAAGAAAATAATATGTAGCAAATTGAATGTAGTTTCTAAACTACTAGGTTTATTTTAAAAAATAAAAATCTATTTGGTGAAAATTTGAAATTTCAATGCAATAGTACATAAATTTTAGGGAAAAAATAAGGTGTTTGTCTAACCACCCTAACCACAATAAAATGATAATATTTTTTTATAAGATTTTATATATAAGTAGAGGACTCATGTCCCGATGTGATGCATATTTTTTTGCAATTTGTTTCCAAGTAAATAATAAATTATGAAATTTTTATTACAACTTTTGAAAAATATAAAAACTTGTATGTCTAACCACCTTAACTTGGTCAAAACTTCATGAAATTTAATTCTTATTTTTAATCCTATAGTATGTGAAACATAGAATGTGATGCATGTTTCAGATTCAAAAAATAGGATACTGTTTGAAAGCTATAGATGTTTTTCAATCAGAAAATGAAGAAATTTTTTCGCAATTCAAATAGAAAATGAATAATAATTATTTATTAAATTCAAAGTAAAGCATAATTTATATTGGTGGAAAGTTGATATCTCCTTTAAAAACCCTTTCCGTTTCATCAATTTTGGGTACAAAAAAGGTTGTCAGCCACATGGGCCATCATATCACTTATATATCACCACTTTTTGGCCCATCATGATCCTGCACATACCCAACAATGATTCATTATCCTTGATATTATACTCGACTTCCTTAATTTAACCTGCAGTAGGACCATTCTGAGGTGGCCAGGTGCATGGAAATGGGTAGCCATTTCGTGGACACCCTTCAAAAAAAACTTTTGAAAAGCCATAATGCAAGCGCGTTATAACGTGCTCGCATTATTGCCTGTTAAAAGAAAAGAAAAAAGTGAAAATCTATGATTTGTATTTCGACTATTTTTTTCTTGCAAACACAACCAAAAATCCCATATTTTCATGCTCGCATTCTAGGACGAGAAATTCAACAATTTTCTTCACCAACAATTTCTATTTCTTCATAATGATGGTGCCATGACAAGGAGGAGGTGTGAGAGGTAAGGATTTTGTGGTTTTTATTTTGAATTAGTTAGTTTTAGGTTGAATTTGATATATATTTGTTTGAATTTTTAGGAGATGCAAATCAACCTACAAACCCTCAAGATCCTCATCAGGAAAACCAACCAAATCCTCAAGATCAAAATCAACCACAACAACCTCCTCCACCAATCACTCAACCCCCTCCTAGCACTCAACAAAATTTAATGAGTGAAATTGAGAACAACATAAAGAAAATTGTGGATTTGATTAGTAGGTTGAGTGATCCAAATGGTTCAAACATAGAAAGAATGACCCTAGAAAATTCATTGAAAGATATATTAAAAAAAATTAGATTCAATCAGCAAAAAAATAACTAGATGGCAAGATAGGAGGCAAGCGGCTAGGGATTATTATGCAAATAAACTATCATACAAATATGTAAAGGATTTAAAAATTACAAAGGGTGATGTGTGCTCATTATTCACCGAACCACACACAAATCAAAATATTACCCTCAATGTGAAGAGGTTTCCTATCCATTGGTGCCACGACCAATAGACTAGGGACCAATTTTATGGTAGGTGGTACATGGTCTTCAATTACCGACTATGCAACAATTGTGAGGTCCTACAATATTTCCTTAGAAAAGTAAATAGTGAGTTCATATTGAACAAAATCCAAAATTATTTTGATATGAGGGATTTCCAGGGGAGAGGTGGGGGTCAGCTTAGGATAGACTTGGTGCATAGTTGGATCCTATGCAGCAAGGTAGATGAGCTCTTGCTAGGCCACCTTGTGAGCACGTTGTTATGCCTTCCATCATGAAGGAAAGTGCTAAAATAGAGACATTGTAGGTGATCAACACTTTGACCCAAAGTGTCATCCATCATACTAGCCCTATTCTACAACACCATCCAGGGGAGTCTTCAAGTGGTGGCCTTCGAACACATGTGTGTCAATCTTGTGGGGCTACTTGTTCATATGACCCCATCGACACTCAGGAGACCAGTATGCAAGATCCATCTACAACTATGGAGATGGAGAGGGCAACTGACATTTTGCATCAGGAATATGGCACTGATAGTTAGGTAAAAGTTAGTGCATGTTCATTGAATTTAATTTATTAAATTTTGATTTTGAAATGCAAGATTAACTAAATTTTTTTATGATTTTAATAAAATTGCAGAGTCACAGTGTTGAGACTGGATACACTGGCCCCCCACCAACTTATTTTTGTAGTACACCTATCGCTAGGGTATGCAACTAGTAAACAATTATAAATTTATTGCATGTTAATAGCATTTTTTACGAATGGTAATTTAATATGCCATTTTGGATGTTGAACGGGCTAATATTGGAGGTTTTGATGGAACACTTCCTAGCGGTGATGGATTTACTCAAACCTACACGAAGGTAATAGAATAAAGAGTTTAACTAATGAATCAACTACTTAATAGATTTGTGTAGTTTATATGCACATTGTTGATTACATTGAATAATTTCTTGTTTTATTTCAAGTTGTTGCAAGACGAAACACCTCTGAATGTGACGAGGGAAATGGATATTGGTGTGAAATCTGCTATACAATCCTCGATGGCTCTAACATGCGAGGTATGAGGAAAATTAGTAAATTTCAATTTACATTTGTAGTTATAGATGTTAGTTAGTGAAAAATAAAACCATTATTGATTCACGTAGTTTAATTTTTGTTTTTATGGTTTATACAGGGCTTGAGCACGCCTGAGCATGGGCATGAGAATATTTCCCTCATGGAGAGAGATCATGAGATGGCAGTAAGTGATTATTTTGTCAAATATATCATTTTTTAATTTCTATATATTCATGTCTTTACTTCTTATTGTAACAATTAAAACTTCACCATGAACTAAACCCTAGGAGGAGCAATAGGAGGACTCCTCAAGTGTAGCAAAAATGAGTGACAGACCTATCACCATCTGATTGAAAAGGAAAGGGAAAGATTTTATTTCTAGGGCATGGAGAGCAATGACTTTTGATTCTAGAGCCCTTTTTTGTATGCCTACATGGTAGTTTTGTACATATTTGACATTGTATGCCTATATGGGATTCTTGTAAGCCTATATGGCTATTTTGTACATATATTTCATACTTATATCGACATATATTGATGTATTCCTACATGGCTATTTGGTTAAACAAATATCTTTTATCGATGCCTATCCATATTTGTATTCTAAATTGATGGTTCAATAGATATGAGTTACGTATATTCAAGTGTATACTTTACAAATTATGTGTATACTTTGTGACTTACATGCGTTCGAATGTATACTTTGTGGCTTACATGTTTTCATGCATATACATTGTATTCGTGCATATACTTTGCATTAATTTGTGTATACTATGTATTCGTGTGTATACTTATTGAGGCTTACGTGTTTTTGAGTACTTGCGCTTCCCTTATTGACATGTAGATGCTTGACCTATTCATGTGTATAATTATTAATTAGTTAGCCCTAGCATTGATCATTGTTGTCCTTCATGGTTTGTATTGAATATTAATTGATTGATGCTAATCAACTTTATCTAAAAGGAAAAAACACGTTTACAATTGGAATTCCATGAAATGATTCATAAAAAGATTCCAATATGTTCTTGATGTGTCACTATCGAAAGATTTATATGTCAATTTTTTGTAATATTATTTCTTGTATATGAAATGGACTCAGGAGAAAGCAAGTTATAATTTATAATACAAAAAATAAATGGACTCAACATTGTCCTAGACCCTCCGAATAGGTCTATTTAACAAAGAAACATGCTCTCAATCACTCTTTAAATTGAAAAGCACCATTGGTGATGTAAAGTGGCTCAATGAAGTTTTGATTTCACATAACTTCTCTTAAATATGCCCATTAAGACTCCAATATTCACTTGACTCGATGATAAGAACTCTCCTATTCCTTTATGGTTTTGCACCAAACCACTGCCAAAATAAATCCAACTCAACCCTCTTTCAATCCATGTTAGCCTTGGGACCGTACAGGAAGCTATAGGTTATACCAAGTATGGGATCAACAAGTTTGTATCAAAAATCTAAAAACAAAGAACAATGTGAATAATTCTTATTAGATCTTCTCCAAAAGTTCATCAACAACCTCCATTCGAGCCTCCCAAGGCTTGACATAGTGTTTTACACCCTTCTCTAACTGATCCAAGCCCTCAACTAACTAAAAACCAACTTTCAAAATAAGTAACCGTTGCATTTCAAATTTGTTGCTTTAAGCAACTTACAAATTTGCAACTTTGGACTCCTCCAACCTAATGAGAACATCTAATGACCTCTAAACCCACACAAATGGCTTACAAATAGCCTTATTACATCAAAAAAACTCCATTCTTTCACAATCATATACAAATTCACAAATTTTCCTTCAAAGGCTACGAAGACAACTTCTAGTGCAAGATTCAAATTTTCACATTTTTTTATCACTAGACCCAAAAGTCACCCTAAAACATACCTAATGGCCTTAATTGACCTTATTCAAGACAAAGAATGCTCAAATTACCCATAATAACCTATTGACTAGCCTATTCACCATAAGATAATCACTAAAACCACTGAATTAGACCTTCTTCATCAAATGGAGGAACAAGGTGCTCTACACCAATGATCATACTCTTTTTGTGTGGAATACTTGTAATTCTCAACCATTGTTTGTATGTTTCTCTTTTCCAATGTTTTGCATGCCATCATAAGAGATCAAACCGGTTCAACGCAAGTCTTATCAATTCCATGTGTTTGGGTGCAAAAGAGGACCATTCCTAATGTAAACCTACCTATTGGGATGCATTGGAGCAGTTAGTTTGGTAACAAAAATTTTAAAACGAAAGCTGCACCACTTTGCAACTTTGCACAACTTGAATTTGATACTTTTTCCATCAAGTGAAAATCCATCGCCACAGGAAAACACTCGGAGATAGCTAAAACTAGGAGAGGTTTTTTTAGAGGGGCACAATCCGATCCTATAGGATTAGACAAGAAGATACTAAGCATCACGATGTCCGAGTAATAGCATGCTGAAGTTTGCAGACATTTTGCACTTTGGACCCTTCAGGGATCGATCTGGTGGAACATAGATCAGAGCGATTCCATGTGTTTCGGTGTGAAAGAGGACCATTCCTAGCATAAAAATACCTATTCGGATGTGTTGGAATAGTCTGCTTGGTCACACAAGTTGCAGAACGAAAGTTGCACCACTTTGCAATTTTGCACTGCTTGCATTTGATGCTTTTTCCATCAAGTGAAAATCTGCCACCATGGGAAAACCATTCCGAGATAGCCAAAACTGAGAGAGTTTTTGTAGAGGAGCCCAACACAATCCTTTAGGATTAGATGAGAATTTTCTAAGAAACACGGTATCCGAGTAATAGTATTGTGAATTTTGCAGCCATTTTGCACTTTAGACCCTTAAGGGATCGATCCGGTGGAACATAGCTCCAAGCGATTCTGCATGTTTCAGTACAAAACAAGACCATTCCTACCAAAAAAATACCTATTCCAATGTGTTGGAGAAGTTATTTTGGTCACACGAGCTGCAGAGCAAAAGTTGAACCACTTTGTAACTCTTCACAGCTTGAATTTGACACTTTTTCTATCAAGTGAAAATACGTCGCCATAGTAAAACCACTCTGGGATAGCCAAAACCGAGAGAGGTTTTTCTAGACGAGCCCAACATGATCTTGTAGAATCAGACAAGAAGTTTCTAAGTGTCAAGGTATTTGAGTAATAGCATGTTGAAGTTTTCAACCATTTTCCCCTTTGTACCCTTAAGGGATCGATCTGGTGGAACATAGCTCGAAGTGATTCCACGTGTTTCGGTGCAAAAGAGGACCATGCATAGAATAAAAAAACCTATTTAGACATGTTGGAATAGTCTGCTTGGTCACAAAAGTTGCAGAATGAAAGTTGCACCACTTTGCAACTTTGCACTGCTTACATTTGATGTTTTTTCCATCAAGTGAAAATCCCCCGCCATGGGAAAACCACTCTAAGATAGCCAAAACCGAGAGATGTTTTTGTATAGGGGCCCAACGCAATCCTGTAGGATCAGACGAGAAGTTTCTAAGTGTCATGTTATCCAGGTAATAGCATGCTGAAGTTTATAGCCATTTTGCACTTTGGACCCTTAAGGGATCGATCTAGTGGAACATAGCTTAGAGTGATTCCGTATGTTTCGGTGTGAAACAAGACCATTCCTAGCATAAAAATACCTATTCAGATGCATTGGAGTAGTTAGTTTGGTCACACAAATTGCAAAGAGAAAGTTGCACCACTTTGCAACTTTGCACAACTTGAATTTGACACTTTTTCCATCAAGTGAAAATTCGTCGCCACGGCAAAACCACTTTGAGATAACGAAAACCGAGAGAGGTTTTTCTAGAGGGGCCCAATGCAATTTTTTAGGATTATACAAAAATTTTATAAGTGTCATAGTATTCGAGTAATATCATGCTGAAGTTTGCAGCCATTTTGCACTTTGGACCCTTAAGGGATCGATCCGGTGGAACATAGTTCAAAGCGATTCCACATGTTTTGGTGAAAAAGAGGACCATGCCTAATGTAAAAATACCTATGTGGATGTGTTGGAATAGTTGGCTTGGTCACACAAGTTGCAGAACGAAAGTTGCACCACTTTGCAACTTTGCATTGCTTGCATTTGATGCTTTTTTCATCAAGTGAAAATCTGCCGCCATGGGAAAACCACTCTGAGATAGCCAAAATTGAGAGAGGTTTTCTTAGAGGGACCCAATTTGATCCTTTAGGAATAGACAAGAATTTTCTAAGCCTCACGGTAAATTTTTCATGCCATTTTGCACTTTGGACCCTTAAGGGATCGATTCGGTGGAACATAGCTCAAAGCGATTCCGCGTGTTTCAGTGTGAAAAAAGAACATGCCTACCATAAACATACCTATTCAGACACATTGGAGTAGTTAGTTTTGTCACATGAGTTCCAGAGTGAAAGTTGCACCACTTTGCAACTTTGCACAACTTGAATTTGACACTTTTTCCATCAAGTGAAAATTTGCCGCCATGACAAAACCACTCTGAGATAGCCAAAACCGAGAGATATTTTTGGAGAGGGACCCAACATGGTCTTGTAGGATCAGACAATAAATTTCTAAGTGAAATGGAATAAGTTTTATGAGGTTTTTGTTGCTGCCCCTATAGATTTTGATGGTAAAGGGCATGAAAAATGACGTTTCACCCTAGGGTTTGATAAAATATTGCATGTAGAGGTTGGGTGATTGTATTTTGAGTTTTTGCAGGTGATTTTAAGAAGGTCTAAGGAAGTGGCATGTTCTAGTAAGGTTTGGAACCATTCCTTTCAATAAACCCTCCTTATACTAACATAAAATAAGGGTTTTGGTTTGGCATGGTGGAGTGAGTTTGTCCTGAGAAAAATTATGGATCTGAGGTTTTTGATACATGATAATTATTGCCCCAACAAGTTAAGGGGGTTCTTGAATGTTTAAAGGTATGTTCCTTTTTAAATTAGGCCTAGTTAGCCTAATGAGGACAACAAAGGTCATTTTTTATGCACATGTTCGAAGATAGTCACTGTTGATTTTGAAGTATGTGTTGTAACTCAATAATAGCTATCTAGATCAGTAATTTTTTGTTAAGTCATTTGAGAAGATTTTTGCAAAACACCATTTGGAGCCACTTTTTTCACTTGAAAATTCATCATAAAACCCTTTAGCAGCAACTCCACCTCTGTTTCTTAAATTCCCCTGCACAAATAAACACACACACACCTAAAACATCCTAATTCGACCTTACATGCTTTATATCACTTCCCTAATCACCTAATGACCTCTTTGAGACTTTGAATACATTATATATGATCTTTACATGACCTTGTTCACATTGTTTACATTTCAAAATTCAAATTTTGCAAATTTTCTTATTGAAGGCATTTACAGAACAAGGTGCTACTGCACCAAACATGAACTCCAAAATTACAATATTTGAGTAAATCTCATTATGTAAGTAAATATCATTACAATGCCTTAGGTACTTCGTTCTCACAAATCTTTTACAATGTTACTCATACATTCAAGATTCTCTTTAAATGTCTACATCATAGGTACTCATTATGAGGTTAACTACAATTGAGTAACTTGAGATTCCCTCGCTAAGCTTCACATGCTCTTTTATAATGGCTTGAAATAAAAATTTAGATTTGTCAAGATCTTCAAAATAAGGATGTTGCATTGCTTTTTTGGCTGAGATTCTCTTTGATGGCTCATAAATTAGCATTTTATGCAACAAGAGATCAATCAATTTTTAGTAGTTTACTTACAAATACACAAAGTAAAAGAGAAAAAGAAAGAGAATCTAGAATGGAAATAAAATAAAAATAGATGGAAGGCACTGATAGATAGGCATACAGGTCTCACAACTCAGTCACTCTTGGTCATACATATTCACTGGGAATTCCAACATACCTATTGCACACAACATCTCTCATGAATAGAGTAAGTTGAAATTTTAGATGCTCTTATAATGTCTACATCATAGCTACTCATTATAAGGTTAACTTCAAATGAATAAGTTGAAATTCTCTCACCAAGATTTGCACACACTTTTCTAATGGCTTAAAATCATGATTGAGGTTTATCAAGATCATCAAAATAAGGATGTTGCATTGCTTTTATGACTGCCATTATCTTGGATGGCTCATATATCTGCATTTTTTGCAAGGGGACACCAATCATTGTTTAGTATGTGCATACAAGTATAATTAATAAGAACCAATGTGCATATACTTACAAATTAATCCAACAAATCATCTGGGTCTTCTCTACTCTTTATTGTGTCAATTATTGCCTCATGGTCAGACTCACTGATCTTCCACAAGGTCTTGTTCAAAGGTATACCCCCATACTTGGTCAAATGAACATTGGATGCCATGACAAGTTTTGAGTAATGAAGAATCTTATGATGTGTGTCAAAGTCCTGAAATAGCCAATGTTTAACACTTGAATGTGGGTACCTTCTAAGCCATGTTCTAGTAACCACAACTGAGCTTGTAGGGTATTCAATGTTTTCTCCATCTATAACTGGGGCCTCCAATCTGTTTTTGGTCTCAACACAATGACACAAGTAATATTGTGTTCCCTCTTAATTGTCTTCATCTGCAATAACTGCATAAACATGCCCTGCATTGATATGTGCAAAAAATATCATGAAACTTTTCAACACTATGAATACAATACAAAGTAAGATAACAATATGGAATTTTAACAACTAAACAAGTAGATATATCACCTAGTTGAACTACATTTGATACATGGTCAAAGTCAATCGATGATTCCATTTGTGTCAGTTCCAATGTCATCAAAGGGTGATACATGTGAAGTTTGCTAAGATAACTTGTCAACCATTTTTCAACCCACTCCCCTAACTCACAATCATTCTAGGCTTACATTATACATGAAGAGAAAAAGAATGCCATATTTCATGTATCGATACTCCATGAACCTGCATTTGAGCTAAGGAAAAAGTGTACCTCACTTGATCTTGTTAGTGTACAACAGTCTTCAAATGGTGCAATGTTAGTATCATCCATCAACCAAAAAAATCTACGAACTGAAGACGTAACTTGATTACTTGGACCCATTGAATCATTATACCACTCGATGATTGACTTTCCATCTATCAACTTTTCACTATCTTTATACTTTAACTCTTCTCATGCTAATGCTCTTTTTACACATGATCCTGCACCATCATGCTCCCCCTTTCCATGTCCGGCCTCACAAAAGTTCCATATATGTTGAACACCTGTAGTGACATGCATCTTGCACAACCACTGTAAAACATCTAGAAGAAATCTTGCACAAACTCTGGACAATGCATGTGATCATCACTAATGTAAAATTGGTACTCCCTCAATACCTTCCTTTGGTCATCTGTACTATTAGATGCATGAATGAATGCTATGTGCACAAATATCAAAACCTGTGTGGAGTTGTAATATTGTGATTGCACCTCACGTTGTGGTTGTAGAGTGTAATTCTCTAGAAATTCAACCACTGATACTATGCTTCCAGCTAGAAAGGTGTCCTTGCATAGCTTGAATTGTGTGTCCAATCATCAGGCTTTATGGGTATGCATTGCATACTCAAACAGTATATTGTCACAAAATGTGGACATACAATAGTACACCGAAATCTTCCTAATAACCAAATGACACCTTTTTTCTTGAGACCCATCTTTTGTAGCATATTCTATTATTTTATACTTCCTGAAATCTACTAGTTTATGTCCCACCTCATCTGTGCTTTCCATATGTTGACCTACTGGCATACGCTGGAAGCCACCACAACACTTGCATGAACCATCTAAGAATGTTATCCTATAGAATATCTAGCCATCCTCTATTTCACATAAATATTTTGATAAGAACTCTCTTGAAGATTTTGGTGGGGCTTCTATGCAACAATCCTACAAAACATCGGTAGTATGCAAATCTAAACATATAGAATGATAAAATCATAATTGTTAGAAAATTCAATATGTAGTCTACAACAACAAGTAGTGCATGTGTGATTTATCTTGACATAAAAAGGTGTAAGAATTTCAAAAAATATTTGAGAAATACTAATTTGAGGATAATCATTTTCAAATTTTTGAAAAAATTGGGTTTGAGTCATATCCAAAAAATGCTTTGGATGTGGCTCATGATTCTGACTACCAATTCTCCTTCTTACCACATACCTTTGATTCATCGATGAACTTGTGTTATTCTTCCAATACTCTTCAATTAGTGTTCTCAAGACTTCGACAACTTCTTTGTATTTTTTGGGACAGTCTCCCAGGGAATGCCCATAATTCATTTGAATCATTTCCCTCAATTCTTTGTCGCCTTTGAATGGCTCTTGATAAAGTTTTTCTACTAATTCTCATTTGTTCACTCATCTTTCTAATGACACGAGCTCTCTTTGTTTGATAGCTTACCAAAGTAGATGTAATGACACGTCGGGTGACATTACTATCCTTTGAGCATGAGTTCTTACCCACACTCTCATAAGCATCCATTAGATTATTCACAATAGTGTGTTCACTCGATGCATTTGATGTTCTCAACCCAAGAGTCTTCATGATGTTCCTATACTTTACACCTCACATCATTTCAACAAATAGTTGACATCTTGCAGTCTCATTTATCCTTTCACAGACATTCCCAAATCTTATCAGTATATCTTCTACAAGTGTGTGTTGAAATCTTACCTTCCATGTGCTGCAAAATCTCATCATCAATATTAATCAAATACTTTTTCTTTCTATGCAAAATTCTAGGTGGTTTTCTCCTAGGTACATACATCTCAACATTAGGAATTTCATCAATATTTAATTGAGGTGGGCTAGATTGCGTACCTTCGATCAAGGGTGGAGAAGAAGACATAGCTTGAGGTTCACATAGGGATGATGGCATACCTTCTTTGTCAAATCTGAGTGATGATGTACTCTCAACTTGAGATGTGTTGGATGGTGTCCAATAATATCCACTTATGGTATATGGTGTCCCTCCATATTCACTTGCAGTAGATGGTGTCCATCCATATTCACTTGTGCTAGATGGTGTACCTCCATATTCACTTGTGCTAAATGGTGTCCCTTAATATTCACCTGTCGTAGAGGGTGTGTCTCCAACTATGGTATCTAAATGTGTCTTACGACGATGCTTTCGCATTTGTGCCTATTGTCTTGCCAATTCCCATTCTCTTTTTTATGGTTGAGGTTCCTCTACATGTGAACCGTAAGTATGTAAGATGGCTTCACCAGTCTGACCTGCTGTGCCAACAAGTAGGTAGGGTTTTGGTAACTCTACAATATGGTGTTTAATAAGGGCATTCCATTCGTGGGACACTATCCAACATCGACAAAAGTACATTTTTGTCCATCTCATCGGAATAGTGCACGTGATTCTTGGGCTTTCCCCAAGAATCCACTTTTATATACCGCTTGGAAGTCGCTTGGCTTTAGTGTGCTATCGGTCTGAGTCGTCTTGGGGTGAGTACTTTTTCCCACCAAGACAAGCCCAAGTTCTAGAGTTAGTAACCATTTCTCTTACACCTAGGATCGCACGAATGTGCAAGGGGAGAGGATACTTCAGTATACCAAATCATAAGGGTTTGAAAATTGTGCTTTCGCACCAAACAAAGAAGATAGTGATTCTTTTTAATCCAAACGATGTTATCTATCTACCAAACATAAAAAGTTCTTTTTAATCCCCATGATACTTATCTATCTAGCAAAAAAAAAACTTGGTAAATAAATAAACACAAAGGCATTAGGTCCTGCATGAAAAATTTTTAGTAGTTCATTCTTGTCTTCAGCTTTCGTCTTGCAGAAAATATTGTCTTCGATTTTTTTTGTCTTCTATGCTTCATCCTACAAACATTATGTTGTTCTCTCTTAACACAGCTGAAACAAACATTAGCGAAAATCCCCAAAACACAAAAAAGATGGATAAAATAAAACGCGGATGTATGGAATTCAATAAAAAAGTGAAAAATGTTTACTAGCCATATGTGCCTTTTGGCGCCACAGATGCGGTTCAGGTTGACAGGCAAATGCAGTTCGCTAATTTTCTGATAGGCGGATGCGGTTCACGATTTTGTTGATAGGCGGATGCGGTTCAGGACTTCATAGATGCAGTGCATAATGACAGATGCGTCTCTATTTTCAGCATATGTGGTTTGTAATGCAGATGCAATGGTGTGTTGAATAGATGCGGTGCGCCATACAAAAAACTTGCAAAAATGAAAAACAAAAAAATGGAAAACACAGAAAACAGAAAACAAAAGTTCAGCGAATTGGATGTGTGTTCAGATTGGGTTCACCAAATGTAACATTAGAATAAATCTGTAAGTCAATCTACAACTAGAATGAACAATTGTTAATCCTAATCTAAATCAATATTAATCTAAAATCAAACAATAAAGAATGAATATGAAAACATAATAAAAACTAAACAACTGAATTGAATTGATCTCACCAAAAACACTTTCACTCCTTCGAATTATCTCCATTGCTCTTCTCCATTTTGTTGTTTCTTTGTTCTTGCCCTCAGATTTTTCAGTATTGATGCAAGCATAACCATGTTGAATGTCTCAGCAAAATATCAAAGATAAGCTTCTTCCCAAAAGTGTATGATTTTGGGAGGAGGAATAATGATGATGATCGGCGATTTTATAGCTTTTGGGTTTTCGAATGATCGGCTCACATTGAAAGAGAGATTGACGAATGAGATTGATGAATGCCATGCGATGTCAGTTTTGTGTTAGATAGAACGTGAGTTAGAAGTTTAGGTAAGAATATTCAAAAATAGAAGAGATAGACTTTGATTGTCAAAGACAAAGTTGGAACTCGAAGATGAAGAATGCATTTGAATGCATACATGCATATGAGTTAGAACTAGTTAACTGACTAGTTGTGACGGAGAGTCTTCTCGCAGAGATAAATAGGTGTTGAATCCGGAGATAACTAGAGAACTAAAAATAGATCTTGAGTCAGAAGGTGAGTAAATGATTAGATAACTGATAGAAGAATGTGACATAAACAATTTAAATAAATGAATTAAATGTTAATTTAATTCAACATTCGAAAATGAAAGATTAAATTAAATAAATAAAGTAATTTATTTAATTTGACTGTTGAAAAGGATAAATGGAATAATTAAATAATAAATATTTAATTATAGATAAAGGGGGTTAAATGAATAATTAAATAAATATATTTAATTATAGTTGAATAAGTATGATAAAGAGGTAATTAAATAATAAATTATTTAATTGATAGATAAAAGGGGGAAGAATTAATTAGTTAGCAATGTAATAAAATAAATATAATTTATTTAATTAATCAAGTTGAACAAAGGTTATTAATGAATTAATGAAATAATTAAAAAGGGGAATTTAATTAATAGAGGAAATATATGTTAGAAAGGTTAATTAAATAATTAACATTATTTAATCATGACAATGGACTATAGAAAATTATGTTGAATGTGTACTTGCAGGCCTAGACCAATTTTCGGTGTCTATAGCTCCTAAAAAATGTATCCATTCAAGTTAACTGAAAAATATATGTCATTCAAGGCTTTATTTAAATAATAGTTACAATCATTCTGTACAAAAGTTAACCTAGCATAGACAAATGTTACATGATTTATTTCAATCCAAAATTCCTTAAAGAAAAGTGGTAACGTGGCATGCCATGATTGCAAGACAGGCTCAAAATGGCATTGTGAGTGTTTGATAAATTTGTGGTGCAAGAGCACCTTGACAATCTATGCTTCCATTTTGAAATTTGATTCAATTTTGGGTATCTCCATGTTTTAATAGGTCATTAAAGATATTTTCCATGTATGGGAATCAATAGGAGGTTTAACGTTTAAGTCCAATTTGTATTTTATAAATTTGTCACTATTTGCAAACGTTGCACAAATACAAAATTGTGAAAAGTTACAAAAACTATGAAATAGGGAAGGTGAAAGGTCATATGGGCTTATTTTCACTTGGAGGCACTTTGAAGTTGATAAGAAATGTATTTAATTCCTTTATAATACCTCATGTACACTTGGAAAGTTGTGGGTGATTGAATATCTGATTTTGAATGAATAAACACAATGTTTTTCTATATTTCCTTCAGAATTTCATTGTTTCAAGCTCTTGTACGAATTTTTACCAAAAATAATTCTTGGTTGGATTTTTTTAAGTGTTTTCATAGTCAATAACCTCCCACATACAATTTTTTTCATGCATTTTTCTTAACGTTTGAGTCAGACATTGCAATTTTTCTCTAAAATTTTCAAACCCTCTATTAGGGTAAACAATGAACTTGAGAAATTTTGTTTCTCCCATTATACTCAGTGAAAGTTCTCAATTTTGGTGTAAAAACTCCTTGTGGAATTTAATTTCATATTTCAAAAGTTACCAATCGTATGATGAGGACTAATGTGTGAAGAAAATAATTTTTCTTGACTATAAAACTGTGTTCAGATTGGTAAAATAGGGAATTCTGAAGGTTAGAGCTTAGGGTTTATGGAAATGTGTTTTTAAATGAACTTATAATGGACTTATAAGCTTGGTTAGATCAAATGAAAGGTATTTTATGTATTGGTTGTGAGGGTTTGGTGTTGGGGGTAGAAAAACCAATAACCCCTGTTTGCACTATGGTTTAGTTAGACTTATTCTCAGACTGAAACAACTAGTTTACAAGAATTTTCTCTAAAGGACCTAATATCCATCTTATAATATATTTTGTATGAGGGAAATGGGTGTCCAAAATGAGTATCATAGTCTGAAGTGTGTGCATGGTTTGGGAGATACATGTGACAGTTTGTAGATGCTTGGCTATTAGTAATGTGGACATTCAACAAAGGAACTAAGTTTGTGTGTAAGGGAAGAATTCTAAAAGGTTTAATTTTTGTTGTAATAACTCAAACAAATATTTCTTAATCAAATAATGGTTTTGTTGTTCCTTAAGAATTATATTTTGTGTTTGTAAACAATGGTGCCATTATGGAAGATTTAAGACAACTTGTGAATGACATAATCATTGGTTGATATTTTGAGGAACCTAGTTGATTGTAATCAGTTATTTTCAATATTTTCAAGATGTTTTTAAGGTCCTTAAGGAATTGGTTACTTTTAATTCTAATTTGACTATATGAATCTAAATGACAAATTTCACTATTTTAGGGCCCAAATTAGCCAATTTTACAAAGGGACCCCCTCAAGAACCCACAACCAGGCCTCCATGACTAAAAATAGTCATTTAATAGGTTTCAAAACTAACAATTATAAAGGTTTGAGGACCCCAAGTACACATTCCATCAACAAGTTTCAAAACCCTTTCTACAACCTAAGAAACAAGGGTTTTTAAGCCTCCTTACTGAAACTCTACCTTCCAAAACATCCAAATTCAAATCAACTACCTAGAAACCTCTATATAGGTCCCCCCAAGCTTAAATAACCCTCATATTTCCTCTAGAAATGCTTCACCCCTCTTTCTTACATCTACACCATTATTTTCTATGAGAAAATAGGGTATTTCCTCTTAAACCAGCATCATTCATAAGGAAAATTTACACTTGTTCTTCTCTACTCTTAAGTAAATCATAAGTACATCCTACATGGTCACCCCACTGAGTCACAAAGAGTGCAATAGGTGGGATGACACCTAAGACATTAAATTTCCCTCAAACCCTTGACTGTCCAAGAACCCAGTTTCTAGAAATTTATGAATTTTGAAGATATGGAAAATGTACACTTTCGATTCGGCACACTTGATCCTGATTACTAACATCATTTCATCCTAAATTACACTCTTATATTATCATCACCTTCTATCTCTTAATTTAATAAATCATTATTTATTCGATTAAGTGTTTCTCCTCCAATGATTAAATTAATCAAATTAATTTAATTAACCATAAGTCTCTGTTTAATTAAATAATTCATTTTATTTGATTAAAATCTCTAAATTCCTCTTATTAAATTAAATAAATTAAACCTTATTTAATTTAATCTAGTAGTATCCCTTTTAGTTAAATAAATCAAATCATTTCCTCTCAATTCTGATTTAAATCAACCCATAAATTTAAGTCAAAATTGTCAAATCATCTAATCTTGCATTAAATTGATCAAATCTTGATTAATTTAATCCCAATCACTAAAATCCTCTAGAGAATGCAACTTGCACAATAAATCAATTACTTTGATTTATTTAAATTCTCTATTTTCCCTCACATGGCATCAAAAGGGAATATTCCCTCATTTGAATTCAAAAAGTCCAAGTGGACTTAGTCCTTCCAACAAGGCATTTAATGCCTCTTACATGTCTTTGACCTTGAGCCAAGTGACATTAAATTCATTTCCCTTCCCTCTTCAACAAGTCCTTTCACAAATTCTAATTCAAACTAAATTCATTTATTGGAACTTTGGCCAAAATGTGCACAACCATTAACCATTCACATCATGACATGTGGCACTCAACCATTGGATTGAAGTTTAATCTCACATTGCTCAAATCTCACTTTCTCTTCCAAATTGAAAGTTATAAATTGGAGGCTTCTCTCCTCATTATCCATCCACAATTTTCATGCAAAGTTACTCTCTCCAATTGAGAACTAATTTTGCTCATTTCATCCAACCATTCATCATCTTCAAGATTTGTAACAAGGTTATGCTCAAATCTCTTTGGAGATTTGACCATTTCTCAATCACTCAACATTGCAACATAGGAATTGGGAAAGGGCCAATTGCAATAATCCATTGGCATCAATTCCCCCATGGGATCATCATGCTATTTGCTTAAATAGGATTTACTTTCATATCATTCAAGTTTTGTTCTTCATTATGTTCTTCATTTCCTAATTTAAGTTTTAAATAAATGGATTTCATGGGGAATCTCTCATACTTGTTTGCATTCATTTGATCTAACATTTAACCATGTTTGTTGCTCCTGCGCATATACAAGTTTAGGGGTTCAAAAATTCCAAGCACAAAGTTCAATGAAAACCTCTTCAAAGGGAGCCAGATGAAAGTAGGAACATTCCTTTATGGAAGAATATCAATTTCACACCAGGACCTTCATTTGTCTTAAAAATTGCAAACATTGACAACTTTTTCTAAATAGGAAACATTATGAAACTTTGTTGTCCAAGACACCTAATACCACTCAAACACCTTTATTTCATCCCTAATACAACTTCTAGACTCCTATCTTGCACTTCCATTTACAATTTGAATAATTTTCCTTCAAATATTATATGGCAAAATTGACAATTTTCTGAAGCAAGAGTGCATACTTGCACATTTGATCACCAAACTCACAAAGTACCTAAATACATGAAAGATTGGTCTATTTAGACCTTATTTTCAATAAGATCTATGAAAAAGAATCTAAAAAATATTGAAATTACCCAAAGACCTTAAGACATACTGTCACCAAAGTAGATTTTGAAACATGGTTAGAGGTGCCCCTGCACCACGGGTTTTGAATACTACAAGGGGAAGCATGCTCAAAGGATGAATTTTGGTGAGATATTTGTAATGCGTATTTGGTTTATTTCAATCAATAACATGATGATTATAGTTTCTTGGATGTGTGGATAAAGTTTGGTAGTTACCTTCATGATTTGTTGTTATTTTTCCATGTAAGTTGTAGCATTGAGTTGTTGAATTATTGAATCATGAATGAATTGAATGGTTCTGAGTTTCTAATCATATTTATGCTATGTTACAATCAATTTTATGATGGTTAATCTAGTTTTTTGAGTCTGAAAAAGAGTTGAAACCAAGTTATAATGTTTTGATGAAAAGATGATTGAGTTTTTTCATTGATCTTCTTCAATTTAAGTTAGGGTCAGAAGTACCCTTGATGATTTGTGGATCCTGGTAGATGCTCTCCATCCAAATTAAAATGGTAATTGGCAAGTGTATATAATTGTGTAATTTAAAATGTGCATTGACAACGTAAGGTTATAATGACAAAAAAAAAAAGAAAGAAAGCCATAATATAATGAAAGAAAATGTGAAAAGACTTCACATACCTAAAATAGTAGACTTTCAAATGGAGGAGTTCAACCCAATTATGTAGTCTTAGCTTCTTCTTTCTTCAACCTCCACAACAATTTGACTTGTTCAAAAGCTTGTTCCCCTCCAAACTTCAATTGTATATTAGTTTTCAAAGGAATTCAAACTTCAATTGATATTATATGTCTTTCAACATGGAAACTCTATTATTTCATACACAGGTGGTAGAAATATGATGGAAAAGGTGATGGAATGTGAAAAATATGCTTGCACACTTCACAAAATCATCAAAAAGACACTTTTTGTCAGAGCACATATAGAACTAGGGGAATATGCAGACTGTGGGCCTTGAAATCATGGGTATATAGAGGTTTTGTACCATTTCTAGTGGATTAAACAACATGCTCGCATTATAATGTGAGTGCATTATAACATGAGCACGTTATTTGAAATATGGTTTTCTTAATATACTTATTTTCTCCCTCTTTTTCTATATCCTCTATCCTAATTCTATATCTCTCCCCTACACCCTGATAGTATTGGAGATATAGTTGAGTGAGTGTGTGTGTGTGTGTGTGTGTGAGAGAGAGAGAGAGAGAGGTAGAGGGAGAGTGGGAGAGAGAGAGGGAGAGGGAGGGAGGGAGGGAGGAAGAGGGAGAGAGGGAGGGAGAGGAGAGGGTTAGAAAAGAGATAGTGGTGAGATGATAGGATAGGAGGGAGAGAGGGGGAGAGGAGAAAGGAGAGACAAAGGAGGAGAAGAAGAGAGGAGGGAGAGAGGAGAGTGGGGAGAAAGAGAGAGGAGAAAGAAAGAGGAGAGGGAAAGAGAGGGAGTGGAGAGAGAAAGAGGGAGAGAGGGAGGGAGAGGGAGATGGAGAATGAGAGAGTGGAAGAGTGTGGGAGAGAGGGGGAGATTGGGAGAAAGAGAGAGTGGGAGAGAAAGAGGGAGATAGGGAGGGAGAGGGAGAAAGGGAGGGAGAGGGAGTGTGAGAAAGAGAGAGTGGGAGAGTTTGAGAAGAATAGAGTGGGAGAAAGATAGAGTCAAAGTGAGAGAGGGAGAGAGTGGGAGAGAAAGAGGGGGAGAGGGAGGGAGAGGGAGG
>CM021100.1:199325998-199354142 GCA_007115665.2 Sequoiadendron giganteum
GCTGGAGAGAAAGAGGGAGAGAGGGAGGGAGAGGGAGATGGAGAATGAGAGAGTGGAAGAGTGTGGGAGAGAGGGGGAGATTGGGAGAAAGAGAGAGTGGGAGAGAAAGAGGGAGATAGGGAGGGAGAGGGAGAAAGGGAGGGAGAGGGAGTGTGAGAAAGAGAGAGTGGGAGAGTTTGAGAAGAATAGAGTGGGAGAAAGATAGAGTCAAAGTGAGAGAGGGAGAGAGTGGGAGAGAAAGAGGGGGAGAGGGAGGGAGAGGGAGGGTGAGAGAAAGAGGGAGAGAGGGAGGAGAGGGAGAGGGGAGAAAGACAGTGGGAGAGATGAGACAGAGAGGAGGACAGGATGGAGAGGGAGAGGTCAAGGGGAGAGCTGGGACAAAGACAGAGTGGACAAAGAGAGGACACAAATCAGAGAGTGGAGACAGGAGAGGAAAGGAGGAGAGAAAAGAGGAGGAGAGGGAGAGACAGGAAGGAGAGAGACACGAGAGAGACACACATGGAGGAAAAAGAGGAAGAGGAAAGAGGAAAGAAGAGTGGAGGAAAGACAGGATGGAAGGAGGATGAGAGAGAGGAAGGAAAAGGAAGAAAATGAAAGAAATAGATGGAGGTGGAGATGGATTCCCGACCAACATAAATAACACAACACCAAACACAATGGACCCTTTACCCCTCTTGACCCTGGACCTTTCAACCCCAACCTCAACCCTCAAACTTAAACCCTACCCCTCAACCCCCATGTACCTCTTAATACTCTCAACCTTAATGTCACAACCAACCTTCAACTTAATCCATCTAACCTATACCTCTAATCCCTCAACCTCAATGCTCAACCCCAACCTTCAAACTCTATCCCTCTACCCCTATAATTCTCCTTAATCCCTCAAACTCCTATACCCTTCTTAATCAACAACCCTAACCTCAACCCTAAACCTTAAATCCTAATCCCTCAACCCCTATACCATCTTAATCCCTCAACCCCTATACCCTCTTAATCACTCAACCCCCAACCCTCAACCCTCAACCCTTAAATCCTAATTCCTCAACCCTATACCATCTTAATCCCTCGACCCTAAACGCTCAACCCTCAACCCTTAAGCCCTAATACCCCAAACTTTATACCATCTTAGTCCCTCAACCCTCAATCCTCAACCCTTAATCCCTAATCCCTCAACCCCTATACCCTCGTAATCCCACAACCCTCAAATATCAACCCTCAACCCTTCAACCCTAATCCCTCTACCCCTATACCCTCTTAATCCCTCAACTCTCAACCCTAAACCATAATCTCTCAAACCCTATACCCTCTTAATCCCTAAACACTGAACACTCAACCCTCAACCCTTAAACCCTAATCCCTCAACCCCTATACCCTCTCAATCCCTCAACCCTCAACCCTCAACCTTAAACCCCTAATCCTCAAGAATCCCCATACCTCTAATACTCAACCCTCACAAGCTAAACCCTTCACTTCTAACTGATCTTACTCCCTATACCCTTCTCTTAATCCTCAACTCAATGATCACCCCTAACTTCAACCCTATCCCTCTACCCCTATAATTCTTAATCTCTTGAACCTCAACCCTCAAACCTTAAACCCTCCCATCCTCAACCCTTATATATCAACTTTCTAATTCTCACAACCTCAAACCTTAAACCTTAATCCTCAACCTCATATACCTCTCTCAATCCTCAACCCTAAACCCTTTTTTCTTAAAATCCTAATCCTCAACTCCTATATCCTCTCTATCCTCAACCTCAACCCTAAACCATAAACCCTAATCCCTCAACCCCTATAACCTCTTAATACCTAAACGCTCAACCCTTAACCCTTAAACCCTAATCCCTGAACCCCTATACCCTCTTAATCTCTAAACCCTCAACACTCAACCCTTAAACCCTAATCCCTCAATCCATATACCTTCTTAATCCCTCAACCCTCAACCATTAAACCCTAATCCCTCAGCCCCTATACCCTCTTAATCCCTCAACCCTCAACCCTTCACCCTTAAACCCTAATCCCTCAGCCCCTATACCCTCTTAATCCCTCAACCCTCAACCCCTATACCCTCTTAATCCCTCAAAATTCAATGCTCTCAACCCTCAACCCTTAAAGCTTAATCCCTCAACCCCTATACCCTCTTAATCCCTCAACCCTTAAACCCTAATCCCTCCACCCCTATACCCTCTTAATTCCTCAACGCCTAGGCTAGGTTAGGCAATTTAGGGAAGAAACACATTTGAATTATCATGTACCGCATGTGTATACATGCAACACATCTGCATTAGGGTTAAACACATGTGAGGTAAGGAACCACATATGCATTATTGCAACGCATATGTAGTAGATAGGTAGGCTTAGAAAATGCGCCACATTTGTCAAAATATGCACCACATATGGTTAAGTGTACTGCATTTGCACTAGGGTGAAAGTGGACGTGGTGAATATGCAACGCATATGTAATATGAAACACAATTGAGGGTTCATGCACCGCATTTGAACAAATGCACCGCATCTGTTATAGTGATCAGCATTTGGGTGGTAAAATTTTTTGAAAATATTTTCTAAGAAAAACTTGAAAATTCTTGACATCATGGTTTAAATGCATGTTGTGTTAGATCCTATATATATGCAGGAGTCATGTCCAGATACCTTTGATCTCAAAGGTCTTTTTAGTGTCGCAGAGATTCAGTTGCTGTGGAGATTTGGTCTGAGTCATTGTTTGTCGATGCCCACCATTTGGGCGAACAGGGGGATGCTTACTACATTGTGCAAGCGATGGCACTCTGAGACATCGTCATTTTATTTGCCGACTGGGGAGGTGATTGTGAAATTAGAGGATGTATACAAGATACTTCGACTTCTAATTAGAGGAGATTGGGTTGTGTATGATACCCAGCATGGTTTGACCGAGCTAGCCAAATTTTACCAGGTGGAGGACATTAGCAAGCTTGGTATAGAGAATTATGAGATCAAATGGTGAGTTTTGGCAGACAAGTATGAGAGGATTGATTGCATATTGTGTACACTGATTGGAGGGATAGTGCTACTTGATCGAAGAGGTCATGGATTTCCGGTTGGATGGGGGGTGATGATGGATGGTATGTTAGAGAGTGAGACTAGGTATGCATGGGGTCCATGTCTACTAGGGATGTGATACTTCCACCTACACGACATTGCGTACAGAGATGCACAGTCACTGAGTTGTGGGACCACTTTGCTGATGGTATGGGCATGGGAGAGGATAGCTATGTTTCATCCTCCATTTATAGTAGAGCGACAGGAGAGAGCTCTGTATGTGTACCGGTATACAGGACACATCACTTAGATGCATGTGGGAGACATAGGATATTAGAGACATTCTCTAGACACTCTTGATCAGTTCACATAGAGACCATACATGGATTGTGAGGACTAGTCGGATGAGGACATACACTTGTCATTCTGTAGATAGACACAATACCTTATTTGGAGGACTGTTTCTAGTGTGCATATCATAGAGTGACATTTTCCAGATAGAGTGTTGAGATAGTTTGGCGAGGTTCGGGATGAGCCTCAGGGCAGAGCAGAGTTTGCTCAGTCATCGAGAGAGGTTCCATACTGGGGTTCGATGATTCTAGTAGCTATTGCAGAGGCAGAGATGCAAGCGTTATAGCTAGTATAGTGGGGTTGGAGAGATGGAGCAACAGACCTAGGTATGACAGCTGCATATGATGCATGGTGGGCTCAAGCATAGGTTGAATCCATACACAGATCCGGATCAGTTGGCACCAATTAAGAGACATAGCATAGGACCGAGAGGATGGCGGAGAGGTGGAGGTACCAGAGTTGGGAGAGTTGGAGGGTGAGATGGTGATGGGAAAGTTGGTAGGTGAGGATGCAGAGGATGGAGAGGGGGTCGGGTAGGTGGACTATCACCTATTTGAGAGGTAGCGGTGGAGGATGTATCGATGTTGGACATCAGAGGTGGAGTGGATGTACAAGGTGGGGATGAGAATGTAGTTATAGAGGAGCATGCAGAGGTGGATATTGGAGTGGAGGATGTTTTAGAGGATGCAGATGTGTATATGGACATAGATCCACTAGGTGTTCTAGCAGGATATGGGGAGGATGATGTTAAGAAGGAGGAGGCACCTATGGAGGAGTAGGAGAGAGAGATCCAAGATCAGATTGTGGAGGGGAGATGGGAGGATGATGCTCCTAGGGATGGTGAGAGGGAGGCCTTGGAGGAGAGGTTGAGACAGATGACAACAAAGTTGGATGCTATGAGAATAGAGAGAGATAGTGCCTATGTAGAGAGAGATAGTGCTCTCATGGAGAAGGATCAGGCCATAGCCCAACGATAGGAGGTAGAGAAGCAATTTTCAGAGGTCAAATGGTTGGTGAGTGGGTCTGCATTAGATGGCATGGTTTGAGAGTTGGTCAAAGCAGTTGAGAGAGAGAAATATTATAGGGACTTATATGAGTTAGTGGTTCCAGCTGAGAGATGAGCTCCTAGCTTTTCAGAGGTGCATAGCTAGAGATCACAGAGTAGGGGTCCTATTAGGACACAGAGCACAGAGGGTGTGGTAGGACCACCTAGATCAGGTCCATATGAGAGACCTTCGACTTCACAGAGGTTGTTGCCGAGACAATTTCCTCCATCTTCACCTCATGGCAGTAGTGGCAGTGGGACACAATGACACCTAGACTTTTGTGATACATGTAGACATTGTATTATGATCAAAGAGCCTGCGAGCTCATTTGTATTATGGACACACTTTGATATTGTACTATGACACATTATATTTTGAGTGATATATATATATATATGATTTTTGGTGGTTTCTACATGATATGCAGTTCTATTTTATGATGATGCATTGTTTCTTAGATGTATGTATGTTTCCTAGATGATGTATGTATATGTGTTATGGATGATAGTTTCTACATGATGGATGTGTATGCAATTTGTGATGTTATGATTACTCTACTTATGATGGTTGGAATGCAATGTTATGTATATATGTGATGGTTATATGCAATGTTTTGTATATATGTGATGGTTATATGCAATGTATTACATGAAATGCTTATCTAATGGATGCATATGCAGGTGATCTAATATTTTTGTTTGTGTCATAGGACTCTATCATTATGTTGGATGAGAGAAATATTAATATGGATGACTATAGGATGTTAGTAAGAAACAACGAAGGAGATTGATTTGAAAGAAAGAAAAAATATCTTCGATATTTTGCCAAATATGCTATGCTTGCAATTTTATCACTGGGAAGGACTAACACAAATGGATAATACACACTATGATATGAGATAGACCATAGTGTACAAATTCATCCATCTATGAAAAATAGACAATCGTAGACAAGGAGTGTCACAATGCAAACTAAGGACAAGATTGCCCCAGTTGTTATCATCTAGACAAACCATAGACAACAGACAAATAAAAGATGGATCATGATACGTCATAGCTTCTCTAAATCCTTGCAAGGGACATCCTTGAGAAAGCTAGTAACATGATTCAAAATTTAAAGTGAAAAGATAGTGGACAGACAACAATCAAAGAAAAAGAGTCTCGAGACACCGTTGCTTCTCTAAATCCTTCAAGGGACATCCTTGAGAAAGCTAGCAACCAGACTAAATTCACAAATCGATAAAAGGATAAGACAAAATAAAATATAAAGTCATAAAGCCAAATAATTGTATTCGTAAAAAAATTGATCATGTTGGGATTGTTTGATGTTTGACATGGCTTGATGTGAAAGATGACACATACCGCATGAGACGTTGAGTCTAGTTTTGACTTAGTGACTATCTGTAGAAGGCATGACAAAGCCTTGTTTTAGAAAGACACGTACCGTATAAGACACTGGAGCCAGATGGCGTTGATGTGACAAGCTACATGAGGCTATGGTGAGTTGACAGTGTATGTTGACAAGAAAGACATATCTTGCTAAGACATAAGTTGAGTTTTTTGACAATGTGTGTGATTTTAACTTGATGACAGTTCGAAATACTTTCCTTGTTGATGCATGACTTGTTTTGATTTCTTGATTGATATGACTATGTGTGTGTATTGACAGTGGACAACTTGAGATTGTGAATGTGATGAACCCTATTGGACTGACCTAGTGTAGTCTCAGGGGCTCATCGATTGATGAGCCTTGCCTATGTTGTACATGCACATGTAGGAGTTGAGAAAATACAACACCACAAACCCCGAAGATCACCTGCATGCAAATAACCTGTCACAAAAGAAGAGATAGAGACAAACAAGAAAGGGTTCTCTGAAAACTGAAAATGTATATATCAGAGAGAATGAGAGAATGAAATGAAAAATACAATGGGATCAATCCTTATAAAAAGGAGATCATGCAAACCCTAATAAAACCCTAATAGAAAAACATCTAATAATTAATATAATTATTAAATGTCACATTATGCAAACTAATGTGAAATCTTAAGAAGGGAATAAAGGTAACTTAATCAACATAATTAAGTTAAGACCTTTACTCTAACACCCCCCCTTAAGATGAGCAACAATGCAGCTACAAACAAATGCAGAAAAGCAAAGGTAACTAAAATGCAAGAAGGCAAACATGGCTCCCGGCAACTAGGCTAGATCAGGTACCCAAATACAACCAAATCTCTGTAAAATGGAGAAATAGAGAAAACCTCATGGGAAAAAGCTCTACTCCAAAAAGAGAAGAAGAAAGCCAAGAAGAAGAACATCACTGAAGCAGAAGAAGCTACAAACAACTATCGAAAGATGACTGTTATGGTGCAGAAGAACCTCCGCTAAAGATAAGATGATCAGGATCAAAAAGACAACAATCTGTATGAGTGCCCCATATGACACTACTCGAATTAGATGGCAAACAAAGGCAAACACCTACAACGAAGATACATAATCTGCATGAGTACCCCAAATGACACTACTCGAATCAGATGGAAAACAAAGGCAAACACCTGGAACGAAGATAAAAATGGAATAAGTACCAATAGTCTATCAAGAAGACAACAATCTACATGAGTGCCCCAAACAACACTACTCGAATCAGATGGAAAATAAAGGCAAACACCTAGAACGAAGATACAAATGGTACAAGAACCAATAGTCTGAAACACTAATCAACTGAGAATGGAAGATTCCTTCCAAGGAAAAACCAAGGAAGCATTAGCACAAATAGTATAATACCCCCCCATAATGGTGAACTGGGAGCCTAAAAAATCAACTGAAATGGTGTGCAACACCCTGTAGTGCATGAAGAAGATATAACATCTGAAAGTGCAAAAGAAAGCACCTGCAACTGAAAAAGTGGTGTGCAAAACAAAGCACACATGCATGAGGCTAGAATCATATGGATCCACTATCGTTGTGGAGGGACACTCACCAGAAAAAGATGTGATGGCAAAACAAAGGCAAACTACACAACCCCTCATGGCACTTTATAATATTAGTGCGAGTACAAATTATGGCATAATCTTATGTGCAAAATCCCAAAAGATGCATGTACAATAGTGTGGAACTTTATCTCAGTGCATTTACATAAAAGATAGCTTACAAATAATGCTCAAAATGTCCTCAAAAGACAAAATGCTGGAAATACATGAAGAACAACCAAAAATGAAGCATCCCATGCAAACAAAATGTTTCCAAGAGCAAATATGTCCAGGTAATCCACCAGAGTGTGAAAACACAAATAACTGAATAAAATATACTTGGAGTGAAATCTGGAAAAATGGCATGGATGAAACTGAAGAGCTCTGAAATACAGTTCCAACGCCGTTGAGATTCCGAAAAACGGAAAAACTGATCAAAAGTTATGAGCTTGAGACTGAAAATAGCCTCTTTGTCTTCAACTAGCTATAGAATGCACCAATAGAAAAAATATATGATGAGACCCACACCAATGAGAAGATGAGAAAACCAGCTTTCCAACGATATCTTGTTTACCAAAAAATGATATCGTATGCCCAAGTTACGGCCTCTGGAATAAATCAGCTCCAAAGAGGGAAAAAACTAGTGTTGGGTTAAATTTGACAGTCATACGGCCGTCGCAGCAAAAACACTAGGTTAAATTTCATGCCCAAACGGCCATCACCGTAAAAGTGCGATTGGGCTATTATAGAAAAAAAATTGTTTTTTATATTAAAAAAACAATTAAAAAAAGGATTGATTTTTTATTTGAAAAAAAATCATAAATTTTTTTTTTTTAAAATTGGGTGGGGAAGGCACGTGGGCCCACCCCCACCGTACCCATGCAAACGTAGGTACACTGCGTAGCACTGCACGAGTACACTATGCAAGGCTTGCGTAGGTACACTGCGTAAGGCCTACGCAGGTACACTGCGCCCTGCGCAGGGTCCCGCCCCCAGCCTAAGCAAACCGTAAAAAAGGCTTTTGCTTTTTTATTTTGATTTTGATTTTTTTTTACAATAAAAAAATACTGTGGAATGCAAAAAAAAAGTTTTTGTTTTTGACGAAAAAAATATTAATCCGAAAAATTTGCGGAAAAAAAAATATTTTAAACAACAAAAAAAAATTACTAGGCAGCGATAGCCGTACGGTCGTATTTGTAAAAAAAAATTGCCTTAGATTTCAACTTTTTCCAAAATGAACAAATGGATAGTCAATTTAGGGGTTTTGGACTGTTGCGGAAGCAATGGCGATGTCCGTTTGAGCTGAAAATGCTTCAAAAATGTAGGTATTCCCTAGATCAAGAAAACAAACCCCAAACCCTTGAAGCTCAAAAATCTTCAAAACAAGAACAGGAAGCAGTAGGTGTGGAGCTCTGATACCATGTAGGAGTTGAGAAAATACAACACCACAAACCCTGAAGATCACCTGCATGCAAATAACCTATCACAAAAGAAGAGATGGAGACAAACAAGCAAGGGTTCTCTGAAACCTGAAAATGTATATATCAGAGAGAATGAGAAAATGAAATGAAAAATACAATGGGATCAATCCTTATAAAAAGGAGATCATGCAAACCCTAATAAAACCCTAATAGGAAAAACCCTTTTAGAAGCCCTAATAGGAAAACATTTAATAATTAATATAATTATTAAATGTCACATTATGCAAACTAACGTGAAATCTTAAGAAGGGAATAAAGGTAACTTAATCAACATAATTAAGTTACTTTAACAGTAGAGACCTCATAGTTCGACATGACCAATGACCTTTGAATGTACAAAGAGTCATGATTTGACATGTGTGAGATGTGAGACACCTAGAAAAACATACCTAATGCCTCGGGGGCACATCGACAGATGGCCTTGCCTACGTCCAGTCATAGAGGCAACTTAGTTTGACTAATGTCTTTGAATGACTTAACATGATTGACTTGACTCTGTTTTTGGGATTTTCTGACATGTTTTGATATTTTTGGATTTTTGACATTTTTTCATGTTTTTTGGATTTTTTTTAGGATATTTTCCTAATTTTTTTTTTGGATTTTTCAGGACATTTCTCGATGTGTAATGCTAAGTACAAAGGGGCAAGGCACATAACAAGGATTTTCCCCCAGTCAGGAATAAGGTAATCAGGATGGCGTGGGGAATGTGACAGAATGAACTTGATGTCAATTATTCCAAGCAATCGATAAGACAACCATTTATTATGAGTGATGGCGAAAATTCAGATTGGAATGATGGTAGATGAAAAAGCAGTTGACTACACATGGTGCCTGTTTGCCACGTTTTCACCATGGTACTTATCCAAAGTGCCACCGAAGTGGTTTTCACTATTGGATGCATTATTTCTCTTTACTATTTTTCTTATTTTCCAATTTTTTTGGTGTTACAAAGATGCCTGTTTGCCAGGTTTTCGTCAAGGTAACTATTTTTTTGCTTTTCTATTTTTTTTGTATTTTTTTTGCTAAGGCATGACTCTCAGAAGCTATGCATAGAACCTCTTCAAATGAAGGCTATTGATTGGTGACATAAGTGGTTCACCTTCAGGGATAGAGATTTGATATACACCTAATCCAAATTTTTTTGTGACTGCATAAGGTCCTAACCAATTAGGTTCAAACTTACTTGGCTTTTCTCGTTTAGCTTGATTCTTAGAGTTCTCCATTAAAACCAGGTCTCCAATGTCAAAGTGCCCATTTAGGACTTTCCTATTGTAGCTACGATGAAGATGATTCTAATATGCTTGCAAATGATCCAATTCTTTTTGTCTTCGCTCATCTAGTAACTCAAGCTCTTGTAGTCTGGATACACGGTATTCTTCATCGTCAACATGGCCTTTCAAGGATACCCTCAGGGAAGGTATTTCAATCTCAATAGGTAAGATAGATTCAGAGCTGAATACTATGGAATATGGAGTGGCACCGGTGGGAGTACGGATGCTAGTACGATAATCCCATAAGGCAGGGTTAAGTTGTAAGTGCCAGTCATAGCCAGCGTCATTGACAGTCCTCTTGAGGATTCTGACAATGGTTTTATTAGATGCCCTAGCTTGGCCATTACCTTGTGGGTAATATGGGGTGGAAAAATGATGTTTGATATGGAACTCTTTACATAAATGATGTACTTCTTGGTTTTTGAATGGGCGTCCATTATCTGTGATGATGGATTGGGGTACACGATACCGACAAATGATACAATTTAGGATAAACTTAGATATTTGTGTGTCGATGATGTAGGTAATGGGAATGGCTTTGATCCATTTGGTGAAGTATTCGGTGGTGGTTATGATGAACTTATGGCCGTTGGATGATGAAGGGTGTATCTTACCTATGAGGTCAAGTCCCCATTGGGCCAAAGGACATGGTGAAGTAATTGGATGAAGCTCTTAGGCTGGTGCTCTTATCAAATCTCCATGTATCTGACAATGTCTACATTTCTTTACAAAGATATATGAGTCTTTCTCCGTTGTAGGCCAATAATAACCTAGTCTCATAATCTTAAGGGCTAAGGTAGGACCACTAGAATGGGATCCACATATACCCTCGTGCACTGCTCGCAAAGTTGTTTGTGCTTCCTCAACATCAAGACATCTCATTAGGGTGTTATCTAAGGTATGTCTATATAAGGTTTCTCCGATGATGGTGTACTTAGCTGACTTACGGATGAAGGTTCAGCATTGGTTATTGGACAAGTCTTGAGGTAAGGTTTGGTCAGTGAGATAGTCGAATATTTATTTATACCAAGGAGATGTAGGACCAACAATGGTACACACCATCACCGAATCAGGGACATCATAGGTGGGGATCAACAACTGTTCAACAAGAAACTCAAACTTAGGCACGTTACTCAGAATATCCAACAAGGAACCCATGGTTGCCATAGCATCTCTAGCCCTATTTTGAATGTGTGGTATTTTTTGAAAGGTAATGTCATTGAAATACTGCTTGAAATTGTCAGCCATGCACTTGTAGGGGGCAAGCTTCTCATCCTTAGTTTCATAATCATCATTTACCTGCTGGATTACTAGCTCAGAATTGCCAAAAACATGTAGGCTCTTACCTGTCACTAAGGCTTCATACTTTGCTATATTGTTTGTATAAGGGAAAGCAATCCTGAATGATTTAGGAATGGTATCACCTTGAGGTGTAACAAATAGGATACCAGCTCCTGAACCATGATTTGTATGTGACCCATCAAAGTGTAGTTTCCAATCGGTTTTAATGTCAATGTTGAAGAGGAATTCATCAGGAAAATCTGCCACTAAAGGATGGTCTGCCTTCATAGGTACATCGGCTAACTGATTTGCAATCACCTATCTTTTTATAGCCTTCCTCGTGACATACTGAATGTCATACTCGCTAAGTATCATAACCCATTTAGCCAATCAACCTGTTAAAGCTACTTTACTTAGGAGGTACTTGAGTGGGTCAATCTTTGCAACCAACATTGTTTGGTGATTGAGCATGTAGTGCCAAAGTTTTTGGGTAGCAAAGACTACCGCAAGATAGGCACATTCTATGTTGCTATAATTCAATTCATATCCCACTAAGGTACGACTGATGTAGTAGACTACTCTCTCATGACCTTGATCATCGTGTTGTGCGAGAAGAGCTCCTTATGCTGACTGGGTTGCTAAAATATATAGGATCAAAGGTTTTCCCTCTATAGGTGGCATTAAGACTAGTGGAGTGAGCAAATAATCCTTGATTTGTTGGAAGGCTTCCTGACATTTAAGTGTCCCCACAAAGGGTACTCCTTTCTTGAGTAGATGTTGAAATGGGTGTATTTTATCTGCCAATTGTACTATGAAATGCCTGATGGATTGTAATCTTCCTTGTAGGGTTCCGAGTTGACCAATGCTGACTGGAGGAGGAATTTCTATGATTTCTCTTACCTTCTCTAGATCTACCTCAATGCCTCTTCAGGAAATGATATACCCTAACAATTTCCCTGATTTCACTCCAAAGACACATTTCTTCGGATTTAACCTGACATTGTAATTGTCTAGCCTTTGGAATATCTTGTCGAGAACCTTTAAGTGATCTTCCCTTGTTTCTGACTTAGCTATAATATCATCTACATAATATTCCATGAGAGTGTGTACAAAGTCATGGAAAATATTAGTCATTTCCCGTTGATAGGTAGCTCCTACGTTCTTAAGCCCAAATGGCATAACATTCCAAAAATATGTGCCCCATGGACACATGAAAGTTGTCTTGTGTTGGTCTTCAATTGCAATTTTGATTTAGTTATATCCAGAGAAACCATCCATGAGGGATAGCATCTCGTATCCTGCTGTGAGATCTACTATCATGTTTATATTCAGTAAAGGGAAGTCATCCTTAGGACATGCCTTATTGATGTCTCTAAAGTTTGTGAAAATGCGAATGCCCCCAGTTGGTTTAGTCACTGGTACAAGATTTGATATCCAGTCTGCATAGTCTATCATCCTTATGAATCCTACATCCAAGAGTTTCTTAAGTTTTGCCTTGACCAATAGAGAAATTTGCGGATCCATTTTCCTTAACTTCTATTTGATTGGCTTAATGCCTAGCTGTAGTGGTAAATGGTGTAATATTAGATCTGGATCTAGCCCAGGCATGTCAACATATGACCATGCAAATTTTATCTATCTTTTTTGGAAGAAGTCCTTAAACTCAGGTTTTTCTGTCTTTGTTAAAGAAGCTGCAAAATATACAATCTGAGGATTCTCTTATGTACCTATGTTGACTTCCACAAATTCTTCTACTAGCATTGGTGACTTTTCTTGTTCAACAGGGAGAATATTTAAACCTCTATCCTTGGGTGCCTCTGGGAGGTTTTCGCACTCGGATACATCCTTTATTTTGACTGTTTCTTCATCCAAAGGTGCCTTTCGGTTTTCACCTAGGGACTCAACACTTTTCTTTTCATTGTCTTTTTTCTTTTTATTCTCATTTTTGCGACTAGAGGTGTAAATAGACTCCCCAAAATATGCTTTGTCGTCCAAGTCTATGGTAAAACCTGCTTTATGATCCCCTCTTGGTATGCCTTCTCTAAGTCCCATGAACTCAGCCATTGCTTCGTCGTTCTTGAATGTATATATGATAGGTGTACCTTGTTGATCCCAGTCAATTAGTTCAAGATATATGAGAGGCATGTCATCATCAGATTTTTTGAATGTGGCAACTGACAAGGTAAAAATAGATTTAGTTGACATGGTCACAAAAGTTTTGGACTAACTCCTTCTTGTTATTTTTTCGATGGGTAGGTAAACTCTAGTGTGGGACTATTGCAATGGCTAGGTCAGTAGAAGATGGTTCATCAGGTTCCCTAGATGCATGATCAAGGGTTTTCCAATAATAGTGCTTATCCCATTCTTCTTTGGTCAAGTGTTTCCTATGATAGGGACTAGATGGTTTTGGTGCAGGTTTTATCTTTAGGTCCAACTCTCCAAATAGAGCATCTATGTTCATAGTACCAGTAGAGGAAAGGGAATCCCATTCACAATCGCTTGAGTCCAGGGATTCATCGTAAACTGGGGGTTTGTCGTAAACTGGGGGAAGTGGTTTATGCGACTCATCATAGACTGGGGGAAATGGTTCGTGAGATGTCATGATGCCTACATAAGCACAATCTTCCTCTTGAAATGGTGAGGATGTACTAGGAAACCCAATTCTAAGCGGTTGACACCCTATCCCTAGGTATTTTGGTCGTGGTGAGACAGTGATTGGTTTTGTCCTTCCATTTTGATGTAACCCTAAACCACTGTGCCCATCATAGCCTGCATTTTTCATTATCTTAAAAGATTTTCCATACCGGTCCTTAGCTATTTGAATAGACAACAAGGGGTATTCATTGTCTTCTCGATACAACCAGGAATTAATATCACCTTGGTCCACAATTTCTTCACTCAAATCTCCCCATTTGGTCAATACGATCATAGGAGGAACACGAAATGTGACTATAGGTTGTCTTCTATTTGCCATAGGTAAGCCATATGCCTTCGGTGGAATCAATTAACTGACATAGTATGATGCCTTTATGTTATATTCGCCACAACCCTTGTCTTGGATCTCAACCTTAGGAGTGTTTGATGGAGGTTTGAATAAAATGGACTTAGTAAGACGCAATGGGTCAACGTATAGGGATAAAGTGGATGATGAAGCTTTTTGGTTAACTGGTACCTGTCATTGTGGAATTTCCCTTAGGCTCGTACAATATTGAAAAGGATCTAGATCACCATCAATTGTGATCTCGGTGCCATTATATGCGAATTTAAGACATTGGTGATATGTGGAAGGTACAACTTTCATTGTGTGTATCCAAGGTCTACCTAACAATAAGTTATATGGAAGAGTGAGATCCAAGACTTGGAAGCTGGTATTCATAATTGCAGGACCAATTCTGATAGGGAGTGTGACAACACCTTTGGATGATCTTTCTTCATCATCGTAAGCCTTGATGACAATACTCTTAGAGGTGTCCACACAATCTTCTAAGAATCCTAATGCCTTAACCAATTTTAGGGTACATAGGTTCAAACCTGCTCCTCCATCTACCAAGACTCATCTAACTTTGGTTTGATGGACTAGGACTTCAAGATGTAATGGGTCATTATGATCAGACTTTTTGGTTGAGTAATCTTATTGGGAAAAGGTGGCATGATGCGAGTTGGTTAAATATCCCACCATCTCTTCGAAATGATTGACATCTAAATCTGTAGGAACAATCATGTTCTGCAAAGCCTTGTTGAGAATGGCTCGATGCTCAGGTGATAAAGTAAATAGTTCCAAGATAGATATTTGTGCGGAGGTTTTACTCAGTTGATCAAGGAGGTTGTACTTAAACTTGGAAGTTTGCGTAGGTGGCTCAGAAGAAGGACCTAGAATAGTAATCTTAGTTCTACGTGTGTTTACATTACATTCTGAATGCTTCTTGATGATGATGGTATTGACATATTCATTTGTAGCGTGGAGGCTAGATATGGTCTTTCCTTTTCCATAGTCATACTTGGTGTTGGCATAATTGGTTGATGGATCATTCTTGGGTCCCGAACTAGAGGCTTTTCCTTTCATGTGATCATGCAACGGATCTGTGAAGACCTTATGATCACTGTTCTTGGTATTTTTCTGCCCAACAACCTCTATGGTTCAATTTTCAACAAAGTCTTGTATAATATTCTTGACTTGTCAACATATTTGTAGGTGGTGTCCTTTCGTTTGATGATAGTCACAATAGACTTTGTCATTCCACCATGACGATTTGAACTATCCAGGATCATACTCTTGTGGTAACAAAGGTTTGATGAGATTATGTTTAAGTAGCTCATTGAAAATTGTCTCAATTGGTTGTCCTAAAGGAGTAAATTCACGTGTAGGAAATCTCCTTGGCGGTCGTTGTTGTTGTGAATTTTGGACATAATTAGCTGTTTGATCTGGACTGTTTGTCATGTCTTGATTGGGATTGTAACCACTAACTGTGATAACTGGTCTTGTATGTATACCCTTAGCGTCGATGATGTCGTCATTGGTAACATTTTTGTTTCTAGACTAGAATTTATTTCTATCATTTGGCGCGTTCTGATGTTGGACAACAGGGTTCCTGCCTGGTACTTTTATTTCTCCTTTGTCAATAAGGCCCTTTTCAAGGATGATTCCCTTTTGTACCAAGTCTAGGAATGAAGTACAATAGTGTACTCTTAAATCGCTTTGCAGTTTTGGATTGATGTTCTCAAGGAATATCATGACCTTCTATTTTTTTGGTATTTCAACTAGAAATCTTCTAGCTAGACATCTCCATCTCTGGAAGAAATTAGTGAAAGTTTCACCATCTTCTTGTGTTGTGTGGCACAAGGTTGCTATTGTTACTTCATTATCTATGTTAAATGCAAAATGATTGACAAACTTATCAACTAATTCACCCCAAGATTGTATACCATATGGTAATTTAGAAAACCATTCCAGTCCTATCCCATTTAGGGTTCGTGGAAACAGTCTCATCAAGTATGTGGGGTCATATGATATGTCCATGCATGCAGTTGAGAATTCTCTAATGTGTTCCAAAGGATTCTTCCTCCCATTACACTTAGGCAAAATCAGTATAATGTATCCATGGGGGAAAGGTGTTATATATAATGTCGTATCAAAAGGACATGGACAAAGATCTTGTGCTGAGATAGTTCGCTTGCCTGACATAGAAATGTTGTCCATTTGTTGTTGAAGTGTTTGCATTTGGTTTTGGAGAGCATATACTTGTGTCAAGGACATAGTGTTGGCATTGTTTAGATCAATGTAGGTGTTCTGATATGCCATGTTTTGTAACGGGTTGTGATTTGGTGAGGGAATATATCCCGTTAGAATGTTCTGATTGGGTATAGGGATTACCTGTTTGATTGTTTTGATTTGGTATAGGAATATTTCCTGTCTGAATGTTTGATTTGGTATAGGAATGCTTCCTATCTGAATGGTCTGATTTGCTAAAGGAATATTCCTGCCAACTTTGGATCTCTTACCAGTCGTGTTGGTGCCAAAGGGGTTCGATGAAGTTGCTCCCGCAGTAAATTGTAAACCTTGTGTTATGTTGAAATGGATTGTGCTTACAATTGATGATGTTTTAGTAGATACGCTAGTTGGTATCACTCTGGTAATTTGTGGAATAGAAACACTTGACGTCACTGTTTGCGTTGGTTGGATAGATGCAGTTTTTAAAGTGTGAACATCAAATCCTGGTGGTAGTGTGGCACCTTCTACTAGAAACTTTGCTAGATATCGTTGGGGATCATTTTCCAAACACTCATCCATAAAGGATGCAAACTCAGGATCTTGGACTGCAGCCTCTATGTCTTCAATAAAAACTCGCTCATTTGTGTCTCTAGTGACATGTTTTTCAAGCAAAGGTTTGTGTGGTTTCTCTTTCCTCGGTGGTTGAGTTCTGAAAGGATTGACAAATTCGTTGGGATCTGACATTGTTTTATGTTTCTTTTGAGACCTTGTTTTGACCATGAAAAGTTTTTGAAAATGGGGTAATGCAGACTATGCCTAAAAAAGTGATATGTCCTAATTCTACGTTTTTGGATTTTCTGAAAATAAAGTATGTACTAAAATGACGTGTGATATGATTGACAATATGCAAAATCTCATGTAGACTATGACGACAAATGATTCTAAAATGGGTATAACCTACCACCTATGGAGTAAATGCATGCAAGGATTTGGTTTGACCAAGGAACCTGATTGTAGGACAAGAACAATTGACAAGGTGAATTTTCCAAACTAGACTATTGAGCTGAAAAGATTCACTAGATAGGACTAAAAGTGACTAGGTTCAATGATTGTGACAAATCAGGACATGAATGTATCCAATGACGAGGAAAGTTATCTATTATGTGATATGCAATTCCCTAGGAAGTTTCTATATGCATGCAACTTAGGATGACTATGACTAAGACGTGAATTGTGACTAAGATGTATATGACACCTAATGATGCAAGATTTTAAACAAATTTTTCCAGTTTCTGTCCAAGGTTGGTCTTAAGAAACAGAGATGAAAAATGACAGTGACGTTTTAGACTCAATTCATAGTTTTCTAGGTTTCTGGTTGATAGGAAAATGCGGTTCACCTAACGGTTGCGGTTTAGAAGTTTACAGATGTGGTTTCACTAATGCACATGCGATTCTAATTCTGGACTCTATAAACTCAACTTTTCTGATAGACACTTACGGCTCAAAAATTGACAGATGCGGTTTGCATGCACACATGTGACTCAGAATATGACGGTTGTGGTTCGTAATACGTAGACTATGAAAAAATGGAAATTTTGACAAACACATGCGGCATTTCCCCTAAAAAATGTGACTCGCTAGGACAGATGCGATGTTTAAACTGAGAATTGCGACTCAGTTTTATGACAGTTGAAATTTTCTTGAAAGTTTGTTTTGACTGACTCTGTTTTGATCAAGATTTTGGCAAATACAGCAAACAACAAACACAACAAACATTGTATTTTTAGTTTTTTTATGGTAGGACTTGTTAAGACTCAAAAACATTTACAAACTAGGCTTTGTGGACAATACTTGTTGAATTCTTACTTGGATTTCTCCAGCCATGCATATTCATGGTGGATGATTAGTAGCTTGACCCCACTGGCTCCCCTCCACAACACTCACTTATATGGGGCAGCCAAGCTACTGTACCCATGAAACTCCCATGGCATAAATTTCATCTCTACACGTGAATCGTAAGTACATAAGACGGCTTCACAGGTCCGACCTGCTGCGCCAACAAGTAGATAGGGTTTTGGTAACTCTACAACAAGGTGTTTAATAAGGGCATTCCATTCGTGGGACACTATCCAACATCGGCGAGAGTCCATTTCTGTCCATCTCATCAGAATAGTGCACGTGATTCTTGGGCTTTCCCCAAGAATCCACTTTTATATACCACCTGGAAGTTGCTTGGCTTTAGCGTGCTACCGATCTGAGTTGTCTTGGGGTGAGTACTTTTTCCCACCAAGACATGCCCAAGTTCTAGAGTTAGTAACCATTTCTCTCACACCCAGGATCACATGAATGCACAAGGGGAGAGGATACTTCGGTATACCAAATCGTAAGGGTTTAAAAATTGTGCTTTCGCACCAAACAAAGAAGACAGTGATTCTTTTTAATCCAAATGACAGTTATCTATCTACCAAACATAAAAAGTTCTTTTTAATCCCCATGACAGTTATCTATCTAGCAAACAAAAATCTTGGTAAATAAATAAACACAAAGGCATTAGGTCCTGCATGAAAATTTCTCAGTATTTCATTCTTGTCTTCAACTTCCGTCCTGCTAAAAATATTGTCTTTGGTTTTTATTGTCTTCTATGCTTCATCCTGCAAACACTACGTTATTCCCTCTTAACACAATTGCTAAAACAAACATTAGCGAAAATCCCGAAAACACAAAAAAGATGGATAAAAAAAATGCGGATGTAAGGAGTTCAATAAAAAAGTGAAAAATGTTTACTAGCCATATGCGGCTTTTGGTGCCATAGATGTGGTTCGCTAATTTTATGATAGGCGGATGCGGTTCATGATTTTGTTGACAGGCAGATATAGTTCAGGACTTCACGGATGCAGTGCGTAATGATAGATGCATCTCTATTTTCAAAAGATGTGGTTCGTAATGCAGATGCAGTGGTGTGTTGAATAGATGCAGTGCGCCGTATAGAAAACTTGCAAAAATGAAAAACGGAAAAATGGAAAACACAGAAAACACAAAATGAAAGTTGAGCAAATTGGATGCATGTTCACATTGGGTTCACCAAATGTAACATTAGAATAAATCTATAAGTCAATCTACAACTACAACGAACAATTGTTAATCCTAATCTAAATCAATATTAATCTAAAATCAAACAATAAAGAACGAATATAAAAACATAATAAAAACTAAACAACTGAATTGAATTGATCTCACCAAAAACACTTTCACTCCTTCGAATTATCTCCATTGCTCTTCTCCATTTTGTTGTTTCAGTGTTCTTGCCCTCATATTTTTTGTATTGATGCAAGCATAACCGTGTTGAATGTCTCAGCAAAATATCAAAGATAAGCTTCTTCTCAAAAGTGTATGATTTTGGGAGGAGGAATAATGATGATGACATGCCATTTTATAGATTTTGGGTTTTCGAACGACCGGCTTAGATTGAAAGAGAGATCAACGGATGAGATTGATGAATGCCATGCGATGTCAGTTCTGTGTCAGATAGAATGTGAGTTAGAAGTTCAGTGAAGAATCTTTGAAAAATAGAAGAGATAGACTTTGATTGTCAAAGACAAAGTTGGAACTTGAAGATGAAGAATGCATTCGAATGCATACATGCATATGAGTTAGAACTAGTTAACTGACTAGTTGTGATGAAGAGTCTTCTCGCAAAGATAAACAGGTGTTGAATCCGGAGATAACTGGAGATCTAAAAATAGCTCTCGAGTTAGAAGGTGAGTGAATGATTAGATAACTGATAGAAGAATGTGACATAAACAATTTAAATAAATGAATCAAATATTAATTTAACTCAACATTTGAAAATCAGAGATTAAATAAAATAAATAAAGTAATTTATTTAATTTGACTGTTGAAAAGGATAAATGGAATAATTAAATAATAAATATTTAATTATAGATAAAGTGGGTTAAATGAATAATTAAATAAAGATATTTAATTATAGTTGAATAAGTATGATAAAGAGGTAATTAAATAATAAATTATTTAATTGATAGATAGAAGGGGGAAGAATTAATTAGTTAGCAACGTAATTAAATAAATATGATTTATTTAATTAATCAAGTTGAACAAAGGTTATTAATGAATGAATTAATTAATTAAAAAGGCAAATTTAATTAATAGAGGAAATATATGTTAGAAAGGTTAATTAAATAATTAACATTATTCAATCATGACAACGGACTATATAAAATTATGTCAAATGTGTACTCGTAGGCCTAGATCATTTTTTGGTGCCTATGGCTCCTAAAAAATGTATCCATTCAAGTTAACTGAAAAATATATGTCATTCAAGGCTTCATTTAAATAATAGTTAAAATAATCCTGTACAAAAGTTAACCTAGCATAGACAAATGTGACATGATTTATTTCAATCCAAAATTCCTTAAAGAAAAGTGGTAACGTGGCATGCCATGATTGCAAGATAGGCTCAAAATGGCATTGTGAGTGTTTGATAAGTTTGTGGTGCAAGAGCATATTGACAATCTATGCTTCCATTTTGAAATTTGATTCAATTTTGGGTATATCCATGTTTTAAGAGGTCATTAAAGATATTTTCTATGTATGGGAATCAATAGGAGGTTTAATGTTTAAGTCCTATTTGTATTTTGTAAATTTGTCACTATTTGCAAATGTTGCACAAATACAAAATTGTGAAATGTTACAAAAACTGTGAAATAGGGAAGGTGAAAGGTCATATAGGCTTATTTTCACTTGGAGGCACTTGGAATTTGTTAAGACATTTATTTAATTCCTTTATAATACCTCATGTACATTTGGAAAGTTGTGGGTGATTGAATATCTGATTTTGAATGAATAAACACACTATTTTTCTATATTTTCTTCACAATTTCATTGTTTCAGGCTCTTGTACGAATTTTTACCAGAAATAATTCTTGGTTGGATTTTTTTAAGTGTTTTCATAGTCAATAACCTCCCACATACAATTTTTTTCATGCATTTTTCTTAACGTTTGAGTCAGATATTGCAATTTTTCTCTACAATTGTCAAACCCTCTATTAGGGTAAACAATGAACTTGAGAAATTTTATTTCTCCTATTATACTCAGTGAAAGTTCTCAATTTTTGTGTAAAAAATCCTTGTGGAATTTAATTTCATATTTCAAAGGTTACCAATCGTATGGTGAGGAGTAATGTGTGAAGAAAAGAATTTTTCTTGACTGTAAAACTGTGTTCAGATTGGTAAAATAGGGAATTGTGAAGCTTAGAGCTTAGGGTTTATGGAAATGTGTTTTTAAATGAACTTATAAAGGACTTATAAGCTTGGTAAGATCAAATGAAAGGTATTTTATGTATTGGTTATGAGGGTTTGGTGTTGGGGGTAGAAAAACCAATAACCCCTATTTGCAATAAGGCTTAGTTAGGCTTATTCTCAGACTAAAACAACTAGTTTACAAGCATTTTCTCTGAAGGACCTAATATCCATCTTCTAATATATTTTGTATGAGGTAAATGGGTGTCCAAAATAAGTATCATACTCTGAAGTGTGTGCATGGTTTGGGAGATGCATGTGACAGTTTGTAGATGCTTGGCTACTAGTAATGTGGACATTCAACAAAGGAACTAAGTTTGTGTGTAAGGGAAGACTTCTAAAATGTTTAATTTTTGTTTTAATAACTCAAACAAATATTTCTTAATCAAATAATGGTTTGGTTGTGCAATAAGAATTATATTTTGTGTCTGTAAACAATGGTGCCATTATGGAATATTTAAGACAACTTGTGAATGACATAATCATTGGTTGATGTTTTGAGGAACCTAGTTGATTGTAACCAATTATTTTCAAGGTGTTTTTAAGGTCCTTAAGGAATTGGGTACTCTTAATTCTAATTTGAGTATATGAATCTAAATGTTAAATTTCACTATTTTAGGGGCCAAATTAGCCAATTTTACAAAGGGACCCCCTCAAGAACCCACAACCAGGCCTCCATGACTAAAAATAGTCTTTTATTAGGTTTAAAAACTAACAATTATAAAGTTTTTAGGACCCCAAATACTCATTCCATCAACAAGTTTCAAAACCCTCTCTACAACCTAAGAAAGAAGGGTTTTTAGGCCTCCTTACTGAAACTCTACCTTCCAAAACATCACAATTCAAATCAACTACCTAGAAACCTCTATATAGGTCCCCCCAAGCTTAAATAACCCTCATATTCCCTCCAGAAATGCTTCACACCTCTTTCTTACATCTACACCATTATTTTCTATGAGCAAATAGGGTATTTCCTCTTAAACCAGCATCATTCATGAGGAAAATTTACACTTGTTCTTCTCTACTCTTAAGTAAATCATAAGTACATCCTACATGGTCACCCCACTGAGTCACAAAGAGCACAATAGGTGGGATGCCACCTAAGACATTAAATTTCCCTCAAACCCTTGACTGTTCAAGAACCCAGTTTCTAGAAATTTATGAATTATGTAGACATGGAAAATGTACAACTTTCGATTCAACACACTTGATCCTGATTACTAACATCATTTCATCCTGAATCACACTCTCAGCTTATCATCACCTTCCATCTCTTAATTTAATAAATCATTATTTATTCGATTGAGTGTTTCTCCTCCAGTGATTAAATTAATCCAATTAATTTAATTAACCATAAGTCTCTATTTAATTAAATAATTCATTTTATTTGATTAAAATCTCTAAAGTCCTCTTATTAAATTAAATAAATTAAACCTTATTTAATTTAATCTAGCGTTATCCCTTTTAGTTAAATAAATCAAATCATTTATTTAATTAATCATTTCCTCTCAATTCTGATTTAAATCAACCCATAAATTTATGTCAAAATTGTCAAATCATCTAATCTTGCATTAAATTGATCAAATCTTGATTAATTTAATCCCAATCACTAAAATCCTCTAGAGAATGCAACTTGCACAATAAATCAATTACTTTGATTTATTTAAATTCTCTATTTTCCCTCACATAGTATCAAAAGGGAATATTCCCTCATTTGAATTCAAAAATTCCAAGTGGACTTAGTCCTTCCAACAAGGCATTTAATGCCTCTTACATGTCCTTGACCTTGAGCCAGGTGACATTAACGTCATTTCCCTTCCCTCTTCAACAAGTCATTTCACAAATTCAAATTCAAACTAAATTCATTTATTGGAACTTTGGCCAAAATGTGCACAACCATTAACCATTCACATCATGACATGTGGCACTCAACCATTGGATTGAAGTTTAATCCCACATTGCTCAAATCTCACTTTCTGTTCCAAATTGAAAGTTATAAATTGGAGGCTTCTCTCCTCATTATCCATCCACAATTTTCATGCAAAGTTACTCTCTCCAATTGAGAACTAATTTTTCTCATTTCATCCAACCATTCATCATCTTCAAGATTTGTAACAAGGTTATGCTCAAATCTCTTTAGAGATTTGACCGTTTCTCAATCACTCAACATTGCAACATAGGAATTGGGAAAGGGCCAATTGCAACACTCCATTGGCACCAATTCCCCCATGGGATCATCACGCTATTTTATTAAATAGGATTTACTTTCATATCATTCAAGTTTTGTTCTTCATTGTGTTCTTCATTTGCTAATTTAAGTTTTAAATAGATCTATTTCATGGGGAATCTCTCATACTTGTTTGCATGCATTTGATCTAACATTTAACCATGTTTGTTGCTCTTATGCATATGTAGGTTTAGGGGTTCACAAATTCCAAGAACAAAGTTTAATGAAAACCTCTTCAAAGGGATCCAAATGAAAGTAGGAACATTCCTTTATGGAAGAATATCAATTTCACACCAGGACCTTCATTTGTCTTAAAAATTGCAAACATTGACATTTTTTGCTAAATAGGAACCATTATGAAACTTTGTTGTCCAAGACACCTAATACCACTCAAACACCTTTATTTCATCCCTAATACAACTTCTAGACTCCTATCTTGCACTTCCATTTACAATTTGAATAATTTTCCTTCAAATATTATATGGCAAAATTGACAATTTTCTGAAGCAAGAGTGCATACTTGCACATTTGATCACCAAACTCACAAAGTCCCTAAATACATGAAAGATTTGTCTATTTAGACCGTATTTTCAATAAGATCTATGAAAAAGAATCTAAAAACTCTTGAAATCACCCAAAGACCTTAAGACATATTGTCACCAAAGTATATTTTGAAACATGGTTGGAGGTGCCACTGCACCATGGGCTTCGAATACTACAAGGGGAAGCATGCTCAAAGGATGAATTTTAGTTAGATATTTGTAATGCGTATTTGGTTTATTTCAATCAATAACATGATGATTATAGTTTCTTGGATGTCTGGATAAAGTTTGGTAGTTACCTTCCATGATTTGTTGTTATTTTTCCATGTAAGTTGTAGCATTGAGTTGTTGAATTATTGAATCATGAACGAATTGAATGGTTCTGAGTTTCTAATCATATTTATGCTATGTTACTATCAATTTTATGATGGTTAATCTATATTTTTAAGTCTAAAATAGAGTTGAAACCAAGTTTTAATGTTTTGATGAAAATATGATTGAGTTTGTTCGTTGATCTTCTTCAATTTAAGTGAGGGTCAGAAGTACCCTTGATGATTTGTGGATCTTGGTAGATGCTCTCCATCCAAATTAAAATGGTAATTGGCAAGTGTATATAATTGGGTAATTTAAAATGTGCATTAACAAAGTAAGGTTATAATGACAAAAAAAATGAAGCAAGCCATAATATAATGAAAGAAAATTTGTAAAGACTTCACATACCTAAAATAGTAGACTTTGAAATGGAGGAGTTCAACCCAGTTATGTAGCCTTAGCTTCTTCTTTCTTCAAACTCCACAACAATTTGACTTGTTCAAAAGCTTGTTCCCCTCCAAACTTCAATTGATATTATATGTCTTTCAACATTGAAACTATTATTTCATGCACAGGTGGTAAAAATATCATGGAAAAGGTGATGGAATCTGAAAAAGATGCTTGCACACTTCACAAAATCATCAAAAAGATACTTTTTGTCAAAGCACACGTAGAACCAAGGGAATATGCAGACTATGGACCTTGAAATCATGGGTATACAGAGGTTTTGTACCATTTCTAGTGGAGTAAAAAACACGTTCGCATTATAACGTGAGTGCATTATAACATGTGAACGTTATATGAAATATTATTTTCTTAATATATTTATTTTCTCCCTCTTTTTCTATATCCTCTATCCTAATTCTATATCTCTCCCCTGTACCCTTATAGTAGTGCAGATATAGGTGAGTGTGTGTGTGTGTGTGTGTGTGTGTGAGAGAGAGAGAGAGAGAGGTAGAGGGAGAGTGGGAGAGAAAGAGGGAGAGAGAGGGAGGGAGGGAGGGAGGGAGAGGGAGGAGGAGAGGGAGGGAGAGGGAGAGGGTTAGAAAGAGATAGCGGTAGAGATGGAGATAGATAGGGAGGGAGAGAGGGGGAGAGTGGGAGAGAAAGAGGGAGAGAGGGAAAGAGAGGGAGTGGGAGAGAAAGAGGGAGAGAGGGAGGGAGAGGGATATGGAGAAAGAGAGAGTGGAAGAGTGTGGGAGGGAGGGGAGAGTGGGACAAAGAGAGAGTGGGAGAGAAAGAGGGAGATAGGGAGGGAGAGGGACAAAGGGAGGGAGAGGGAGTGTGAGAAAGAGAGAGTGGCATAGTTTGAGAGATAGGGAGGGAAAGAGACAAAGGGAGGGAGAGGGAGTGTGAGAAAGAGAGAGTGGCATAGTTTGAGAAGAATAGAGTGGGAGGGAGAGAGGGAGAGAGTGGGAGAAATAGAGAGTGGGAGAGAAATAGAGAGTTGGAGAGAAATATGGAGAGAGGGAGGGAGAGGGAGTGTGAGAGAAAGAGGGAGAGGGAGAGGGGGAGAAAGAGATAATGGGAGAGATGGAGATATAGAGGGAGGGAGAGATGGGGAGAGTGGGAGAAAAAGAGAGTGGGAGAGATTGTGAGAGTGGGATAAGGGGAGAGTTGGACAAAGATAGAGTGGGATGAAGATAGGGGTAGAGTGTTAGAAACTAAGAGTGGGAGAGAAAGAGGGAGAGAGGGAGGGAGAGGGAGGGAGAGGGAGAAAGAGAGAGGGAGGGAGGGAGAGGGAGAAGGGGGATAAAGAGATAGTGGGAGAGATGTAGATAGAGAGGGAGCAAGAGAGGGGGAGAGTGGGAGAAAGAGAGAGTGGGAGAAAGAGAGAGTGGGAGAGCAAGAGTGGGAGAATGGGAGAGTGGGAGAAATATAGAGTGGTAGGGAAAGAGGGGGAGATTGTTAGAAAGAAAGAGTGGGAGAGAAAGAGGGAGAGATGGAGGTAGAGGGAGAGGGGTAGAAAGAGATAGTGGGAGAAATGGAGATAGAGAGGGAGGTTGAGAGTGGGAGAGTGGGAGAAGGGGAGAGTGGGAGAAAGATAGAGTGGGATGGAGAGAGGGGGAGAGTGGGAGAAAGAGAGAGGGAGACAAGAGGAGAGAGGGAGGGAGAGGGAGCAAGAGAAAGAGGGAGAGAGGAGGAGAGGGAGAGGAGAAACACATTAGTGGGAGATGGAGACAGAGAGGGAGGAAGGAGGGGAGATTGGAGAAACAGAGAAGTGGGAGAAGGGAGGACAAAGATAGGAGGAGGACAGAGGGGAGATCAGAAAAGAGAGAGTGGGAGAGAAAGAGGAGAGAGGAGGGAGAGGAGTGGAGAGAAAGAGTGAGAGAGGGAGGAAGAGGGGAGAAAGAGATAGTGAAGAAAGAGACAGAGAGGGAGTGGGAGAGAGGGGAGGGAGAGGGATATGTGGAAAAGGGAGGAAAGATAGATGGGAGGGAGAGAGGGAGAGGGAGAGAAATATGAGGAGGGAGGAGAGGAGTGAGAGAAAAAGAGGAGACAGGAGTGAGAGAGTGGGAGAAAGAGAGAGTGGGAGAGAGTGAGAGAGTGGGAGAAGGGGAGAGTGGGAGAAATAGAGAAAAGGAGAGAGTGGGAGATAGAGAGGGAGGGAGAGAGGAGGAGAGTGGGAGAAAGAGAGGGAGGGAGAGAGTGGGAGAGTGGGAGAAACAGAGAGTGGGAGAAGGTGGGATAAGGGGAGAGTGGGAGATAGAGAGGGAGTGAGAGAGGGGGAGAGGAGAGGGCAAGAAAGAGATCAGAGAGATGGAGACGGAGATGAGAGGGAGGGAGAGATGGGGGAGAGTGGGAGAGGACATGGGAGATTGGACAACATAGAGTGGGAGACAGAGAGAGTGGGAGAGTGGGAGAAGGGGAGAGTGGGAGAAATATAGAGTTGGAGGGAGAGAGGGGGAGAGTGGGAGAAAGAGAGAGTGGGAGAGAAAGAGGAGAGAGGGAGGGAGAGGGAGTGGGAGAGAAAGAGGGAGAGAGGGAGGGAGAGGGAGAGGGGGAGAAAGAGATAGAGGGAGAAAGAGAGAGAGGGAGAGAGTGGGAGAGTCTTAGAAGGGGAGAGTGGGAGAAAGAGAGTGTGGGAGAGAGTGGGAGATAGAGATGGAGGGAGAGAGGGG